>CM060886.1:124225508-124825508 GCA_030762935.1 Hymenopus coronatus
GTGACGTTTCTCCTACGCTTTTGGGGATAGCTGATATCAAAGTTTCATGCGACACATAGCAGCGCTGCCAACTTCATTGATTTAAGTTAACCACCGCACGTGTAGCGTTCGCTATGCTACTTATCGATACCAACCTAACACGTTGTTGCTGCTGCAGACTTTTAACAAAATACTCAGTACTGGTGTATACACTAATACTGAATGGTATTTGCTGTTTACTTACTCTACACATATTATGTACATAGTGAATAGAGAAGGTATTGTATTGCACCCAAAAATTCGATACCGAGATTTCACCGGAAATACACGTTTTATGGTACCCTGTATTAAAACATGTTTACTTTCTCTACAAGTAATTTGTACAGTGTATAGAGAATGTATTGCATTCCACCCAAAAATTCGATACCAAGATTTCACCGGAAATACACGTTTCCAAAACAACATTTTTAGAAAAAGGTCCGTGTGTGTCTGTGAACACGATAACTCAAAAACAAAAAGTCGGTAAAACACCAAACTTGGTATTTAAGTTAAGTATCTTCCAAGTGTGCGACAAGAAGGAGGGGACTTTTTTTTTAAAAAAAAAAACTCTTTTGTGTCGCATCTTTGGAAGATACTAAATATGAACACCAAGTTTGGTTTTTAACGATCTTTATGTTTTTTGAGCAATGATGTTCACATACATGCATGCCATTTTTGAGAAAATCAAAACTTGCGAAATTCCATGTAAAGAGTAGTTGGAGGTAGGGGGAAATCTTCGTGTCGCATCCTTTGGTATTTAACCGACTTTTTATTTTTGAGTTTTGTTGTCCACACACACAAACAAAAGGATTTTGTTTTTGTTTCAGAGAACCCATAAACATGCCTTTCCGGTGAAATTTCGGTATCAAATTGTTGGGTGGAATAGGTACAATAGCTTCCCTAACTACTATGTACACTGTACAAACGTGGTAGAGAAAGTAAAAAAAATCTTCAAAAAATATTCTAAGGAAAAGTGAAAACAGCTCAGAGAAATCTTCCAATGATTCTTGAGATTTGCGGTTCACACAATCAGATATCACACACAAGAAATATGTCCTGTATCACTTGTTTACGTAACGGAACAATGTTATGGTTTATGACCTCTGCCACAATAATTATTAGCCGTGGCGTCCTTGCGAATCGAGGTCCAAAGTTCGTCCTTGAAGCGTTTGTCTCAGCAATAGATATTTGGCAAATTGGCACTGGAACACCGTTCAACGAGCTACAGGTCAAGTGGCTCGTACTAAAGGGTACAAGTGCATGTGCCCCCTTTCAATTTTGGTCATAAATACAATTACAAGGGTCATCCAGAAAGTGGCAGACGATTTGGCATAGCTAAACAATAAAGAAAGTTGTCAACACAAAACTTTATTTACAAAGTTACACTACCTTACTCTATTTCTCAACGTAATCTTCATTGCTATCAAGATATTTGTCATGTGGTACCGGTTTTCCAATGCAGATGTTATACTCTTCCACAGCCAAGATGTCACTGCCACTTTGAGGTCTTCATGGCTGAAAAATCTTTTCCATCCAAAAGGTCATGTCACATCCAAAGTGAAACACCGGGTTTTCTTAATTCTTTTATCAACATTTGCTTTCAACTTCGCCATAACGATTGATGAACCTCTCCGGTCTTTATCGTACACACTGGTTCTTCCTTGATTACTCATAAATTATGCGCCATTTCCTCACAAGAGATTCGTTCATTGCATTAGCATCATGCACTTGCGTATTTACCTATAACATTCGATTGGCCAACCATTTTGTGCATTTTAAAAAAAAACTAATAAGTTCTTTGGCGGCAGAAAAGTATAACGTCGGCATTGAAAAACTGGTTTTATTCTTCCCATGTACGAAAAATAAATACAAACTATTAGGTTGTACTCATATGTATAAGCTACAGTTCACTACTGGTCTTATGATTTCTTTTATTTCATTGGCTGAAGCGACACGCTCACTGATAAGTGAAACATCAGCTACTTCCTAGAATAAACAATGCATATGGTGTGTCTTACCTGAGAGGTTTCTGATAATAAAGGCAAAGAGCATGTTAACATTAGAGCAGCGCAATAATTACCACGTTTCCATGAGAATTTAAAATCAATTCGAGTCCAATCCGATCTCAATACGTTTCGCGTTTCACTTGTTCAATTCAATACGAATTGAGATTGTTTTGAATACACAAGCTTCGAGAATAAATATATACATCTTTTTATGTTGGTCAACTTGGAATTGCGTTGGCGAACCTGTTAAACATATATTTGTTATTTGTGTATTATAAGAATATTTTGAAGTTAAATAGTTAGATTTGAGAATACATTGCAAACTACACAAACGATAAAAGCATTAACATATGACTACCGCGTGCAACGAGCGTATCAGAAGAAATGTTCCAATGCCGTATTCAAACCGATTTAAATGCGTCGATGTTTCCATGCAACATATTTCGATCCGATCTCATTCCGATCCCACTTCCCAAGTGGATCAGATCCAAGATTCATTACGATTTGAATCCGCGTTTCCATGCAGCATTTAATATGACTATTTCGTTCATGACATTTGATCGTAGGAAGTGACCAATTCAGTACATTGGCGCGTAAAATTCCAACCAATTGAAACTCATTATCTCTGCATTTTAATAGTTTGTTTTATCACACCCACGTACAATTGTTTTTTTTCTAAATCTATCGCATCCAAGTGCATTTGTTTTCTCTTGTACATAATGGCGGAAGTTCCAAAACGTTTGGGGGAAAGGTCTATCGCTGAAATAGACATATAAATTGAAAACTCAAAGCCGCAGAATACTAAATACAACCGAGAGTGTGTGGAAACAGTTCAACGAATTCTGTAAGCAAGGAGGCCATGATTTATGATATGGACATCAAGTTGCAGTGATTTCGGTGCAAACATACGTCAAGAGAAATGGGATTTTAGGAATATTATTCTTCGTGTCCATAAGGTTAATCATTGTTATTTTATTCATGAAATATTCTCATAAATACAACTCGAGCTACAAGTTTTCTATCGACAAAAGTTGGAGATTTCGTTTTATTACTAAGTTTACACAAATCTATTTCAATTCTCCGTGGAAACGTGGCAAATAACTGCCAAGGAAAGACTATCTCTTTTGATGCCACAGATTCATTTGTTTTTGTTTTTTCCCAGTAAAAGTATACATTAGGAAGAAGATCCTACCTTGTGGAGATGCTCCAGTGCGAGGATGATCTCGCCGATGTAAATACGGACTTCATCCTCGGTGAACTTCTCCCGCTGATAAAGGTGTGTGAACAGTTCACCGCCGCTCACGAAGTCTGCAAACAAAACACGGTTATTTTAAAACATAAGACAAGCAGCGTGCACAGGGTTATAGATAAAAAATCTGATGTGTTACACTCACATGACTTTCTCTAACTACTCTACAAAGAAACTTCTTACCAAAAATAATTCTTCTTTCAACACCATGTTAATCGAGACAAAAATTAGCAGAATTTTATTACTTAGTTCCTTGTAAGTAGAATGGAACTAAGAGAATGCACTAGACTAAAGTGATAATCAAATGTTTTAAAAGCTGTCGTTATGCGATTGTCATTGCAAATCGCTTCTTTGCTTGGTCAGGAGTAGAACAAAAGAAAAACGGACACTCCGTCTGAGAAAAGTATAAGTACTTCACAATTGAAACTAATAACAAGGAATACCTCGAAAACGGTAAGCTCCTCGAAAAATCGTATATAACATAACTTGTGTATTTTAATGAGATCTATCTTTTTTGTACAATAGGTTTTTGTCTATCTCTGCCGGTTTAATAGTTATGTCAAATTAAGCAAAATTCATCCAAAATAAATAAGTCTTTAGAAGCTATTCCCAGAAAATTCAAGATATACATTTTATTCGTGATAGATATGGCTTTAATATGTGGTATTTTAATCAAAATCGTTAGCCATTTTTAAGAAAAACAAAATTTTCGAAAATGTTTCCACGTGTCTGTGGACAGCATAGCTCAAAAACGACAAGTCTGTTAAATACCATACTTTGTATTTAAGTTTAGTATCTTCCAATGATGCAACACGAAGATTTACAAGAAAACCCCCCAACCCAAACTACCCTTTACATGGAAAAATTTTTGAAAATTTTGATTTTCTTAAAAATGACTAACGGTTTTGATTAAAATACCGTATATAAACGATAATTGCATCACATATAAATGTAAATTTTGAATTTTGTGGGAATAGTCTCTTTATTCTGGATGCATTTAGCTAAATTTTGTATAACTGGTAAACCGTGAGAGATAGGCAAAAATTTAAAACACAAAAAATGAAGATCTCGTTAAAACACACAATTTATGTCATATACGTTTTTTTCGTTGAATTCACCATTTCTGAGATATTCCTTGCTATTTGTTTCAGATTTAAAATACTTAAAAACCTCCCTCACACGGAAAGTTGTAAACTCCTAGCCCTGCATAGAAACGGATTTCATTCACATGGCAAACGGCTTTTAAAACAGTTGACTATCGTTTTAGCCTAGTGAATTTCCTTCTACTTACAAGGAAGCAAGTAATTAAGACAATTTCGCTAATGCTTATCTTGACTACCATGAAGTAGATAGAAGAATATGCTTTTTAACAATAATTTGTTACAGCGATGTAGAGAAAGTCACGTGAAGGGACACATCAGATTTTTTTTTTCCAGGGGGACTTAAACATATATTTCCGGTGAAACCTCGACTTCGAATTTTTTGTTGGAATGCAATACTTCTCCTACTTATAATAGCAGTAGAGAAAGTAAAAATGTATTATCTCTACTTACGGCGAAACAGCCTGGTAATAAAGAATCAAACTATGTTTTTAATGATTGCCTAATATTACTGAAACGCAAAGCAACCGGAGCATCTTATGCCGGAAGTAGGAAAACCAATAGGAGAGGGGGGGAACAAGGAAATCTTCATACAAGCAAAGAAACGCTTTTGCACCATGAAATTTATTGTGTAATATTGATGTTTTTGTCTTACAAAGCTGTGGAATTATAAACATACAAATTGTGAAACAGCTGTTCAAAACAACTGAGTAATTTCTGGGCTAAATTGGAAATGCTGAATCTTAAATCCTTTCCTTTGATCAGAGTAATGGCAACGTGGGGGAGAAAAAGCACGAATAATCGAGAAACACGAATTTAATGCTTTTAAGGTAAAACATACATATGTAAATAGGAAATTACGTTTAAAAGTTTTTTTTCAACATTACCTATTCTTTGTTCAAAAGTTTACTCTACTTCCGTGCATAGGTATTGTTTTTCTTTAGGAGACAGCAATAAAGGACCCACCTCGTGACAATAAAAGCCATTTCCATTGTTTAAATGATCATCACGTGACAACAGAGTATCGTATTCCATTGTTATTGGCTTGCCTGTTCCTTTAAATTAAAAACAAATTCAGTTTTCTGATGATAACCAGCGCGTAAGTGTCAACGAAGCAAGTTATAAGGAATTTGTAAAAGAGAAAGCGGAGAAACGAAAAAAAAAAACGTGTGTTGATATTAAAACGGAACACTTTTTGGGGTAGGAGGGGTGCACATATAATCCGCAAACCGGACACTCCGCACCATGCCATTTTGTGACCATTACGATGGGTTTCTGGCTCCTAAGGTCGCGGGCTCTAACCTGGCGGAGGGTGGTGGATTTTTTCGGGCGTAAAATTCCTTAGTGTGGCTTCCTTCGGATGGAAAGTAAAGCCGTTGGTCCCCTGCCGCAGATTTACGGCACATAAAAGTACCTCAAGCCTGTTAAAGAAGGCCTCTGAACAAAATTAAACGGTCTTTCACGCCCAATTTAGAATGGGACACTAGAACCATAGCAGTTAAAGAGCGTCCATAAATAAAACTCAATTAGTTTTTTTTCTTTTTTACCCTTTTTCCTTTCCCCCCAACATTTACTGTGTTTTCTGTTTCGATTACCGTTTTTCTTCCAATACACACACAAATATATACACATTTTACAAACATAGAAACACCCATGCCATGTTTTAATTTTTCGCGATTGGTGTTCCTCGTTTCTCCCTCCAGCTCATGTGTTGGGGTTGGTAAGACTGTACGCGGATATAGTGCTAATTTATTAATGACTAGAGCTTCATTCTTAATAACACGACACGAGCAGTTGGCGGGCCGAGGGTGCGTTAGACGTACTAGAACTTAACCACGTCCTGACGGGAATGTTTCCTGGATGGCGGGTGTGCATGAGGTTGGGGAGTGAAATGAAGCAGCAAGACTTTCTCAACGTTGCCAGCCATTGTGCCCTTGCGCATCGCTGGTGTAATGTAGTTGCAAAAGTTATTTATTTTGGGGGTTTTATTTTGAAGTTTGATGTCCCAGCAACTCTTGGAAGGATGTGTAAGAGCTGGTGGAGTTGCTCCTTAGTTACCGGAGTTGCCCGCAAGCCACGCGGGGAAGCCGGTATAGCCTGAAGCGGTTGTTTCTGGGAGTGTAATCCCCAAGAGACCTAACGAGGGTGCTCCGATAGAAGTGCAAACAGTCGTTAAGATACGTTGCCAAGTCTTCCACTTACTGGTCCCCTAACCTAGGCGACTTGCAAGCAGTATCTTCGAGTCTCCAGGAAACAGATTTTACTAGGTTGCCTCTCACCCCTAGCTCGACTTTTGTTTGCTAATGGTTATTGCCCAATGGCAGAGAGCAGCGGTCCCGCTTGAAGGCCATCATGTTTTGGAGAAAACTATAACGCAGCATAATCGCAAGCACGAGGGAAGACCATTTATTTATGCAGTTGCACGCGTAACGCAAGAAATTGGCACGGGTTTTTAGATCTGTAAATTGCTTACATACGGATATATTTCAAGCGCTCCGCAAGTTTAAAACTGAATAACATAACCTACAATACCATATAAGAAAATTAACTCATTTTTTCACAAATAAATAGGTTATAAAAATTACATACTAACAACTGACGCTCGTGGCAGTGACGTCATAATAATTGCTCATTCAAAATTATTGAAAATAGTACAAGCATGAGAATGCAGAAAGTGATAAAGCTACACATTTAATGAACTAGAATTATCTCTCTGCGCCTTCGATGAATAAGAACCAAGAAATCTAGACGCAGATGATGGTTACATCCATTAAATCAAAGGATTCGCAAGGAGACTGTCATAACCTCTTGAGGGAACCAACTCTATTTTTTCTCTCTCTTACTTTTGAGGGAAATTAGAGATGGCGAGGCACTACACGGCCAAATAAAAGATCATGCAAGTACAGCAGGCCTTGTAATAAAATCTTGCAGTGCGATCATCTGTTGTGGAATTGTAGGCAATGCATAGAGAAAAGAAACAGAATTCCTCCTCTTTGCACGCAACGCAAGGATAAAGTTTGGAGTTTGCAAACTCTTGCGTTACATTGCATTGAGTCTTGCGTGTTTCTATGTGAATGCTTACACTAAATAACATGCTCTCATGTTATTTATGTCTGCGCTTGCATCTCATTGTGCATGTAGCATTACTCTGTCTCTGTAACTTCTACGTAATACACTCTTTACATCAACATTTTATGAGTTGTTTCCACACTTCTCTGTTTCTTGCGCATCTCGGCCATAGATGTCACAGTTTCTGGTTAAAGATGCCCGCGTATTCTACTGTACGGTAGTCAAACATGGTCGCAATAGAATTATCCAGGTACCTGTGTCAATGGAGAAGAGGAAACTATTATTGGCAACGCATAGGGACAGAATTCGCAACGAGATCAGTGGCAAACGTGCATGGGGGATGCAATTACCATGACAGTACCTCAAATGGAAATGGGGAGGCTACGTTGCAAGAATGCAGATGGACTTAGAACAACAATGTGGGACCCCAGAGGAGGAACAATATGGGCAGACTTCTTTATAGTGCTAATAGAATAATAGACATTCCTTGGCTAGTAGGAAAATCTAAGAACAAAACAGTGGGGTGGATCATTTACATAGAATATTTTTCGAAATGTTAGTTTTTTTCTCAAAAATGTTCTAACGATTTTGGTTAAAATGGCATATATTAAAGATATTCATATGACAAATAAAATATCTCTTGAATTTTCTGGGAAGCCTCATTCGGAAGGAATTTTATAATCCTGTATAGCCGCTAAATTTTGAGCGATAAATGAAAACATACTCCACAAAAAATGCAGATCTCTTTAAAATACACAATTCATGCAATTTTTTTGTACCATAAGCCATTTTCGTATATCTCGGTCCGAATTGTTCAATACTTGGTGATTCTTACAAAGTCCTTTCGATATTCAGTTGTTTCTCGCGACTGAATAGAAAGAATATGGAATGTTAAAGCCAATATAAATAGCGTCCAGTTATTAAACATTTGACTATGCTAATCTCTCTGCTTCTACTACGAAATATGTCTGTATCTATTTATGCAAAGGTTTATCTTGATTAAATTGAAGTAGATAAAAATATAAACCTTGATCAGAAAAATGTGTGTAGATATTTACTAATAAACGTTAATGGACAGAGAAAAGCATATGAATGTAACAACACATCATCAATTTTTTCTTGTGGTCATGCAAAAATTATCTGCAAATTCCATTTTTACTTTCTCTAGCCTGTATGTACAATGTCCATAGTGATAGAGAAGGTATATTATTCCACCCCAAAATAAGATATTGAGATTTCACCAGAAAAATATTTTTGAGGTTCACTGAATTCGAAAAAAACATTTTTAGAAAAAGGTGTGTGTGTCTGTGAACAACATGGCTCAAAAACGAAAAGACCGTTTAACGCCAAACTTGGTATTTATGTTTAGTATCTTCCAAAGATACAACACAAAGATTTAAAAAAAAAAATCCCATCACACACTACCCTTTACGTAGAAAAGTTTTTGAAAATTTTGTTATTCTCAAACATGGCACTTAACGATTTTGATTATGTTGCCGTATTTTAAAGATATTTACATCACCAATAAAATGTATATTTTAAATTTTCTGGAAATAGACTCTGAAGGCCTCTTAATTCTGGACGAGTTTTGCAGAATTTTCCATAACAGTTAAACCGCAAAGGGAAGACAAAAACTAAGTACATAAAAAATCTGATTTGTTCCATTCACATGACTTTCTCTATATCTCTGTAACAAATTATTGTTAGTAAGCTTATCTTTTATTTATTTCATGCTAATCGAGAAAAAAAAGCAGAAATAGCCTTATTTCTTGCTTTATTTTAAGTAGAAGCGAGAAAAGGGAGTATATTAGTTAAAGTGAAACCCAAAGGCTGGTTGCTATGTGACTGATGTTCCTTTGTTTGCATGGACAGAAGTTGACAAATTCCTGTATGAGAAAAGTATAAGTTTTACAAAGTTGAAACCAAGAAAAAGGAATATCTCAAAAACGATCAACTCCACCAAAAAAAATGTATGTAACATAAATTGTGTGTTTTAACGTGCTCTACATTTTTTGTGTTTTAAGTTTTTGTCCATCTCTTACGGTTTAGTAATTATGAAAAATTCATCTAGAATAAAGTAGTCTTCAGAGGCTATTCCCAGAAAATTCAAAATATGAATTTTATTTGTCACGTAAATAACTTTAATATACGATACTTTAATCAAAATCGTTAGAGCCATTTTTTATAAAATCAAAATGTTCGAAAAAAGTTCAATGTAAAGGGTAGTTTGGGGTGGGGGGGATTTTTCTCAAAATCTTCGTGTCGCATCCCTGGAAGATACAAAACTTAAATACCAAGTTTGGTATTTTACCGACTTTTCGTTTTTGAGTTATCGTGTTCACAGACACACTGTACACGGACACACACACACACACACACACACACACACACACACGGACCATTTTCTGAAAATACTTTTTTTGGATACAGGGGACCCTAAAACATATATTTCCGGTGAAATATCGGTATCGAATTTTTTGTGGGGTGCAATACCTTCTGTATACACTATGTACATAGTACGTATAGAGAAAGTAAAAATGTAGATCTCATTAAAACATATAATTTATTTCATATGCATTTTTACGTAGAGTTGATCATAACCTGATAAAATCTCCCCACCTATATATTATTAATGGTGTATTTCGCTGAACTGGCTTATTAAATACGACTAACACTTGCGGTGTTAATTATGATAAGCCATAGGACCTAACAACTTAGAAAACTCAGTTATAATGGATGTTGATTTCCTGTAAAGTTAGGTTAGGTTCGCCATCTTGTTAACTCCATTACTGCGTTCATGAACTGTTTATTTCTGCTGTGTTCTACTAACGGAAAGTTACACGTTGTTCCTAAGTCGTTTCTAAGGCAATTTATCAATTACATTTTGCACAAAGTGAGACTGTCCGTGACACGGAACCTTGGCGATTTTCGGTGTACGGTTCGCGAATTCCCAAACAGAGGTAATGACATTGTTATCTGACACGCGCCCTACTTGTGGATTCTCGAGCGATAACTGCAGGGAAAAATAAAAACTTATCAGTTGCGACCAAAATGCGGCTGTTGCATTTTACAGTGTAACAGTTTTGTCGTTTGTTTTATTGCGATTTGGTACAGCTCAACACAAGGCTGAAAATATATTATTCACGGGTTCAAAAGGTTTAGCGATACTGAAAGATAGAAACAAATCTGCTGCGTCACGTTCAGATATCTTTCCCACTATTGTTATACTTTCTCTACACGTACTATGTACAGAGTGTACAGAAAAGGTATTGTATTGCACCCAAAAATTCGATACCGAGATTTCACCGGTAATACATGTTTTAGGGTCCCCTGTATCAAAAGAAAATTAGAAAAAGATACGTGTATGCGTGTGTGTCTGTGAACACGATAACTCAAAAACGAAAAGTAGGTAAAATACCAAACTTAGTGTATAAGTTTAGTATCTTCCAAGATTCCGACAGGAAAATCCACCCACATCAAACTACCCTTTACAAGGAAACTTTAGTGCATTTTGATTTTCTCAAAAATGACACTAACGATTTTGATTAAAATATCATATATTAAAGACATTTGCAGAATAAATAAAACGTATATCTTGAATTTTTGGGCATAATATCTGAAGACCTCTTTATTCTGGATGAACTTTGCTGATTTTGCATAACTAGTAAACCGTAAGAGATAGACAAAAAACGTACTACACAAATATTGTAGATCTCGTTAAAACACACAATTTATGTCATATAATGCTTTTTTCATAGAGCTGACCATTTTTAAATATTGTTTGTTATTTGTTTCAGGTTTTAAAATATTTAAAACTTTTCACATACGAGAATTTGTGAACTCCAGGCAATGCATAGAAACGGATTTCATCCACATGAAAACCAGCTTTTAGCCAACTGTGTTCCCTTATTTCCTTTCTACTTACAAGAAAGCATTTCTGTTCTCGATTAGCGTGAAGCAGACAGAAGTTTAAACTTTTTAACAATTTGTTACAGAGATGTGGAGAAAGTTATGTGAATAGAACACACACGATTTTTACTTTCTCTATACGTACTATGTACATAGTGTATAGAGAAGGTATTGCATTGTACTCAAAAATTCGATACCGAGATTTCACCGGAAATACATGTTTTAACACCACCTAAATCCAAAAAAAGCGTTTTTAGAAAAATGTCCGTGTGTGTGTCTGTCTGTGTGATGCGTGTGTCTGTGTGTCTGTGGGCAGCATAGCTCAAAAACAATAGACCGTTAAATAGCAAACTTGGTATTTAAGTTCAGTATCTTCCAAGGATACGATATGACGATTTTCAAGAAAATCCCCCAACCCCAACTACTCTCACATGAAAACATTTTCGAAAATTTTGATTTTCTAAAAAACGGCTCTAACGATTTTGATTAAAATATCATATATTAAAGATATATATACTTGACAAATAATATGTATATCTAGAATTTTCTGGGAATAGCATCTGAAGACTACTTTATTCTCGATGAATTTTACGGAATTTTGTGTAACTGGTAAACCGTAAGAGATAAGACAAAAACTTACCACACAAAAATGTAGAGCACATTAAAACACACAATTTATGTTATATACATATTTTTCGTGGAGTTGATAGTTTTTTAGACATTCGTTGTTTTTTGTTTCAGACTTAAAAAAAGTTATACTTTTCTCATACAGGAATTTGTCACCTCATGTCCATACAAACAAAGGAACTTCAGTCACATAGCAACCATCTTTTGCTATCATTTTAACCTATGTTACTCCCTTATTTCGGTTCTACTTACAGGGAAGCAAGTAATAAGACTATTTCTGCTAATTTTTTCTCACTTAGCACGAAGTAAATAGAAGCATAAACTTTTTAACAAAAATTTGTTGCAGAGTTATAGAGAAAGTCATGTGAATGGATTACATCAGACTTTTTTCTATTTATTTTGAATATATCTCCATGATAATTGAGGTAAACGTTTACAGAAATAGTTTAATTACATATTGGAAATAAGACGGCTAGAGTACGCCGCAGGGATTGTTAAAACACATCTGAATAGCTACATTCATATAACTTTCTCTAGCTGTTCCATATGCAAACTATTTATACTACAAATTATTATTTTATCTACATCTAATCCAGATAAACTTTAGCAGAATTGTTTTTATCACTTGCTTCCTTGTAACTAGAAGGGATATTGGGTAATGTATTAGTGAAATATTTTATTGCTGTCTCGCTATGTGAAACAATTACGGTTCGGTTCGCTTTGCATGGTGCTGTTTGAGAAAAGTTAGTTTAAAATTGAAAACAATATAAAGGAATATCTCGAAAACGGCAAACTCTGCAAGAAAAAAACATATGACCTAAAATATCTTACCATAAAAGAATCTTAACCAAAACCGTTAGAGCCATTTTTGAGAAAATCAAAACTTTCGAAAAATTTTACATGTAAAGGGTAGTTTGGGGTAGAGGAATTTTCTTGAAAAATGCTCGTGTCGCATCCTTCGAAGATACTGAACTTAAATATCAAGTTTGATATTTAACGGTCTTTTCGTTTTGGAATTATGCTGTCCACAGACACACACGCACTCACAAGTAGTAAAAACGGGCGTTAAACACTACAAAAAAAAAAAAAAAAACACTCACACATTTTTCTGAAAACTCTTTTTTACTTTCTCCACTAGTACTAAGTACATAGTGTATAGAGAATGTTTAGTACTGCACCCAAAAATTCGATATCGAGATTTCACCGGAAATATATGTTTTGAGACCCCCTGAATTAAAAAAAATATGTGTGTGTGTGTCTGTGGGCAGCATAGCTCAAAAATGAAAAGACCGTTAAATACCATACTTGGTATTTAAGTTCAGTATCTTCCAAGGATGCGGCACGAAGACTTTCAAGAAAATCCCCCCCCAACTACCCTTTACATGGAAAAATTTTCGAAAATTTTGATTTTCCCAAAAATGGCTCTACCGATTAAAATCTCTAATTTTTAAGATATTTACGTGACAAATAAAATGCGTATCTTGAATTTTATGGGAATAACTTCTGAAGACTACTTTATTCTGGATGAATTTTACAGAATTTTGTATAACTGGCAAACCGTAAGAGATAGACAGAAACTTACCTCATAGAAAACGTAGAGCACTTTAAAACACACAATTTATGTTGTATACATTTTTCTGTGGAATGTATCATTTTTTAGATATCCCTTGTTATTGGTTTCAACTTTGAAAAAGGTATGCTTTTCTCATACAGGAATTTGTCAACTCCTGTCCATACAAAGGAACTTCAGCCACATAGCAACCAGCGTTTGACTAATTCTTCAGCCTTCTCTATAGATTGTGAACACAGTACGTGTAGAGCAAGTACAAGGACTTGCTGGTAGATTTTTAGAGTCATGGACCGTGTATGAAACAGGAAGTTATTTGACGAGGAAGCCACTGAGCTCTTAAGAAATCGAAGGGTAGATACATACATTTCAGAAGCCTTTACACAGAGCTATCGATTTCCTTGTCATAATCCCCTTGCTGCGACATACACATCAGGGGGAGAAAAAAATAAAACACGGAAGGGTAGGCTGTGGAAAACGAGATTCAAACACCCATGGTGTGTAGATATTCAAGTGACCAAATTATCACACCAGCTCATATCCTCACTTCCAGTTTGCTGTTCCATCACTATTCAATAGGCCAAGAATAGCCATACATTAAAGAATTCAAAATATACATATATTACTTCCTTCCTTGTAAGTAGAAACGAAATAAGGGAGTAGCATAGGTTAAATCGATAGAGAAAAGCTGGTTGCTATGTAACTGAAGTTCCTTTGTGACAGGAGTTAAATTCCTGTATGAGAAAAGTTCAAGTTTTTCAAAGCTGAAACTTAAAACAAGGAATATCTTAAAAACAACCAACTCCACGAAAAAAATGTATATAGCATATATTGTGTGTTTTAACGTGCTCTACATTTTTGTGTGGTAAGCTTTTATCCATATCTTATGGTTTAGTATTTATGTAAAATTCCGTAAAATTCATCCAGAATAAAGTAGTCTACAGAGGCTATTCCCAAAAATTCAAGATATACATTTTATTTGTGTTACAAAATCTTTAACATACGATATTTTAATCAAATTCGTTATAGCTATTTTTAAGAAAATCAAAATTTTCAAAAACAAAAATTCCATGTAAAGGTTAGCTGGGGGGTGAGGGGATTTTCTTGAAAATCTTCGTGTCGCATCCTTGGAAGACACCAAACTTCTTTTTTTTTGGGGGGGGGGGGGGAACGCCCGCTTTTACTGCTCTGGCACAGCAGGCAATGACGCTGATGATACATGAAGATGGAGCCCCGGTGGAATATAATGGCGGGGGAAACCGGAGAACCCGGAGAAAAACCGCCCCTGCGTCGCTTTCTCCACCACAAATCTGACATGCGGTCGCTTAAGATCGAACCCGGGCCGTCTAGGTGAGAGGCGAATGGTCTGAGCACTCCGCCACGGCGCGGCCCAACACCAAATTAAATACCAAGTTTGGTATTTAACGGTCTTTTGGTTTTTGAGCTATGCTGTCCACAGACACACACGGACCTTTTTTCAATTGATTCAGGTGGACCCAAAACATGTATTTCCGGTGAAATCTCGGTATCTAATTTTTGGATGCAATACAATACCTTCTCTATACACTATGTATATAGTACGTGTAGAGAAAGTAAAAAGGTAACTTTTTTTTTTTTCAGGGGAAGTGCGTTTAAGTCCTAAGTCCACTGTCATGAGATTCCGTTAAGACTGAAGACTCTCCCCTTGAGCACAGACAACCAGGAATACAAGTAACCACTTACCCAGGATGAGATGCAACTTCGCCTCCGTCTGGAACGCATAGTGCAGTCCCACTATGAAAGGACTTCTTCTCACGGCCTCTAATACTTGTCTTTCAGTGCGCGTATGTTCCGTCGTCTTTTTCTTTTGTACTATGGTGGCCTTCTTGAGGACCTTCATGGCGTATAGACGTCCATCGTCCACCCCGCCCTTCTTGCGAACCAGGAACACTTTACCATATGCTGCAACAAACAAAATATCACATTATATTTCTACATTCATACAGAGTGGTCCAAAACAATCTGAGGTGTTCCACTCACATGACTTTCTCTACAACAAATTGTTGTTAAAAAGCTTATGCTTCTATTTACTTCATGCTAACCGAGAAACAATGCTTCCTTGTAAGTAGAAGCGAAATAAGGGAGTACCATAGGTTAAAGTGAAAGCCAAAAGCTGGTTGCTATGTAACTGAAGTTCGTTTGTTTGTATGGACACGAGTTCACAAAGTCCTGTATGAGAAAAGTATGTTTTTCAAAGCAGAAACGAAAAACCAAGAATATCTTAAAAATGAACTCCACGAAAAAAATCTATGACATAAATTGTGTGTTTTATCGCGAGCTACATTTTCTGTGGGGTAAGCTTTTGTCCATCCTTTACGGTTTAGCAGTTATGCACAATTCCGTAAAATTCATCCAGAATAAAGTAGTCTTCAGAGGCTATTCCCAGAAAATTCAAGATATACATTTTATTTTTCAGGTGAATAACTTTAATATACGATATTTTAATCAAAATCGTTAGAGCCATTTTTAAGAAAATCAAAATTTTTGAAAAAATGTCCATGTAAAGGGTATTTTGGGGTGGGGGATTTTCTTGAAAATCTTCGTGTCGCATCCTTGGAAGATACCAAACTTAAATACCAAGTTTGGGTTTTAACGTTCCTTTCGTTTTTGCGCTATGCTGCCCACAGACACACACGGACATTTTTCTAAAAATGCTTATTTTGGATTCAGGGAGTCTCAAAACATGTATTTCCGGTGAAATCTCGGTATCGAATCTTTGGGCACAATGCAATACCTTCTCTATACACTATGTACATAGTTCGTATAGAGAAAGTAAAAAGTATTCACTGTTTAACAGTCCATAACTTGCAAACCAATGGGCGGAAACATCTCATTTTTGGTAGTGTAATAGTTTGTAGTTCCGGCAATCGCCACACACGCCACGTCTGATGACAGTCGGCAGATACGTAAGCATTCCTTTGTTGTTAGTTACTTGAGTAAACATGGCTGGTGCATTCGATGAACAGAAGTCAGTTTTGAAGTGGTACATTAGGTACGAAAACATTAGTGAGGTTCAACGCCATTGGCGATATGAGTATCAGAGCCACCGACACGTTTAACAATTGCACTCATTTGAGACAAGTTTGAAGTCTACGGCTGTGTTACAGATGTACAGAAAAAACAATCTGGACGACCTGTAACAGCGAAAGGTTTTACTTCCAACAAGATGGTGCACCAGCCCACTATCATAATCGTGTCTGGGAGTACCTCAACGAAAATCTATCTGCACGATGGATAGGCCAAAGAGGTGCTGTAGAATATCCATCACGTTCCCTAGACTTATCGCCTCTGGATATCTACAAAGTTCTTACATAAGATTATTCTTCTTTCTGTACCTTGCTAATCGAGGTACTCATTAGCACAATGTTCTTATTACTTAGTCCTTATAAGTAGAAAGGAACTAAGGGAATGCGCTGCTAAACCGACAATCAACTGTTTTAAACTATCGTTATGCGATTGTCAATACAAATAGCTGCTTTGCTTGGCCAGGAGTAAAACAAAAGAAAACCGGACACTTCCTGTCTGAGAAAAGTATAAGTATTTCACAATTGAAACCGATAACAAGGAATATCTCGGACACGGTTATCTCCACAACAAAAACGTAAAGGACATAAATTGTGTGTTTTGACGAAATCTACATTTTTTGTGTAGTAAGTTTATGTCTATCTCTTCCGGTTTAGCAGTAAAGCAAAATTCGGCAAAATTCATCCAGAACAAAGAGGTCTTCTGTTGATATTCCCACAAAATTTAAGATATACATTTTATTTGGAATGAAAATAGCTTTAATATACGGGATTTTAACCAAAATCGTTAGAGCCATTTTTGAGAAAATAAAAGTTTTCGAAATTATTGCCATGTGAAGGGTAGTTGAGGTTGGAAGAATTTTCTCGATAAGACAGACATTTCCGGTGGAATTTCGGTGTCGAATTTTTGGGTTCAATACAATACCTTTTCTATACATATGTAGAGAGCATGTGTAGAGAAAGTAAAATGGTTGTATCGTACAACCTATTCCATAACAGTAGTGATTAGTGCACATATAAAGAGATGCGGAGCAAAGTTATGTAAAACAGACCTTACATATAATTTTATAGCCACAAAATGATATATAAACGATACTTGCACAACCAACACCAATAGGACGATAATATTTACAAAAAAGTTCCGTAACATTCGACTTACGACATCAGAGAATTATGTTTTTTAATTGTGTTCAGCATATTACGTTCTTGCAAAACTGTCTTGAGCAACATCACAGAGCAAAGCATTCATTGCGCTTCTGAACAACAACACAAAAACTCCCATAATAATATATGTGGCAGCATGTTATTGCAAGACTTGCCATATAACAAACAATTTCTGAGAAAAGTTCCGACTATCGTATTCCATAAGTGTTTCCATGGCCATCTCGAGTATTCAGATTAGATTAGATTACATGTATTACCATTACAGAAGTTAAGACGGTACCGAAGTGGTAAAAGTGATTTTCTAAACTATTAAATATGAAGCTTAAGTTTTACTTTCTCTAGTTCTTATGTACAATTCACATAGTATATAAAGAAGGCATTTCATTCCACCCAAAATTGGTTCCCGAGGTTTCACCGGAAAAATGTTTCAGATCACCAAAATCCAAAAACGTATTTTTAGAAAAAGGCAAAACACCAAACTTGGTATTTAATTTTAGTAGGAATCTTTCAAGGATACGACACAATGATTTTGAGAAAAATCACCCCACCCCAAATTACCCTTTACATGGAAAAAAAAAAAACTCCAAAATGTTGATTAAACTACGGTAAGATAAAATGTACACCTTGAATTTACTGGCAATACCCTCTGAAGACCTCTTTATTCTGGAGGAATTCTGCTGAATTTTGTCTAACTGGTAAAGCAAAATATATACTCAAAAACTTACTACTCACAAATGTACTTAAGTCGCTGTCTGACAGCCGGGCAGCTCACATCGTGCTGTGGTGCCTGCCTCTTGCTCTCACTGGTGCGACTTGTGTTTTTCTTTTCGCGTGCAGTTTCGCGTGGAGTTAAACGGGGCTACTTTGACAGCCTCTTCTATCCGTACTTTCTTTGTGTGTTCGTGCTTTCTTTCCATCCATTACATTATTGGAACATTTCTACACCATGGCTGCCCCCGTTGCTACGGGGCAGCTTATTTATTCTGCGATGCAGACGTGCTACCAATCTGAGGACCAGCCATGTTCTTTACCGGTGCCACACTCAGCTCTTCCAACCGCGTCAAGCAGCTCCCAGGGAGAAACCTCTTTGTCGCCTCATCAGCAACGCCAGCCCGTGCCCGCTACTATGCATTGCTCTGGTCAAATGCGGCCTATCGACCGCGGCCTGCCTTCCGCCGGTTTTGCACCACCCAGCCGGGATAGTTCTTGCCCACGTGACTCCAAGAGGAAGAAACTGGATTCTGCTGTACCTGATTCTCCTTTCGCTACAACTAACCGTTTTGCACCCTTGGCTGACATGGATCTAGAGGATGGTGATCATGGCGTAAGTACGCCTACTCCTTCTGTCTCCCCACCCCCAAAGCCACCTCCTATCTATGTTTCTAATATACTCAACGTGAATACTGTCCTCAAACACTTACAAACATCCAATGTTGGCGCTTACAAGCTTGTTACACTGGACAGCAACAAGGTCAAATTCACTTTCGAGACTGTGGACGGTTATCGTGCAGCCATACAGTATTTTGAGGACCAAAAGGCCGAGTTTCACACGTACCAAATGCGTCATGATCGCAACCTCCGGGTGGTTATTCGTGGGCTTCATCCCACTATAGACACTGCTCTAGTGCTGCAAGAATTGACCTCCCTTGGATATTCACCCGCACAGATGACTCCAGTTTACCATCCCGTCACCAAGGTGAAGCTACCTCTCTTTTTCGTGGATCTCAAGCCCAGTCCACTCAACGACGACATCTATAAGCTCGATCGTTTGTACTACACGATGGTGAGGGTGGAGCCCCCGAAACCCAAAAGGGGTGTTATTCAGTGCATGAATTGTCAGGAATTTGGGCACAGTCGTAATTATTGCCACAAACAACCCCGTTGTGTCAAATGTGATGGCCATCATCCCAGTGCGCAGTGCTCTAAGGCTCCTCACGCGCCGCCGCAGTGTGTGAACTGTCAAGGTCAACATACGGCGAATTATAAAGGCTGCCCTGTTCATCGACGCCTCCAAGTCATTCAGTCTCGCTCTTCTCCCCGACGTACCGTTTCTGGTGCCTCTCCTGCTGCCGTTCCTCCACTTCATGCTTTCCCACCTATGGAGTCTACCTTGCCTACTTCCACTGAAGCTGCCTCTCCTCGTCCTCCTGCATTTCATGCTCGACCTTTGCTGTCGTCTCTAGTTTCTCGAGGTTCCCCTCCTGGTGCTACGCAGCCCTTTGCAGCCGCAACCCGTCAGTGTGAACAGGACCGTTCTCCATTGGACTGCTTGATGGCTCGACTGGACTCTATCTTCGCTCTTCTACAGCCCCTTCTTACTACCCTGCAGCAATTGATTCCTGTTCTGCTCCGTGTTCATGGCTAATTCAATTCCTTCCTGCCTTCGAATCTGCACTTGGAATTGCCAGAGTATCACTAATAAGTTTCATGAATTATTACATTTCCTTACGGCTTATGACGTAGATCTCCTACTCGCCACTGAAACCAAATTGGCTCCTCACATATCTTTCCATCTTCCTGGGTATAGTGTGTATCGTGCTGATCACCCTAACTCTACTCGAATGGGTGGTTCTGCGGTGTTTATCAAAACTTGTCTGGCTCACCATGCCCTTCCGCCTCTTCTAGAGGACTCATTCCAGGTTGCTCGGATTCAGCTGTCTACTACTTCCGCAAGCATTCAAGTTGGTTCTTTCTATTCTGCTCCTCAGAATCATGTCAGTCTCACCGACTTCTGGGGTCTTGTTCATGCTTTCCAGGGCCCCTTCTTGGTCGGCGGCGATTTTAATTCCAAACATCCTCTATGGGGTTCGAACTTATCTAATCCTAGGGGTAAACTTTTACACGCTGCAATCCATCAGTTACACCTAGACGTACTCTCTCCTGTTGAACCTACGTTTTACCCACACGATGGTACGACTCCGGATGTGCTGGATATCTTCATTGGACGTAATATTTCCCGTCATTGTTCCCGTCTCTCCGTTGTTCATGATCTGAGCTCCGATCATTTACCAGTCCTGCTCACTCTCTCCGATGGTGCGAAGTACAAAGACTTACCCCCATCCCTGATACGCCATCCTTTTGACTGGCCTTTGTACACCTCTTTGCTTGCCGATCTCACTATTACGACTGTGCCGCTTAAGTCACCCCGTGATGTTGATGTGGCTGTTTCTACCCTGACTCGCAATATCCAGTGTGCGGCTAACCTTGCCAGCAGTACTCTCCAAGATCTTCGTCCTCCTCGTCTTGTGCCATTCTATTCTCCCGAGATCCGTCTACTGCACTCCATCAAGAGAGACTGTCGGAAACTCTGGGAACGCACGCGCTACCCGCTTCACAAAACCAATTTTAATCGCGCTACTCGGGAGCTGAAGGCTGCCTTACGTGCTGCACGCTGCACTGCTGCTGAACACCGACTACAAGACTTAAACGCCAGTGATGGGTCACTATGGCAGAAGACTAAAACTTTGACACGTTCTTCTGCTGCCATGCCGCCTCTTAAGGTTGGGAACACCTGGTTTTCTACGCCACTTGAAAAGGTAAATTTGTGCTCAGAACTCCTGGAACGTCAGTTTTCCCCGAATCCTGTGCTGGACGCGGACTTTGCTCATCGTGTGGAGGAAGAACTCACGCAACCTTTGTTGCTCACTCCTTTCCACCACTTCTTTACCCCTGGTGAAGTTAAAAACATCATCGCTCGCTCTTCAGCTCACAAAGCTCCCGGTCCTGATCTTATTGTGCAACCCTTACTTCTTCATTTACCCCGGAATGCGCTGGTTTTGTTGACGCAAATCTACAACGCTATCCTCCGCACAGCTCATATTCCTCATCAATGGAAACACGCTACAGTTATCCTTCTTCCCAAACCTGATAAAGTCAAGAGTGATCCCCTCAGTTATCGTCCTATTAGTTTACTCCCCCTACTCTCCAAAATCTTCGAACGTCTCCTTCTGCCTCGTCTTTTGCCTCAGCTCACACCGATTATCCCTGACACCCAGTTTGGATTTCGCTCTCTTCACTCCTGCTCTCAGCAGCTCCATCGTGTCGTTGACGCTATTCTTGATTCCTATGAGCGTCAATCTGTATGCATAGGACTGTTTTTGGATACGGAGAAGGCCTTTGATAAAGTTTGGCACGATGGCTTATTATTCAAACTCAAACCGCATCTCTCGGACACTTATTTTCGCCTTGTACAGTCCTATTTGCGCAATCGCACCTTCTCTGTTAAACATGATCGTACATTTTCCAAGGCCCTTCCTATCTCCTCTGGTGTGCCGCAAGGGAGCGTACTGGGCCCCTTATTATACCTGGCTTATACCTCGGATTTTCCTAGTCATCCGCAACTCACCATTGCTCACTATGCCGACGATGTGGCGGCGCTAAGTGTGGGTACTTGTGCTACGGCGGCAAGCCGCCTTCAGGACTTTTGCAACCAAATTCACTCCTGGTGCCAACGTTGGAGAGTGACTATGAACGCTCATAAATCCCGTGCTGTGAAGTTCACCTACAAAACGAACGTGACCCATCATCCCATTTCTCTCAATGGGACGGAGATACCCACCGCGACTTCTATAAGGTACCTCGGCCTTATCTTGGACAGCCGTCTTACTTGGGGTCCCCATCTCTCCAGTCTAGTGCAGAGGATTCGTCATCGCATCCGCAACGTCCGTCATCTTGTGTCCGGTTCCTCGCCATTGCCTTTGCGGTACAAGCGTCTTGTCTACACTTCCTTAATTCGACCCATGTGGCAATATAGCTGTGCGATATGGGGTTCTGCCGCTCCGTCGCAGACGATCAAACTCCAGCGCACACAGAACCGTTTTCTCCGCCTCATGACTGGCGCTCCATGGTACGTGCGCAACTCAACTCTGCACGCTGACATAGGCCTACCGGAGGTAATGTGTGTCCTCCGCATCAGCTACAAGAGGCTCCATCGATCCTGTTTGCGCCACAGCAATCCTCTTCTCCGCCATATTTATCTTCCTCCTGAACCTCAACGACGAAGATTGAAGCGCCGCTGGCACTCCGATCTGCGACTGAACATTTAGCTCTTTTATTATTTTCTGTTCTGCTTTCTTTGTATCTTTGTACTATTTCTTTGGGCCCATCGCTGGATGGTACCCCAACCACATATTACATGCTGTTCTGTGTATCTAATTAGCTCAACTGCATTGTACCTAATTGTACAAAAGAGTTTTCTTACAATAAAAAAAAAAAAAAAAAAAAACAAATGTACTTCTCATTAAAACACAATTTCAGTCATCTACAACTTTTTCCCTGGAATGTGCCAACTCCTGGCTACGCAAAGAAACGAATTTCAATCACATAGCAACCACTTTAAAACAGTTGACTGTCACCTTAGCCTAGTGTACTTTTATTTCCCTTCTACTTACTTATTCTCGACTATCACGATGCAGATAAAGGAGTAATATGAACAATAGTTTGTTATAGAAAATTATTAGAATGACACGTCACAATTTTTAAAATTAAATTTCTTTAATATCTTTGTAAGAAATGGTCATTTTGGAATTTTTCTAAGTAAATAGTGTGTTTATATAAAAAATAAATTAATTAGTATAATTAAACGCTCTTTTTTTTATTTATTTATTTTTTTGTTTGTGGTTTTTCATTTTAATTAATACATCACAAAGTGAAAAACTACAACAAAAATCTGATGTGTATCATTCACATGACTTTCTCTACATCTCTGCAACAAATTATTCTTAAAAAGCTTATACTTCTATATACTTCATGCTAATCAGAATAAAATTAGCAGAAATAGTCTTATTACTTGCTTCCTTGTAAGAAATAAGCGAAATAAGAGAGTACCATAGGTTGCTATGTAACTGAAGTTGCTTTGTTTGTATGGACAGCAGTTGACAAATTCCTGTATGAGAAAAGTGTAAGTTCTTCAAAGCAGAAACAAACAAGGAACGTCTAAAAAACGATGAACTCCACGAAAAAAATGTATATAGCATAAAGTGTGTGTTTTAACGTGCTCTACATTTTTCCTACAGGAAGTTTTCGTCCATCTCTTACGGTTTAGCAGTTATGCAAAATTCTGTAAAATTCATCCAGAATAAACTACTCTTCAGAGGCTATTCCCAGAAAATTCAAGATATACATTTTATTTGTCAAGTAAATATCTTTAATATAATACATTTTAATCAAAATCGTTAAGAGTCGTTTTTGAGAAAATCCAAATTTTTGAAAAAAGTTCCATGTAAAGGGTAGTTGGAGGTGAGGGGATTTTCTTGAAAATCTTCGTGTGGTATCCTTGGAAGATACTAAACTTAAATACCAAGTTTGGTAGTTAACGACCTTTTCGTTTTTGAGCTATACTGCCCACTGACACAGATACACACACATGCGGACATGTTTCTAAAATTTCTTTTTTTTTGAATCAGCGAGTTTCAAAACATGTAATTCTGGTGAAATCTCGGTTTCGAATTTTTGGGTGGAGTGCAATACCTTCTCTATAGACTATGTATATAGTACGTGTAGAGAAAGTAAAAAACAGCGCTTGATTACACTAATTAATTGTTAGAACGAATTTATGGCCAATATCAAACTTCCAATTCGACATTATATTACAAACATTCTGCAGTGCTTTCAGAAACATTTTCAGTCTAGTTGTACTTTTGTGGGAGAAGATAGATTTTGATTACTCGAAAATAACAACAAATTTCAACTTGAGAAAAATGGTTTTAAACTTTGACATAGAATCATTTAACCAGCCGCTTTAAAACGGCTTCCAAAACCTGTGTTACATCCTTCCTATGATAATCAAATTTTTGCAAAAAAACACTTTTGTGTCCTCTTAAAACCACAATGGCCGATTTTGAACACAGAAATTCTCTGTTCTAATTAATTATTTATAATCCGATGCTTTAAACCGCTTCGACTTTAGCTTTTACTTTCTCTAACACACTTTCTCTAATAAGACAGATGAAGTATTGAATTCCACACAAAAATTCGGTTTCTAGATTTCACCATACACATGTTTTATTACCTACTGTAAAAATCGGATGTGCTCGACTCTGCAACAAATTATTCCTACTAAAGTTTATTCTTCAATATACTCCGTCTAATCTAGATAAACATAAACAAATGGTGCCCCTGTGTCTGTGAACACGATAACTCAAAAACGAAAAGTCGGTAAAATACCAAACTTGCTATTTAAGTTTAGTATCTTCCAAGGATGCGATACGAAGATTTTCAAGAAAATCCCCCCACCCCCAACTACCCTTTACATGGAATTTTTTCGAAAATTTTGAAATGGCTCTTAACGATTTCGATTAAAAGATCGTATATTAAAGGTATTTACCTGATAAATAATATGTATATCTTGAATTTTCTAGCAATCACCTCTGAAGACTGCTTTATTCTGGATAAACTTTACGGAATTTTGCATAACTGCTAAACCGTAAGAAATAGATAAAAACTTACAACTCAGAAAAATGTAGAACACATTCAAAACATACAATTTATGTTGTATACATTTTTTTCATGGAGTCGATCGTTTTTTAGATATGCCTCGTTTTTGGTTTCAGCTTTGAAAAACTTATACTTTTCTCATACACGAATTTGTCAACTCTTGTCTATACAAACAAAGGAACTTCAGTTACAGAGCAACCAGCTTTTGACTATCACTTTAACCTATGGTAGTCCCTTATTTTGCTTCTACTTAGAAGGAAACAAGTAATGAGACTATATCTGGTATTTTTTTCTCGATTAGCATGAAGTAAATAGAAGTATGAGGTTTTTAAGAATAACATTTTACAGAGATGTAGAGAAAGTCATTGAATGGAAGTCAGTTTTTTTTTTCTCTCTCTCTTTTCGATGTAGTTTCAGTATAAAAATTGAGGTTATGTGACCATTGAGGTTAAATAAAATTCCCCTCCCTTAAGTACTTCGGATATTTTCACTTGATTAAAACAATAATAAGAATAATCAAAAAAAGCTCAAGGGTAAACAGTTGCGTATACAGTTGCCAATTATCTTAAGTTATCATTTCAGATGTTCAGTAGCTTTCGATAAGAAAGGAATATCTCGTAATGGCGTGAAAGAGCGTTTTCGGCTATGAGCATGCGCAGTGAGGCACCCATTGGCAAATCACTCGAGTTGTTCCACTATTATTGCCATGGTACATCCCAACTGCGGCCTTAGGAATATCAAAAAGGCCTTGTAATTTATGTAACAGACAAACTTCTAGGAAAAAAACCTTCACAGTCAAGGCCTACTGACAGTCATACCATAACCTACTATACACGATCGAAGTCTCTGGTTGCTTTGTTAAAATAATTAGTTTAAATGGTTGAACTCGAAGAATACACTTCATTACTGGCAGAGTTGGTTTAAGGTCTTCGAAACTGATTGTTCCACTCACATGACTTTCTCTAGCTGTTCTGCAAACAAGCAGAATTAGTCTATTACTTCCTTGTAACTGGAAGGAATGCACAAGCTAAAGCGATAGTAAAAGTCCTTTAAAAGCCGGTCGCTATATGAAACAATTGAAATTCTCTTTTCTTATTAGCAGTAAACAAACGAGAAGAAACATGTCTTCCCGTTTGAGAAAAGTTTAAGTGGCTTAAAATTGATACCAATAATCCGTAATAGCTCGAAAGCGATTAGCTCTACAAAAAATTGTATATAACATTAATTGTGTGTTTTAATGATATCTACATTTTTCTGTCTACTTCTTATGGTTTGCCGGTTATACAAAAGTAATCCAGAACGAAGAGGTCTTCTCAGGCTATTCCATTTTATTTTTCATGTAAATATCTTAAATGTAAGAGATTTTCATCAAAATCGTTAGAGCCATTTTTGAGAAAATCAAAAAATTTTAAAGTGGTCCATGTAAAGGGTAGTTGGGGGTGGGAGTATTTTCTTGAAAATCTTCGTGTCGCGTCCTTGGAAGATACGAAACTTAAATACCATGACACACACACACGGACATGTTTCTAAAAATGTTTTTTTTTTTTATCAATACCTTTTCTGTAACTATGTGCATAATACGTGTAGAGAAAGTAAGAACGTTCACATTATTCATTTTCCAGGAATTATAAAGAGTTCGCGCACGCGAATGTCTATGAACGAAAAGTAGGAACAACTTTTATGTATAAGCTCGGCATCTTTAAAGATTTTTAAGAAAATTCCCCATCTTAAACTATCCTTTACCTGGAAAGATTTTTTTTTTTATATTTTATTATCTCAATAACCAAAATGATTTAGGTTATGTGTGAAACAATAACTGTATTGAATTTGTCTTCATTCTGATTGAATTTTGTGTAATACATTTTGCTGTTGGTATGAATGTTCCACTAATGTTATCATAAGGTTTTTAATTCCTAAGTCACCATCATGATGGCATCAAGCATAAAGAATTTAAAAAACCAGCATTTTAAAGCTTTGACTATCGGCTTGGCCTCCTCTATCTTCCAATTTAAATGAAAATGAAAAAAAAATCGTATGAGATTGGAGAAATTGATTTAAAACAAGCAGATAAAAAGAAAACAATCTAATGTGCTCCATTCACATGATTTTCTGTATCTGTTTTGATGGAACAAAACAGAATTGTTTCTACTTCATGGCAATCGAATTAAAATTAGCAGGTGTTCTTACTTCCTTGTAAACATAAGGAAACTAAGAGAATCACTATGCTAAAGGGACGTCAAAATGTTTGAAGCTCTTGCCACCCGATTGTCATTCAAATTCACTTCTCTGGCCAAGAGTAAAACAAAAGAAATGTGGAGGACTTCCAATAACAAGGAATATCTCGGAATTGGTTAGTTCTACAACAAATGTTTATGATATAAAAGTGTGTGCTTTGATGATATCTATATTTTTTGTGTATAAAATCTTTGTCTACCTTTTATTTGTAATGTAAATATTTTTAATATACGGTATTTTTATCAAAATCGTTAGAGCCATTTTGAGAAAATCAAAACTTTCGAAAAATTTTCCATGTAAAGGGTAGTTAGAGGTGAGGGGATTTTCTTTAAAATATTCGTTTTTATATGTTGGTCTTCACACGGACCTTTTTCAAGGGTTCTCAAAACACTGCGATGGTTGCACCACTTGGCATTACTTCAATACGTAAGTACTTTTGTTATTCTATCATTGGAGTCGCTTTGTAGTTATTGGTCTGTTATAAACGTTTAAGGCCCTAAGCCGCAAAGCGTAGGATATTTTTAAGTAAATAGTGTAGTGGTTGCGGCTGAAGGCTAACAGGATGTATCCGGGTGATATGTATAGCTAAAACCCCAATGACCCCAAGAAAAAGTCAAAACTTCGACAATCTGGCGACTTTCACATCTGAACAACTTAATGTTTTCAACACTTTCAAATATGGATCGCCAGTAGAGGTCACTGAAACTACTTCTTAAGACGGATGTGTGTGTGTGCTACAACCACCCTTAAAACGTGTATTTTCCGGAAAAAATTTCGGTATCAAAAGTTTGGTTCTCTACCTACTGTGTACGTGGTAAAAAAGTAAAACATCTAATGTGTTCCATTCACAGGACTTTCTCTACACCTCTGCAATAAATTATTGTTAAAAAGCTTATACTTCTATTTACTTCATGCTAATCAGTAAAAAACTAGCAGAAATAGCCATATTACTTGCTTCCTTGTAAGTAGAAGCGAAATAAGGGAGTACCATAGGTTAAAGTAATAATAAAAAGCTGGTTACCATGTCACTGAAGTTCCTTTGTATGAACAGCATTTGACAAATTCCTGTATGAGAAAAGTATGTTTTTCATGGCAGAAACCAAAAACAAGGAACGAGACAAAAACGATGAACTCCGCGAAAAAAATGTATATAACATAAATTGTGTGTTTTAACGTGCTCTAGATTTTTGTGCAGTAAGTTTTTGTCCATCTCTTACGGTTTAGCAGTTATTCAAAATTCCGTAAAATTCATCCAGAATAAACTACTCTTCAGAGGCAACTACCAGAAAATTCAAGATATACATATTATTTGTCATGTAAATGCCTTTAATATACGATATTTTAATCAAAATCGTTAGAGCCATTTTTGAGAAAATCGAAATTTTCGAAAAAAGTTCCATGAAAAGGGTAGTTGGGGGTGGGGGGATTTTTCTCAAAATCTTCGTGTCGCATCCCTGGAAGATACTAAACTTAAATACCAAGTTTGGTATTTTACCGACTTACCTTCTCTATACACTATGTACATAGTACGTATAGAGAAAGTAAAAAGAGTTTTAAAACACTTGAAACGCAACCAACACAGTCGACTACTAAAAAATTAAAACATGCGACATCATTGCCGATGAGCAATTGTTCCTACGTTGAAGCTCGCCGATATGACATAAGCTGTTAAAATGAAACAAAAGAAGAAGTGAGCAAGCCGTCGCAAAACAAACGCTAAACGAGGCCCCCTCTCGACAGATGCTGAAAATTCGCTATGAGTAGCGGTGGATCCTAGCAGCGTGACCTATATCACGGCCCGACTGCAGCGGAGTAACCGTTACAGGTGAACGTCCTCTTGCAACTGACTGGACAGTAACTGGGATGAGAACTCCGGATCTCTAATTAATTGGGATGGCGGAGCAACAGCATCACTCACAGAAACTCCTACACTATTATTGCACGTGTGTCACGTTTGGCCGGCTAAAGAAGTGACAAATGAAGCGATTACTTTCCTCAAACTTGACTGTGTTTTATTTATCAGTGATGCTTAGTTACTAGGCAACAAAACATATGCTTTATATTAACAAAACACAAACATATTATCAAAACATAAAATACAAGTTCAACAAAACGTAAAATACACTTTATTGATTATCTATATCTTATTTTTACTTTTTATAGATGAAGTATGCACATAATGTCTAGAGAAGGTATTGTATTGCACTCAAAAATTCGATGCAGAGATTTCACAGGAAATATTTATTTTAAGGTGACCGGTATCCATATTTTAGAAACTCGAAAATGTCGATAAGTGTTCTATGTAAAGGGATTTTCCTCAAAAGCTTTGTGTCGCATCCTTTGCTATTTAATGGACTTTTCATTATTACTTTCTCTACACGTACTATGTACATAGTGTATAGAGAAGGTATTGTATTGCAGTCAAACATTCGATACCAAGATTTCACCGGAAACATGTTTTAGGGTTCCCTTTAACTAAAAAAAAACATTTTTGGAAAAAGGTCCGTGTGTGTGTGTGTCAGTCTGTGTATCTGTGGACAGCATAACTCAAAAACAAAAAGACCATTAAATACCAAACTTGGTATCTAAGGTTTGGTATCTTCTAAGGATGCAACACGAGGATTTTCAAGAAAATCCCACCACCCTCAACTACCCTTTACATGGAAAAATGTTCGAAAATGTTGGATTTTCTCAAAAATGGCTCTAAATGTTTTGATTAAAATATCCTATATTAAAGATATTTTTCCTGACAAATAAAATGTATATCTTGAATTTTCTGGGAATAGCCTCTGAAGACTACTTTATTCTGGATGAATTTTACGGAATTTTGCATAGCTGCTAAACCGTAAGAGATGCAAAAAAAACTTAGCAAATGAAAAATGTAGAGCACATTAAAACACACAATTTATGTTATATACATTTTTTTCGTGGAGTTCATCGTTTTTAAGACATTCCTTGGTTTTGGTTTCTGCTTTGAAAAACATACTTTTCACATACAGGAAAGTTGTCAACTGCTGTCCATACAAACAAAGGAACTTCAGTCACATAGCGACCAGCTTTTTAGTATCACTTTAACCTTATTTCACTTCTACTCACAAGGAAGCAAGTATAATATTTCTGCTAATTTTTTCTGATTAACATTAAGTAAATAGAAGTATAAGCTTTTTAAGAATAATTTGTTGCAGAGATGTAGAGAAAGTCATGTGAATGGTACACATCAGGTTTTTGAGTTATGCGGCACGCACCCACATACACCATAGATAAAATAAATACATTCTATTAAGTCATTATTGTATTATGAGTGTATTTTTTTGCTTAAATTGTTTAATCCAATAATTAACACATAAAAATCTTAATTTATTCCAATTTATACAATTTTTCCTAAAAAGAATAAAAATACTGGAGGAAAACAATTACCTATTTCTATTTTTTTTTTTTTTTTTTTTTTTATTCAGGGGTCTTCAATATTTTGGAGAGGGGTTTAATATCCTTTAACCTCGCTGGTCATTCAAATAATCTCGGGGTTCATGGAGCTTAAAGTTACTCGACATTCGCCTTAAGGGAAAAACCTTATCCGGGTAATTCACCCTAAGCGAGATTCGAACTCGCGACCTGTTGAATCTGTGGCAGACATGCTAACCCCACACTACCCAGGTGGGCCAATCTCAAAACTTTCCAGTGAAATCTTCGTATATTTGTTTGTGTAAAATGCAATACTTTCTCTACTTATGTGTTAAGTAGAGAAAATAAAAAGTATATTAGATGAATTGTGGTTTTAACGAGATTTACCTTTTATTGTGCAGATTTTTTTTTTTAGGTTTACCATTAAGCAAAAATCATTCACAACAAATATATTTTATTTATACGGCATTTTAATCAAAATCGTTAGTCAAATTTCAGAACTAGAAAAGTTAGAAAAATGTTTTATGTAAAGGGCAGCTTGGGGTGTGGGGATTTTCATGAAAATCTTCGTGTCGCAATCTTTGAAGGTAGTGAATTTTAATACCACGATATTTTCATTTTTGAGTTATCCTATCCACACAGAATTTAGAGTCATTTAAAAATTGTATTTCCGGTGAAATCTATGTAGGCATTTTTGGGTGGAATACAATAACCTCTCTACTTATGCACTACGTACAAAGTAGAGAAAGTAAAAATACAGGAAATTGTGTTCAGTTTCAAAGGTTATTTTAGACTTAATTGAAAACCTGATTTCTGGTAATTTGTGACCTTTGTAAATGAGGTAGAAAACACGGTTGTTCATGTTTTTCCTGCATATCCAGTTATTTCAATTCTGCGATTGGTGTTCCTCCTTTCTAAAAGGCATGAGCGAGTTCTACTGGAAGTGGAGCACCTTGCCAAATTCAGCCGAAGGACATGTTCTCACTTCACAACATCGAGGGTCAACAACATCGTAAACGAGGGTCACGTTGTCTTCATCATGTATCACAATGTTCACGTGGAGTGACAAACATCTATCAATGAATAATGTACTTGTTGGTCCATAAGAAGAAGGCTACCGGAGTCTGAGGTAAGAGAGGGGGCTTACTGCTCACGTAGTACATTTGTTTATTACGAAACAAGGGTGGAGGCGCCCCTTCTCATCAACCTAACCACCAATAAAAAATCTGAAGTGTTCCATTCATATGACTTTCTCTAGCTGTTACACAAACTTCCTTAAAAAAACGTTATTCCGTTATCTACGACATGCTAATCAAGGTAAACATTAGCAGAAATTGCCTTATTACTTGCTTCCCTGTAAGTAGAAGGAAAATAACGAAATACACTAAGTCGATTTATATCCATTTAATAATCATTTTTTTTAAAGCTGGTCCAATGTGAAACAAATGAAGTTCGGCACGCTTTACATGGCCTGCAGTAAAACAAGAGAGGTGAAACGAAACGTCACTTCCCGTCTGAGAAAAGTTTAATTTAAAATTGAATATCTTAGAAACGGTTAGCTCTACATAAAAAAATCTTATGTGTTATATTCACACGACTTTCTCTACATCTCTGCAACAAATTATTGATAAAAAGCTTACTCTTCTATCTACTTCAAGCTGATCGAGATATACATTAGCAACAATGCTTTCTTATACGTACAAGGGAAATAAGGGAAAACACCAGGCTAAAGCGATACGCAAATCTTTAAAAAGCTGGTTGCCAAGTAGTTGACAAATTCCCGCTTGAGAAAAGTGTCAAGTATTTTAAACCCATACAAATAACAAGGAATATCTCAGAAACGGCCAACTCTACAGAAAAAAAAATCTGATGTATTCCATTCACATGACTTTCTCTACAACAAAGTATTGTTAAAAAGCTAATGCTTCTATTTACTTCATGCTAATCGAGAAAAAATTAGCAGAAATAGTCTTGCTTTGTTTGTATGGACAGGAGTTGACAAATTCCTGTATAAGAAAATTTAAGTTTTTCAAAGCTGAAACCAAACACAAGAAATATCTAAAAAAGGGGGAACTCCACGAAAAAAATGTGTATAACATAAATTGTGTGTTTTAACGAGCTCTACAATTTTATTGCGTACATTTTTGTGTATCTCTTACGGTTTACCAGTAATGCAAAACTCCGCAAAATTCATTCAGAATAAAGATGTTTTTAGAGGCTATTCCCAGAAATGTCAACATATACCTACAGTTTACTTGCTATCTAAATATTTTAATATGCGATGTTTTAATCAAAATCGTTAGTCATTATTCAGAAAATATAAATTTTCGAAAATTTTTCCCTGTAAAGGGTAGTTGGAGGTGGGGGACTTTCTTGAAAATTTTCGTGTCGCATCTTTGGAAGCCACCAAACTTAAATACCTAAGTTTGGTATATAACGTACTTTTCGTTTGAGTTATGCTGCCCAGACACACACTCAGAGACAGACATTTTTCTACAAATTCTATTTTTTTTAAACCCAAGGTCGCGGGTTCAAACCCAGCGGAGGACGATAGATTTTTTCGGGTGTAAAAAATTCTTAGCATCGCCTCCTTCGGAAGGGAAGTAAAGCCGTTGGTCCTCAAGCCTGATAGAGAGGCCTGTGAGGAAAATTAAGGGGTCTTTCACGACAAAAATAACACGCCATTTTTTTTTCAAAACATATATTTCCCTTGAAATTTCGGTATCGAATTTTAGGTGAAATACAATACGTTCTCTATACACTATGTACATAGTACGTATAGAGAAAGTAAAACATGGGCATAAATCTATAAAATTATTATTTTAAATTGTTGTGTCATAAATATTAAAAATGCTATCGGATCATATTAATACTTTGCCTAAAATGAGTATTCTAATAAATGTTAACTGATTTTTGATTGGTAAACTCTATCAGAGGCGGTCACGACTCTTCCATCGAAACGCATCATGGAAATGTGTTGATTCATTTCAGGTAAATTGAATGGACAACCCTGATAGTGGGTTATACGCAGTAAACCGCGTTTTTATGTAGATCCTTAATGAAGTAACAGAAGGTGATAAAAGCAACAGCACGAACGACCTTCGTACTGAGAGAACCTTGGTTTAACTGCCGAGCAATACACATTCTGTTCAATATCTGTATGGTCGAAGCTGGTTGGATTACTGACTTAGAAAATATATAAAGCTCGTCTTCAGCAACTCCGATATGAGATATGTACTTCCTGAATGTACCACAATGAACTGTCCAAACAGAATCCACGGTTTATAGAAATCATTTGTTTTAATACGGAGAAAGAAAAAAAAATCTGATGTGTTCCATTCACATGACTTTCTCTACTTCTCTGCAACAAATTATTGTTAATAAGCTTATTCTTCTATTTACTTCATGCTAATCGAGAAAAAATTAGCAGAAATAGTCTTATTACTTGAGTATCATAGGTTAAAGTCATAGTCAAAAGCTGGTTACTAGGTGACGAAGTTCCTTTGTTAGTATGGACACGAGTTGACAAATTCCTGTATGAGAAAAGTACAAGTTTTTCAAAGCTAAATCCAAAAACAAGGAATATCTCAAACGATCAATGACTCGAAACAAATGTATATAACATAAATTGTGTGTTTTAATGTGCTCTACATTTTTTGTGTGGTGAGATTTTGTCCATTTCTTACGGTTTAGCAGTTATGCAAAATTTCGTAAAATTCATCCAGAATAAAGTAGTCTTCAGAGGCTATTCCCAGAAAATTTAAGATATACATATTATTTGTCAGGTAAATATCTTTCATATACGATATTTTAATCAAAAACGTTAGAGCCATTTTAAGAAAATCAACATTTTCAAAAACAGTTCCATGTAAAGGGTAGTTAGGGTGGGGAATTTTCTTGAAAATCATCGTGTCGCATCCGTGGAAGATACCAAACTTTACCAAGTTTAGTTTGGTATTAAACGGTCTTTTCGTTTTTGAGCTATGCTGTCCAGACAAACACACATACACACACGGACCTTTTTCCAATTTTTTTTTATTCAGGGGGACCCAAAACATGTATTTCCGGTGAAATCTCGGTATCGAATTTTTGATTGCAATACAATACCTTCTCTATACATTATGTACATAGTACGTGTAAGAAAGTAAAAAAAAAATTTGGGATTCAGGGGGACCCAAAATATGTATTTCTTGTGAAATCTCGGTATCGAATTTTTGGTGGCAATACAATACCTTCTCTATACACTATGTGCATAGCACATGTAGAGAAAGTAAAAAAACATTTCAGTTTACGTGTTACATTTTTTACTTTCTCTATACGAACTATGTATATAGTGTATAGAGAAGGTATTCTATTGCAAAAACAAAAAGTCCGTTAAAAACCAAATTTGGTATTTTCCAAGGATGCGACACGAAGATTTTCAGGAAAATCCCCCACCCCCACATGGAATTGTTTTCGAAAATTTTTATTTTCTAAAAAATGGTTAACGATTTTGATTAAAATATCGTATATTACAGATATTTACCTGACAAATAAAATGTATATCTTGAATTTTCTGGGAATAGCCTCTGAAGACTACTTTATTCTGGATGAATTTTACGGAATTTTGCATATCTGCTAAACCGTAAGAGAAGGATAAAAACTAACCACACAGAAAATGTAGAGCACATTAAACCACACAATTTATGTTACATAATTTTTTTTTCGTGGAGGTGATCGTTTTTAAGGTATTCGTTGTTTTTGGTTTCAGCTTTGAAAAACTTATACTTTTCTCATACAGGAATTCGTCAACTCGTGTCCATACAAAGGAACTTCATCACATAGCAACCAGCTTTTGACTGCCACTTTAACCTATGGTTTCCCTTATTTTGCTCCTACTTACAACGTAGCAAGTAATAAGACTATTTTTTCAAACTTTTTTCTCGATTAGCATGAAGTAAATAGAAGCAAAGAGCTTTTTAACAATAATTTGTTGCAGAGATGTAGAGAAAGTCATGTGAATGGAACACATCAGATTTATTTTCCATATGATAGTTTTATTATTACTTTGTCTACACGTACTATGGACATAGTGTAAGGAGAAGATATTGTATTGTACCAAAAAATTCGATACAGAGATTTCACCGGAAATACATGTTTTGAGACCCTCTGAATGAAAAAAAATTAGAAAAACATGTGTGTATGTGTGTGTGTGTGTGTGTGTGTGTGAGTGGAGGGCAGCACAGCTCAAAAACGAAAACTTCTCTAAATACCAAACCTGGCTTCCAAGGATACGATACGATGATTTTCAATATATCCCCAACCCAACTACCCTTTACATGGAAAATGTTTCATAAGTTTTAATTTTCTCAGAAATGGCTAACGATTTTGATTAAAATCGTCGTATATTAAAATATTTACATGACAAAGCCATGTACAGGGTAGTTTGCGGTAGGGGACGTATTTTTGTAGTATCTTTGGGAGATACTATACTTAAATACCTAGTTGTGTATTTAACAATCACACACGGGCCTTTTTCTAATTTTTTTTTGTCTCAGCAGACCTCAAATCACATATTGCCAGTGAAATCTCGACATCGAACTTTTGGGTGGAATACAATGCCTTCCCTATGCACCATACGGGCTAGAGACAGTAATAATGAAGCGGCATGTGTTGAGGTTATCTAAACTGCATTTGGCTGGAGTTTTTCGCTGGAAAAGGGTCCACCAGAGCCAGACGTCTCTAGACACACACGCTGTGTTAAAAGGGAGGGCGTCTGACCTCAAAAGGCGCTCCACTTCCGCCATCGAGACGAATTAACCGATTTTAATCAAGCATGCCTTTTCCAAAGGCCTACATGGCGCGTGAATGCTGATTAGATGGCGCTCGTGTTCTCTGTCACTTTAACCAACATTAAGGGAGGCTCTTCCACTCATTTTCCCTTTAGTATGTCAAATTCTCTACCACCTTCCCGGAATAGAGGAAGCGCTTCCTTAGACTCTAGAATTATATGTACCGATATTTCATGAAAATCTGTGTTCTCTCTACATCCACGCAACAAATTATTGTTAAAAATCTTGTGCTTATTTAATTCATGCTAATCGAGAAAAAATTAGCAGAAATAGTCTTATTACTTGCTTTCTTGTAAGTAGAAGCCAAATAAGGGAGTACCATTGGTTCAAGTGAAAGCCAAAAGCTGGTTGCTATGTGACTGATGTTCCTTTGTTTGTATGGACACGAGTTGACAAATCCCCGTATGAGAAAAGTATTATAAAGCTGAAACTAATAATAAGAAACATCTCAAAAACGATCAATACCACGAAAAAAAGTTATATAATATAAACTGTGTGTTTTAACGAGGTCCACCTTTTCTATTATGTAAGTTTTTGTTTATATCTTACGGTTTACGAAGTATGCAATATTCCGCAAAATGCATCCAGAATAAAGAGGTCTTCAGAGGCTATTCCCAGAAAATTCATGATATACATTTTATTGCCATGTATACATCTTAAATATAAGAGATTTGTATCAAAATCGTTACGAGCTATTTTTGAGAAAATCAACATTTTCGAAAAAATTTCCATGTAAAGGGTAGTTGGGGGTGGGAGAATTTTCTTGAAAATCTTCGTGACGCATCCTTGGAAGATACTGAACTTAAATACCAAGTTTGGTATTTAACGGACTTTTTGTTTTTGAGCTATGCTCTCCTCAGACACAAACGAACCTTTTTCTAAAAAAAAAAAAAATTATTCTGTTGGTATCAAAACATATATTTTCCGGTGAAATCTGGTATTGAATTTTTGGAAGCAACACAATACCTTCTCTATAAAGTATATACATAGTATGTCGTTCCAAATGAAACACCTTTAACCTATCAACTGAAGCCGTAACTATATTCGTAAGTAGAAAGCAGAAAATAAGGTTTCATTTTCAGCAGTCTCTGGTCCTTAATTTAATATTCGACATGGCCAGTAAATGAGACAGGACAACAGGCTGCTTATGAAACTCAAATTGGTTCACTTAAGTCAAAGACCCCTCCTGAAAATGGTGAAATAATTGCATACAAAAGCCCACCGGATATGGATGGACTGCCAGAGGTTAAAGTCAAGTCAATGTTCGCTGCTGTGGTCGTCACCTTATGCGCATTCACTCAGGGACATTGTAATCTGTAGTGCGCCGAAGTGTTTTATCACCAACTTCCAAATAATTACGTCATGCCTATAAGTTAAAACAAAGATACCCTTATATAAAATATATGGTAAACCTAGCTTTTACGAATACCACTTTTGTGAGATTTTCTTTTCACTTTTTATACTTCTTACATAGTACAACAGTAAAAGTTTTTTTTTGTTTTTTTTTGTTTGTTTTGTTTTTTTGGTAGTTTAACGTCCTTTAACTTGGTTGGTCATATCGGACGATGAATGAAATTGGTGAAATGATACTCAAATGCTCTCGGGGTCCATGGAGCTTAAAGTTACTTGACATTCGTCTTCTCAGGATAAGGAAAAACCCCGAAAAAAAAAACCTTATCTGCTAACACCACACTACCCAGGCGGGCTACTAAAGGTATTGCATTTGATCCAAAAACTCGGTACGAGATTTCACCAGAAATACGTTAAAAAAATCTGATGTGATCCATTCACATGACTTTCTCTACATCTCTGCAACAAATTATTGTTAAAAAGCTTATGATAATATTTACTTCAACCAATCAAGAAAAAATTAGCAGAAATAGACTTATTACTTGCTTCCTTCTAAGTAGAAGCGAAATAAGGGAGTACCATAGGTTAAAGTGATAGTCAAAAGCTGGTTGCTATGTGACTGAAGTTCCTTTGTTTGTATGGACAGGAGTTGACAAATTCCCGCATGAGAAAAATATGTTTTTCAAGGCTGAAACCAAAATCAAGGAATATTTCAAAAACGATCAACTGCACGAAAAAAATGTGTATAACATAAATTGTGTGTTCTAATGTACTTTACATTTTTTGTGCGGTAAGTTTTTGTCCATCTCTTACGCTTTAGCAGTTATGCAAAATTCCTCAAGAATAAAGTAGTCTTCACAGGCTATTCCCAGAAAATTCAGATATACGTTTCATTTGATATACGATATTGTAATCAAAATCGTTAGAGCCATTTTTAAAATTTTCGAAAAATCTTCCATGTAAAGGGTAGTTGGGGATGGGGGGATTTTCTTTAAAATCTTCATGTCGCATCCGTGGAAGATACCAAACTTAAATACCAAGTTTGGTATTCAACGGTCTTTTCGTTTTTGAGCTATGCTGTCCACAGACACACACACACATACGCACGCACTCACACAAACGGACCTGTTTCTAAAAATGATTTTTTTGGATTCAAGGGGACCTAAAACATGTATTTCCGGTGAAATTTCGGTATCGAATTTTTGGATGTATTACAATACCTTCTCTATACTCTATGTACATAGTACGTGTAGAGAAAGTAAAAATAATGTGCCATTCACATGACTTTCTCTACATCGCTGTAATAAATTATTGTTAAAATGCATGTTCTTTTAACTACTTTATGATAGTCGAGATAAACATTAGCAGAAATTGTCTTAATTACTTGCTTACTAATAAGTAGGAGGAAAATACGGGAATACACTAGGCTAAAAGGAATGTAAAATCTCTTAATAGCTGGTTGCCATGCGGTTGAAATCCATTCCTATGCAAGGCCAGGAGTTTACAACTTTCCGTGTGAAAAAAGTTTGAGCATTTTAAGTCTGTAAACAATAATAAGGAATATCTCAGAAATGGTCTATGCCACGAAAAAAAAAAACGTATATGACATAAATAGTATATTTTAACGTGAACTACATTTTTGTGTAGTATGTTTTTGTCTATTTCTTACAGTATGGAGTTACGCAAAATTAATTCAGAATAAAGAGGTCTTCAGAGGCTATTCCCAGGAAATTCAAGAAATACATATTATTTGTGATGTAAATATCTTTAATATTTTAAATTATATTTTAATCGAAATCGTTAGAGAAAAACAGCATTTTCAAAAAGTAAAGTGAGTTTGTGGTGGGAGGATTTTCTTGAAAAACTTCGTGTTGCATCCTTTGAAGATACTAAACATAAATACCAACATATTTTCGGTGAAATCTCGACATCGAATTAAGTGGAACACAATATCTTCTCGAGCAACTATGTACATACGTGCTAGATAAAGTAAAAATTGGATACGACAGGAAGATTTGCAATAAAATCTCCCCACTCCAAACTACCCTTCATATAGTAACATTTTTATTAATTTTTTTTTTCAAAAATGGCTCCGACGATTTTGATTAAAATATCGTATATAAAAGATATTTACCTGACAAATAAAATGTATATGTTACATTTCCTGGGAATAGCCTCGTAAGTTTTGCATAACTGAAAATATTCTGGAGGAGTATTGCATGACTGATAAACTATAAAAGATATATAAAAAATGTAGATCTCGTAAAAACACATTGATATTCATTACTCGTTTTACTCCTAGCCGTGTAAACAGAGAGCGACAATTTTTAAAACATTTGACTGTCGCTTTAGCCTAGTGTATACCCTTATTTCCCTTCAAAGAAGGAACTACGTAATACAACCGTTTTTGTTAATGTTTATCTACTTTAGCACAATATAAAGAGAATAATACACTTTTGTTACAGAACAGATAAGAGTGGTGTGAATAGTACACATCAGATTTTTAATTTTATTTTACCAGTTTTGTTTATTAGTAATAATTTAATAACGTCCAGTAATATTTGTATTAAATTGTTAACGGATAAAAAGCCCTTTGTTTCTTTCTCCATACCTAGCAAATTATAGAAATGCTGCACAGATTATAATAATATATACACCAATCAAAAGTGTTAACAATTTATTTTTTTAGCAGAAGACATTAAACTATTTTACTTTCTCATTACTCATGCATACTCAATGAAATGATAGCAAAATTGGCAATAACACGAGCTACTTTAATATAACACGTTTGTATTACAAACTTGATTTTTATATAATATATGAAGACAGCTCCCTCTTTAAATTTTTAGTATTTTTAGAAATAAATGTATTTCAATATTGAACTGTTTGACTTCCTTGATTTTTACCTAGAAACTTTACTTTAACTAGTTTATGAAGACAGTTCCCACCTCAATTTTTTTTTAGGAATAAATATATTTAAATATTTTACTTCCTTAAATTTGTTTTAACAGCAACAGTTTTTGCACCTAAGTAAATATTCCCTCTTCTGTACGGTGGTCTTGTTTTACTTTTCTTTCCATTACACGACGTGAAATAAAGACATGGTAGGGGAAGGCATGGCCCCATAAAGTGATAGCTTGTTCTTCTCAGTTTGTGGAAACGGAGCTGGCGGCGAGCGTATTAACAGGGGGCTTTGAACTCCCGGGCTGGGGCCGCTCGCCTGCCTTTCAAACGGGACTCACTCAATCTAACCACATACTTCAGCGTGCAACAAAATGGAAATATATGTATCTATACCGCAATGAAATACAACTCCACGATCGTTTTTATTCATCAGTCTGAATCATAAATGAGTTTGCTTAGCAACACACAATAAAATATATATATGGTTTTCACAAAAAATGTTATAAGTGATTATTACAAAAAAATCTGATGTGTTCCATTCACATGACATTCTCTACTTCTCTGCAACACATTATTGTTGAAAAGCTTATGCTTCTATTTACTTCATGCTAATCGAGAAAAAATTAGCAGAAATAGTCTCATTACTTGCTTCCTTGTAAGTAGAAGGGAAATAAGAGAGTAGCATAGGTTACAGTGATAGTCAAAAGCTGGTTACTAAGTCACTGAAGTTCCTTTGTTTGTATGGACAGGAGTTGACAAATTCCTGTATGAGAAAAGTATAAGTTTTTCAAAGCAGAAACCACAAACAAGGAATACCTAAAAAAAAAGATCAACTCCTCAAAAAAAAAAAAAAAAGTATTTATTACGGTTTAGCAGTTATGCACATTTCCGTAAAATTCCTCCAGAATAAAGAAGTCTTCAGAGGCTATTCCCAGACAATTCAAGATATACATTTTATTTGTCAGGTAAATATCTTTAATATTTGGCATTTTAATCAAAATCTTTAGAGCCGTTTTTGAGCAAATCAAAATTTTCGAAAAAAAAATCTATGTAAAGGGTAGTTGAAGAGGGGGGGATTTTCTTGAAAAGCTTTGTGTCACGTCCTTGGAAGATACCAAACTTAAATACAAGTATGGGTGCATTACGATACCTTCTCTATACACTATGTGCATAGTACGCGTAGAGAAAGTAAAAATATGTATAATTAAAAAAAATTAATAAATCTTGAAAATGGTTAAAATACATATACGTATTATCTTCTTATATTTTAGCATTTTAAAAATGATTAATTGTTCTCCGTTAGTTTGACTGTAAGTATTTTGAAATCACGGTATATATAGATCAAGGCGATAAAAGCTAAGAGAGACGAGACAGATGACGAACAAAATAGCAGTCCTCCTCGTTCATATTGAGGGGCTGAGGACAGGTTTGGAAAAAAAGGGTGGAAATGTGGTAGGGAGCGATGGAATAGGGAAACACGAGGCAGCAGAAGTGAAGACGGTGCTGTGGGTAAGAGTAGGACTCAAAGTAACACAACAATCTCCGTATTTAACACAATAACACTTCAACAAACAATAAATAGTTATTTATGGTACAAGGGTTACTATTTTTGCTTTCTCTATACGAACTATGTACATAGTGTATAGAAAAGGTATTGTATTGTACCCAAAAATTCGATACCGAGATTTCACCGGAAATACATGTTTTGAGACTCCCTGAATAAAAAAAAAGCATTTTTAGAAAAATGTCCGTGTGTGTGTCTGGGTAGCATAGCGTAAAAACGAAAGGACCGTTAAAGCCCAAACTTAGCACTTAAGTTTGGTATCTTCCAAGGATGCTACACGAAGATTTTCAAGAAAATCCTCCCACCCCCAACTACCCTTTACATGGAAAAAAATTCGAAAAGTTTGATTTTCTAAAAAATGGCACTAAAGATTTTGATTAAAATATCGCATATTAAAGGCATTTACCTGACAAATAAAATGTATATCTTGAATTTTCTGGGAATAGCCTCTGAAGACTACTTTATTCTGGATGAACTTTACGGAATTGTGCATAACTGCTAAACCGTAAGAGATGGACAAAAACTTACTCCACAGAAAATGTAGCTCGCGATAAAACACACAATTTATGTTATATACATTTTTTTCGTGGAGTTGATCATTTTTAAGATATTCTTGGTTTTTTTGTTTCTGCTTTGAAAAACATACTTTTCTCATACAGGAATTTGTTAATTCCTGTCCATTACAAAGGAACTTCAGTTGCATAGCAACCAGCTTTTGGCTATCATTTTAACCTATGAAGACTCCCTCATTTCGCATCTACTTAAAAGGAAGCAAATAATACAACTATTTCTGCTAATGTTTCTCAATTAGCATGAAGTAAATAGAAGCATAAGCTTTTTAACTACAATTTGTTGCATAGATGTAAAGAAAGTCATGTGAATGGAACATATCAGATTTTTTAGACAGCACAATATGTCTATATCTATCAATACATTTATAATATAAGGTTCAACATTCCTTTTGTTCAAGGAATAGTAGGCTTTCCTATCGCTTGGAGGCGTGTGTGTGTATGTGGGAATAGGATTTGTCTATCGATATAGCTTGGTAATCGATGTAGTAATGTCAGTTCTTTACTCTTTACCATAAATTTTATAAATTAATAATTCCATTCCATTCCTTCTGCTATTAAATGATAAACTAGAGCATGTTACAGCCAAATACCCAATAAAAACCACGTTTTATATGTTTGAAGTTGCCAATCGAAGAAAATTGTTGTCTAGTTGAGCATGTTTAGACACGAGAACGCACTAGTAAAGAAGGCGGTGGTACTATTATTGATTTTTTTCTCAGGAACATAACCTCATTTTTGGCAACAACTCCAATTTAAAGCTTTCTGCTGCCTCCAAAATTTCAGCGGGTTCTTCAAACTCGTCAAAATTCATATTTGTAATAGCCGCCATGACACAATATTTGTGAAAACAGCGAAAGGTAGGAAGGAACGGTTCCGCTACTGCGCATTAAAAATAACGATATATCGATCGGACTCCACTAGCAACGTAACTCTTTCAAAACCACAACATTCTATATAACGGATACAGTGATAGTAACACAACTTAAGTTGGTAACATTGGAGTGTTATAAATATTTTATAAATCTAAAGTTATAAAGAACAATTTTTAGTACGAGTGTTTTGTGCTAAAAAGCTTACTTTTAACAGTGTCTGTTAAAAAACATTGTGTTCCACTTTAACAAATTATTGTTAAAAAGCATATTCTTCTGTCTATAATCGAGACAAACATGAGCAGAAATTCTCATAATTACTTGCTGCCTTGTAAGTAGAAGGTAAATAAGGGAATACACTAGGCTAAAACGATACTCAAATCTTTTAATAGCTGGTTGCCGTGTGAATGAAATCGGTTTCCATGCAGGGCCAGGAGCTTACAACTTTTGGTAAGTATTTTAAATCTGAAACAAATAGCAACGAATATCTCAGAAACAGTAAACTCAACAACAAAAAAGTATATGACATAAATTGTGTGTTTTAACGTGATCTACATTTTTTGTGTAATAAGCTTTGTCCATCTCTTAGGGTTTACCAGTTACGCAAAATTCAGCTAAAGTTATTCATAATAAACAGGTCTTTAGAGGTTATTCCCAGATTTTTCAAGATAATTTGTCATAAAAATATATTTAATATACGGTATTTTAATCAAAATCCTTACAGCCATTTTTGAGAAAATCAAACTTTTTGAATTTTTTTCTATGTAAAGGGTAGTTTGGGGTGGGGGGATTTTTCTCAAAATCTTCGTGTCGTATCCCTAGAAGATATTAAACCTAAATACCAAGTTTGGTATTTTACCGACTTTTCGTTTTTTAATTTATCATGTTCACAGACGGACACACACACGGGCCTTTTTCCCAAAATGCTTATTTTGGATTCAGGGGTCCTAAAACATGTATTTCCGGTGAAATCTTGGTATGGAATTTTTGGGTTGCAATACCTTCTCTATACACTATGTACATAGTACGTGTAGAGAAAGTAAAAACAATGAAATCAGCATTCTTACAAAAGTTTATTCTTGTAACTACTTCATGCTATTAAAAAAAAAAAAAACGTTAAAAAATCTGTGTTTTCTTCACATGACATTCTCTACATCTCTGCAATAAAATAAGGGAATACCATGGTCTAAATCGACAGTCATAGCTTTCTAAATTAAAATTAAATGTGATTGAAGTTCTTTTGTTTGTAATGACAGGACTTGACAAATTCCCGTAAGTGCAAGCTTTTTAAAGCTGAAACTAAAAACACGGAATATCTCAAAAACGGTCAACTCCAAGAAAAAAATGTATATAACATAAATTGTGTGTTTTAACGAGCTCTACATATTTTGTGTGGTAAGTTTTTGTCTGTCTCTTACGGTTTACCACTTGTGCAAAATTCATTCAGAATAAACATGTCTTCAGAGGCTATTCCCACAAAATTCAAAATATAGTTATATTTTTCATAAAAATAAGAGATTTTAATTAAAATCGTTAAGAGTCATTTTTGAGAAAATCGAAATTTTCGAAATTTTTTCCATGTAAAGGGTAGTTTGGGGTGGGGGGATTTTCCTATAAATCTTCGAGTCGCATATCTGGGAGATACTTAACCTAAATACCTAGTTTAGTATTTTACGGACTTTTCGTTTTTGAGCTATGCTGCCAATAGACACACACACATACATACACGGACAAAATGCTTTTTTTTTTTTTTTATTTTGGGGGTCCTAAAACATGTATTTCTGGGGAAATCTCGGTATCGAATTTTTGAGTGCATTGCAGCACATTCTCTATACACTATGTACATAGTATGTGTAGAGAGCGTAAAAATAGTTTTATTGCATACTTCCTTGTAGTTAGGAAATTAGGAAAAGAGAAATTATATAAATATTCTGAAAATACAAGTTACAAAATAATACAGAAGAATAATCTTAAAATGGTTGAGTTTGGCGAAAAGGTATTCAGGAATGGTATAAATGAAATGGTGTAGGCACGCTTGCACATTTTCTAGGCCTATTAACTTAGGTATTTGAGGCAGTATATTCAGAGAGGAGCACATATTGGGTAACCCGTCTCTGTGTTCTTTAACATCGCTTCATCAAATTCACTTGGGCTTCAAGAGAGCACAGCACAGGAGGGGAGGAGGTTTGATATCGAGGAATTTGGGACACGAGAGAGCATGCGCAGTGGACTGGAAAACCATGCTGTGCTGCATCACCACCACAACCACCACATATTTCTTGCTTTATGTATCTCAACACTTGCAAACACTACTTCTGGGTTTCAATCTCTACTGCCATTTGCATTAAGTGTGCTGTCATTTGTTTTTATTCTTTGTCAGGGATGGCCTTTATACATTAAATATTAGCATTTGTTCTGTATATTTTGAGAGAATAATAATCGATACTAGCCCACCTGGGTAGTGTCTGTCTGATTCAAAAGGTCGCGACTTCGAATCTCGCTTAGGGCGAGTTACCCGGATAAGGTATTTACGCAGTTTTCCTTGTCCCGAGAAGATGAATGTTGAGTAACTTAAGGCTTCATCGACCCCCTGAGGTCATTTCACCGGTTTCATTCATCGTCCGATATAACCAACTAGGTTAAAGGACGTTAAGCTACCTACAAAATAAACAAATAACTAAATACCAGCTTCCATACTGAAACGTTAATACTAATCAGTATTACACACACACACACACACACATATATATATATATATATATATATATATATATATATATATATATTCTCTACTGCTTACCTAAATAGAACAATTGCATTCCACACAAACAAACAAAAATTGTCGAAGTATACATGTTTTAAAGCACCCTAAGAAAAGCAAAATTAAGAGAGAGAGTGAGAGAAAGAAAGAAGAAATAAGTGTGTATACGAACAACATAACTTGACCCGCGTAGCGTGAGATAGCGTGACTGCTTCACATTCAACAGGTCACGAGTTCGAATCTCACTTAGGGTGAGTCACCCGGATAAGGTTTTTCGGGGCTTTTCCTTATCCTAAAAAGATGAATTTCAAGTAACTTTAAGCTCCATGGGCCCCGAGATCATTTGAGTATCATTTCACCAATTTCATTCATCGTCCGATATGACCAATCAGGTTAAAGAACGTTAAACTACATAAAAAAATATATACCAGTTTCCAAACTAAAACATTAATACTAAGCAGTGATTATGGCATATGTAATTTATATTTTTGCTACTGCTTACCTAAGTAGAAGAATCACACTCTACACAAAACATTGTCGGGATATTCATGTTTTGAAACACCCGAAAGAAAAAAAAAAAAAAAAAAAAAAAAGGAAAGAAGGAAGAAGTACCTGTGTGCGAACAACATAAATTAAAAACAAAAAGTACGTGAACTTCATTATTTAAATTCAGCGTTGTCCAAGGATGTGACATTAAGATTTTTAAGAGAATGGGTGGGGAACATTTATTTAAATTTCCGATTTTCTCAAAAAAAAAAAAAAAACCTAGGTAACGATTAAGGTAATTAAACTACCATATTTTAAAGATATCTTCATGACAAAATATATATCCTCAGATTTCTGAGAACAGCTTCTGAAGTCCTTTACATCCTGAATGACTTTTGTATTGCTAGTAAACCGTAAGAAATAAACAAAAGCTTTACGACACCAAAAATGCAGACCTCGATGAAGCTCACAGTTTATGTTAAATATCTTTTTTGTGGAGTTACCATTTCCGAGATATTGCTTGTTATTGGCTTAAATTTTATAATACTTATATTTGTTTATAGTTTTACATATACAGTAAGTTGTCTATGGGAAGTCCTCATTCGATTATATTTTTACTTTCTCTATACGCACTATGTACACAGTGTAATAGAGAAGGTATTGCACTCCACCAAAAATTCGATACCGAGATTTCACCGGAAATATATGTTTTAGGGTCCCCAATATCCAAAAGAAAAGCATTTTCACAAAAAGGTCCGTGTGTGTGTCAGTATGTCCGTGTATCTGAACACGATAACTCAAAAATTAAAAGTTGGTAAAATACCAAACTTGGTATTTAAGTTTAGTATCTTCCAGGGATGCAACACGAAAATTTTGAGAAAAATCCCCCCACCCCCAACTACCCTTTATATGGAACTTTTTTCGAAAATTTTTATTTTCTCAAAAATGGCTCTAACGATTTTGATTAAAATTTCGTATATTAAAGATATTTACCTGACAAATAAAATGTATATCTTGAATTTTCTAGGAATAGCCTCTGAAGAGTAGTTTATTCTGGATGAATTTTACGAAATTTTGAATAACTGCTAAACCGTAAGAGATGGACAAAAACTTACTACACAAAAAATGTAGAGCACGTTAAAACACACAATTTATGTTATATAATTTTTTTTCGTGGAGTTCGTCGTTTTTGACACATTCCTTATTTTTGGTTTTTGCTATGAAAAGCTTATATTTTTCTCATACAGGAACTTGTTAACTCTGATCCATATAAACAAAGGAACTTCATTGACATAGCAACCAGCTTTTAACTATCACTTTAACCTATGGTACTCCCTTATTTCGCTTCTACTTACAAGGAAGCAAGTAATATTCACTATTTCTGCTATTTTTTTCTGATTTGCATAAAGTAAATAGAGGAATAAGCTTTTTAAGAATAATTTGTTGCAGGGATATAGAGAAAGTCATGTGAACGGTACACATCAGATTTGTTATATTATTATTATTTTTGTATTACTCTCAGATTCTGCTCGGCTGGCTTAACAATAGCTCGAATGAACACAAAAGCCGGATAAACAAAGTCCTTTCTGTTATTTCCTTGCAGTTCCCGAAGATTCATAATCTTGATTTCGAAAATCCATTTCTGAAACCTTTGTAAACAAGTTTTTTCCGTGATTTCGACGACTGGAACTTTCGGAGCGCGGCTACGGGAGTAAATAATGGGGCCGACAATGCCGACCGGATAGTCTAAAAAGTCAATTTAGTCTGTGACAAACACCAAAGCAGTGAAGTGACGCAACCTATTTTGTGTAGCAAATGGGTGACAGTGCTACAGAATAACGTTGTGTATTACGTTGACTGACAATAAAGTGAGTTTAAAAACACTTGTGTTTCTATTTTCTACAATATTATTATTACTATTATTATTATTACTATTATTATTATTATTATTATTATTATTATTACTCTTAGATATATAAAGACAACCGAATTCCAAAACAATCACACAGTCCAGCTCCTAAAAGGTTCCACTGTCGCCCTTTGTCTATATATTCCCGCATTTCGAAAACCTACAAGGAAATAAATTCATTTTTACAATGTTTATCTCGATTCACATAACGTACAGAAAGAATAAACTTGTTTGATAGTTTGTTGAAGAATAGGAGAGGTCAGTGAAGATTATTTCATGGAGACGAATCGATTGCCTAAATAACAATATAAATAGAACTTTGAACATTTAACCACCAGCGGAAAGGGTTTACAGTGAAACACATTAATTTGAAGAAAATGGTGGGACATTGATTTTTATAATCCCGTTAGGAATTCCAAGGACGCATGTTCTTCAACAAGCAGTTGTATTTCCCCCTACCATGATTTGGCGTGAGTCATGAAACAAACGACTGTGCAGCACAAAACGAAATAAATCTGCAGTCAGTAACACACTCATTTAAAAGTCCTTATAGAGTTTCCCACTTTAGTCAGCAACTATTTACTTCTATTAATGCTCCGCATTCAAGAAAACTGAGCAAAATAATTATAATGCTTATTATTTCATATCTCATTTTATTTTTTGCCATTGTTATAAATAGACTCCTCCATTTTTAGAACTTTAAAATCGCGCATTTGATACAATTTTTACTTTCTCTATACGTACTATGTACATCGTGTATAGCGAAGGTATTGCACTCCACCCAAAAATTCGATACCCAGATTTCACCGGAAATATATGTTTTATGGTCCCCTGTATCCAAAAAAAAGATTTAAAAAAAAAAAAAAAAAAAAGGCCCTGTGTGTGTCTGTGAAAACGATAACTCAAAAACGAAAACTCTGTAAAATACCAAACTTGGTATTTAAGTTTAGTATCTTCCAGGGATACGTCACGAAGATTTTGATAAAAATCCCCCCACCCCAAACTACCCTTTACATGGAACTTTTTTTGAAAATTGTGATTTTCTTAAAAATGGCTCTTAACGATTTTGATTAAAATATCGTATATTAAAGATATTTAGCTGACAAATAAAATTTATATCTTGAATTTTCTGGTAATAGCTTCTAAAGACCTGTTTATTCTGGATGAATTTTGCTTAATTTGACATAACTAGTAAACCGTTAGAGATAGACAAAAACTTACTATACAAAAAATATAGGTCTTGTTAAAATACACAAGTTATGTCATATACATTTTTCTCGTGGAGCTCACAGTTTTCGAGGTATTCATTGTTATTAGTTTTAGTTGTGAAGTACTTATACTTTTCTCAGACGGGAGTGTGCGGTTTTCTTTTGTTCTACTCCTGGCCAAGAAAATAAGGGATTTGCAATGACAATCGCATAACGACAGCTTTTAGAACATTTGACTATGGCTTTAGCTTAGTGTATTTTTTCCTACTTATAAGGAACTAAGTAATATGAGCATTGTGCTGATGAGTACCATAATTAGCAAGATGCAGAAAGAAGAATAATCATATGTAAGAAGTTTGTAGAACCTAGAGAAAGTGATGTGAGTGTAACACATCAGATTTTTTACTGACTGCGATGTAAAACCGACAAGAAGAGTAAATTGGGCCAAGTCATATGCAGTGTGCACTTTCGTAAGATGTCGGTGTGTGAGAACAAATGACTACACGTGTGACAGTTTTATGTTTATAAATCCTCTATTGGACTCTAGTGGAATACTTTCATCTTTTTCATTAAAACTTCATGTTCTCACAACGGAGTGGGTGAAAGTATCTTGAGAAGCTTTCTCTGTATGTCGCTTCACTTTAATGCACTGTAGATATTAACATTAGCACAGAAAACCTTTCACAGAATAAACAAAAGCCACAGAGTAACGCTCTATAATCTGTATATTTCTTTTAAAATAAGCTGATGTGTTCCTTCACATGACTTTCTCTGTAACAAATTATTGTTAATAAGCTTATTCCTCTATCCAGTTAATGCTAATCGAGATAAACACTAGCAGCAACGGTATTAGTTCCTTATAAGACACTAGACTAAACAGACAGTCACATTTTTACTTTCTCCATACGCACTATGTACATAGTGTAATAGAGAATGTATTGCACTCCACCAAAAAATTCGATACCGAGATTTCACCGGAAATATATGTTTTAGGGTCCCCAATATCCAAAAAAAGCATTTTCACAAAAAGGTCCGTGTGTGTGTGTGTGTGTCCGTGTCTGTGAACACGATAACTCAAAAACGAAAAGTCGGTAAAATACCAAACTTGGTATTTAAGTTTAGTATCTTCCAGGGATGCGACACGAAGATTTTGAGTAAAATCCCCCCACCCCCAACTACCCTTTACGTGGAACTTTTTTCGATCTGACAAATAAAATGTATATCTTGAATTTTCTGGGAATAGCCTCTGAAGAGTAGTTTATTCGGGATGAATTTTACTAAATTTTGAATAACTGCTAAACCGTAAAAGATGGACAAAAACTTACTATACAAAAAATGTAGAGCACGTTAAAACACACAATTTATGTTATATACATTTTTTTCGTGGAGTTCGTCGTTTTTGTGACATTCCTTATTTTTTGTTTCTGCTATGAAAAACTTATACATTTCTCATACAGGAATTTGTCAACTGCTGTCCATACAAACAAAGGAACTTCAGTCACATAGCAAACAGCGTTTGACTATCACTTTAACCTATGATACTTCCTTATTCCGCTTTAACTTACAAGGAAGCATTTAATAAGACTATTTCTGCTAATTTTTTCTCGATTAGAATGAAGTAAATAGAAATATAAGCTTTTTAACAATAATTTGTTGCAGAGATGTAGAGAAAGTCATGTAAATGGAACACATCAGATTCTGTTTGTTTTATTTTAGTTGTTATGGAGACAGCTTGAAGTCCAACTGGAAAGTAGCCGTTTCAACTTCGTGTTTTTAGGCCAGTTGCACCGACAGAAGAAACCGTTTTGTTACACGCGAAGAAGCGGCATCTGTATTTGTAGCGGCTTGCCTCTCTAAAACAGTAGCATCCGAAAAATGCGGAAATGCCTCTTTGGTGCAGACAGATACAGCACGACAAATACCGTGTTATACAAAACAGGAAACTGCTGCATTGAGCAAACCTCCGACACCTCGTGTCAGTGTTGCCAACTTGGGGGGGGTTTCCTCCCTAAATTTAGGGGATTGCCATAGGAGGGTGTTGGAGGGATAAGTGCTTCAGCAATTTTCTTTCTGAGGGGATTTTAGGGGTTTCTCGAATACGTTTCGTTTCGTAGACGGCTTACCCTCCCCGTGTGTAGGACTTACAAGCGGATGCCTAGGGGTCAGAAGCCTGTCGGGGAGCCAACGGCACGGAACCACAGAATGGGGAACCTGGAACGAGTGGTGGAAAATGTAAGCGAAATGGTGGAGAAGAATGGCTCAAATAATTGAGTGAAATGCGGTATATTTAAGATATTTACATGACAAATTAAAAGTATATCTCGAACCTTCTGGGAATAGAAGTCCTCTTCATTCTGGCCGAGTTTTGCATAAACCGATAGATTCGCAAAAAAAAAATGTAGATCTGTTAAAACACATAGTGTATATCACATACATTTTTATCGCGGAGTTGACCATATTTGAGATATACCTTGTTATTAGTTTGTTTTAAATCACTTAAACATCTCTCATACGGTCAACTCCTAGCCATGTAAAGAAACGAATTTCAGTCACATAGCATCAGCTTTTAAAACAATGACTATCGCTTTAGCCTAGTGCATTCTCTTATTTCCCTTCTTGCAAGGAAGTAATAAGTACTATCGTTGCTGCTATCTTCTGTTTATCATGGCACACAACATATTTTTACTTTCTCTACACGTAGGTAATATTACGTAGTGTATAGAGAAGTACCTATTGTAATGCACCCAAAAATTCGATACTGAGTATTCACCGGAAATACATGTTTTGGGTCCCCCTGAATAAAAAAAACATTTTTAGAAAAAGGTTCGTATGTGTACAGCATAGCTCAAAAACGAAAGACCGTTAAACACCTAATTTGGTTTTTATGGTTAGTATAATCTAAGGATATGACCCAAAATTTCCACGAAAATCTTTCCACCACAAACAACCCTTTACATGGAAAATTTTTCGAAAATTTGATTTTCTTAAAAATGGTTCTAACTATTTTGATTAAAATCCCGCATATTAAAACTATTTATATCCGAAATAAAATGTATATCTCAAATTTTCTGGGAATAGCCTCTGGAGACCTGTTTATTCTGGATGAATTTTGCCGAATTTTGTTTAACTGCTAAACCGTAAGACATTGACAAAACTTACTACACAAAAAATGTAGATCTCGTCAAAACACACATTTATGTCCTTTACATTTTTGTTGTGGAGGTAACCGTTTCCGAGATATTCCTTGTTATTGGTTTCAATTGTGAAGTACTTTACTCAGACAGGAGGTGTCCGTTTTTCTTTTGTTTTACTCCTGGCCAAAGAACCGATTTGCATTGACAATCACATAACGATAGCTTAAAACATTTGAATATCACTTTAGCATAGCAGATTCCCTTAGCTCCCTTTTACGTATAAGGAATTAAGTAATAAGAACATTCTGTTAATGTTTATCTTGATTAGTAATTTGTGGAAAGAAGAATAGTCTTTTGTAAGAAGTTTTAGAGCAGCTAGAGAAAGTCATGTGAGTGTAGCACATCAGATTTTTACTTTCTCTACACGAACTATGTACACAGTGTATAGAGAAGGTATTGTATGGCACCCAAAAATTCGATACCGAGATTTCACCGGAAATAATGTTTTGAGACTTCCTGAATGGAAAAAAAAAAACATTTTTAGGAAAATGTCCGAGTGTGTGTGTGTATGTGTGTGTACATAGCTCAAAAACGAAAAGACCGTTAAATACCAAACTAGGTAATTAAGTTTGATATTTTCCAAGGATGCAACACGAAGATTTTCAAGAAAATCCCCCGACCCCAAACTACCCTTACTGGGAAAAAAATTCGAAAATTTTTATTTTCTCAAAAATGGCCCTAAGAATTTGATTAAAATCTCTTATATTTAAGATATTTACTTGCCAAATAAAATGTATATCATGAATTTTTCTGGAAATAGCCTTTGAAGACTACTTTAATTTGGACTAATTTTACGGAACTTTGTATAACTGGTAAACCGTAAGAGAGAGACAAAAACTTACCACAAAAGAATTTACAGCACATCAAAACACACAATTTATGTTATATACATTTTTCTCGTGGAGTTGGTTGTCTTTTAGATATTCCTTGTTATTGGTTTCAGCTTAAAAAACATGCTTGACCGTTTCTGCTAATTTTTCTCAATTAGCATGTAGTAAATAGAAGCATAACCTTTTAAACAATAATTTGTCACAGAGATGTAGAGAATGGAACCTATCAGCTTTTTACTTTCTCTATACGCACTATGTACATAGTGTATAGAATATATTGCACTCCACCAAAAAAATTCGATACGGAGATTTCACCGGAAATATATGTTTTAGGGTCCCCTGTGTCCAAAAAAAGTATTTTCAGAAAAAGGTCCGTGTGTGTGTGTGTGTGTGTGAACACGATAACTCAAAAACGAAAAGTCGGTAAAATACCAAACTTTGTATTTAAGTTTAGTATCTTCCGGGGATGCGACACGAAGATTTTGAGAAAAATCCCCCCACTCCAAACTACCCTTTACATGGACTTTTTTCAAAAATTTCGATTTTCTTAAAAATGGCTCTAAAAGGGTTTTGATTAAAATATCGTATATTAAAGATATTTATCTGACAAATAAAATGTATATTTTGAATTTTCTGGGAATAGCCTCTGAAGACTACTTTGTTCTGAGTAAATTTTACGGAATTTTGCATAAGTACTAAACCGTAAGAGAGAGACAAAAACTTACCACACAAAAAATTTGGAGCACATTAAAACACACGATTTATGTTATATATATATTTTTTCGTGGAGTTGATCGTTTTTTAGATATTCCTTGTTATTGTTTTCAGCTTTGAAAAACTTACTTGACTGTTTCTGCTAATTTTTCTCAATTAGCATGTAGTAAATAGAAGCATAAGCTTTTAAACAATAATTTGTGACAGAGATGTAGAGAATGGAACCTATCATCTTTTTTTAAGTGGTAATTAATTTTGAATTCAGATATGGCAATAATATCAGAAATTTGGGACACATGCCGTAATTTAATAGTGGTAGGCCAGTGCTGTGTCTGCTCCCTTGACTGCAGGGTAAGCGACATCCATCCCCTTTTACCGGACACTCCGCTAATGGCCCATAATGAGAGATTTGTCTGTCTGCAAGAGACCTTGTGTAGTATTTTTAAACCTCTCCAAGGTTCAACCAACAGAGTTCGGAGTGGCACAGGTTCACGTTTAGCTCCGCCACATACCAATTTAGTTCCTACAATACAAACGTCTACTCTTTCAGGAATGTGTTCGTGATAACACAGTGACTCAACCCACTTAAAAACATCTGAATGTCTCTTTCTTACGATCGCACTTTAGCTACATAAAGTATTGCATTCCATTACAAATTTGATACCGAGATTCATCGGGAGTACATGTCTGCAGGATCCCTGAATAAAAACATTAGCAGAAATTGTTGTATTAGTTCCTCTTAAGTAGAAGGGAAAAAGGGAATATTCTAGTCATTTTGAAATCTGATGTGTTCCATTCATAAGACTTTCTCTACATCTCTGCAAAAAATATTATTAAAAAGCTTATGTTTTTATTTACTTCGTATTAAACGAGAAAGAATTAACAGAAACAGTCTTATTACTTGCTTCCTTGTAAGTAGAAGTGAAAAAAGATACTACCATAGGTTAAAGTGATAGTTAAAAGCTGGTTACTATGTGACTGAAGTTCCTTTATTTGTATGGACAGGAGTTGACAAATACCTGTATGAGAAAAGTATGTTGTTTTTTTTAAAGCTGAAACAAAAAACAAGGAATATTTAAAAAACGATCCACTACACGAAAAAAATATATATAACATAAATTGTATGTTTTAACGTGTTCTACATTTTTTGTGTTTTAAATTTTCGGCCATCTCTTACGGTTTAGCAGTTATGCAAATTCCGTAAAATTCATCCAGAATTAAGTAGTCTTCAGAGGCTATTCCCAGAAAATTCAAGATATGCATTTTATTTGTCAGGTAAATATCTTTAATAATCGATATTTTAATCAAAATCGTCAGAGCCATTTTTTAGAAAAAAGTTCCATGTAAAGGGTAGTTTGGGGTGGGGGGATTTTTCTCAAAATCTTCGTGTCGCATCCCTGGTAGATACTGAACTTAAATACCAAGTTTGGTATTCTACCGACTTTTCGTTTCTTAGTTATCGTGTTCACAGACTCAGACATACACACACGGACCTTTTTTCTGAAAATGCTTTTTATGGATTCAAGGGACCCTAAAACATATATTTCCAGTAAAATCTCGGTATCGAATTTTTGGGTGGAGTGCAATACCTTCTCTATACACTATGTACATAGTACGTGTAGAGAAAGTAAAAATAGTCAACCATAAGCAGGAAGCAAAATCGTTTTAGTAATGTTAATTTGACAGAAATGGAATTATTTGCAGGCCAATTAAAATCGGTTAAACCGTTAACTGCCGTTATAATCCAGTTGGAGCGAAGTCGCTTTCTAAAGCATCCTTGAGAAGCGTGTCACTAGTCCTGATTTGTTACACACCATTTCTGTAAGCTTCAACAGCAAAATTTGATGTATTCCATTCACAGAACTTTCTCTGTAACAATTATTGTTAACAAGCTTATTATTAAACCTACTTCAGATAATCGAATTAAACATTAGCAGATACGGTCTTATTACTTAATTTCTTATTAAGTAGAAGAGAAATAAGGGAATACACTTGGCTAAACTGACAGTCAAATGTTTTAAAATGTGGTTGCTATGGAGATGAAATCCATTTCTTTGCATGACCAAAAGTTGACAAGTTACCGCTTGAGAGATGTATAACTATTTTAAAACTGAAACTAATAACCAGGAATATCTCGTAAACGGTCAACTCCAGAAAAAGAAAAAATATAATGTGTTCCATTCACATGACTTTCTCTACATCTCTGCAACAAATTATTATTAAAAAGCTTATGCTAATATTTACTACATCCAATAGAGAAAAAATTAGCAGAAATCGTCTTATTTGCTTCCTTGTAAGTAAAAGCGAAATAAGAGAGTACAATAGGTTAAAGTGACAGTCAAAAGCTGGTTACAATATGACTGAAGTTCCTTTGTTTGTATGGACAGGAGTTGACAAATTCCTGTATGAGAAAAGTATGTTTTTCAAGGCTGAAACCAAAAACAAGAAATATCTCAAAAACGATCAACTGCACGAAAAAAATGTGTATAACATAAATTGTGTGTTTTAATCTGCTTTACTTTTCTTTTTTGTGGTAAGTTTTTGTCTGTCTCTTACGGTTTAGCAGTTATGCAAAATTCCTCAAGAATAAAGTAGTCTTCAGAGGCTATTCCCAGAAAATTCAAGATATACATTTTATTTGTCAAGTAAATATCTTTAATATACGATATTTTAATCAATATCGTTAGAGCCATTTTTAAAAAAAAAATCAAAATTTTCGAAAAATTTTCAATGTAAAGGGTAGTTTGGGGTGGGTGGATTTTCTTGAAAATCTTCGTGTCGCATCCTTGGAAGATACCAAACTTAAATACCAAGTTTGGTATTCAACGGTCTTTTCGTTTTTGAGTTATCGTGTTCAGAGACACACGGACACACACGGACCTTTTTCTGAAAATGCTTTTTATGGATACAGGGGACCCTAAAACATATATTTCCAGTGAAATCTCGGTATCGAATTTTTGGGTGGAGTGCAATACCTTCTCTATACACTATGTACGTAGGACGTGTAGAGAAAGTAAAAATGTATATGGAATAAATTATGTATTTTAACGAGATCTACAGTTTGTGTGAAGTTAGCTGTTGTCTATCTCTTACGGTTTACTAGTTTTACAAAAGTCTTCCAGAATGAACAGGTTTTCAGAGGCTATTCCCAGAAAATCTTGTAGTACATTTTACTTGTCATGTAAGTATCTTTAATATTCTGTATTTTAATTGCAAATCGTTAAAGGTATTTTTGAGAAAATCAAAATTTTCGAAAATGTTTCCATGTTTAGGGTAGGGGGATATTCCTCAAAATCTTTCTTGGAAAATACTAAACTTAAGAAACAAATTTAGTACTTAATGCTCTAAACAGAGAGAAAGATATATGCACATGTACCTTTTTCTAAAAATGCTTTTCTTAATCTCCGTGTGTAACTTTTGGGTGGACATGTACATAGTAAGGTTAGAGAAAGTAAAAATACTGTAGGCCAGATCGATTAAAGTCGAACCACGAAAGTTCATTGCCATTGTTATCCACTGGGAAAGTATTGAGTAGTTACTATTATAGCGGAAACTGAAGAGGTGAGGCAAAATTCGTATTTAATATGACACGCTTCTTTGGTTTCTAATAAATCTGAATAAAGGCACGAATGACCTTTCTCTAAAAGCGAATTATACATAAATTAAATGCATATTAAGAAATAAAAATCTGATGTTTTACACTCACATGACTTTCTCTAGCTGTTCTACAACCTTCATACATAAGATCCTTCTTCTTTCTGCACTTTGCTAATCGAGGTACTCATTAGCACAATGTTCTTATTACTTAGTTCCGTATAAGTAGGAAGAAAATAAGGGAATACACTAGGCTAAACCAATAGTCAAAAGCTGTCGTTATGCGACTGTCATTACAAATCGCTTCTTTTCTTGGCCAGGAGTAGAACAAAAGAAAAACGGACACTCCCGTCTGAGAAAAGTATAAGTACTTCACAACTGAAACTAATAACAATGAATACCTCGAAAACGGTAAGCTCCACGAGAAAAATTTATATGACATAACTTGTGTATTTTAATAGGACCTAAATGTTTTGTATAGTAAGTTTTTGTCTGTCTCTTACGGTTTACTAGTTATGCCAAATTAAGCAAAATTCATCCTGAATAAACAGGTCGATAGAAGCTATTCCCAGAAAATTCAATATATACATTTTACTTGTCAGGTAGATATCTTTAATATACTATATTTTAATCAAAATCGTTTCGGCCATTTTTAAGAAAATCAAATTTTTCGAAAAAAGTTCCATGTAAAGGGTAGTTTGGGGTGGGAGAATTTTTCTCAAAATCTTCGTGTCGCATCCCTGGAAGATACTAAACTTAAATACCAAGTTTGATATTTTAGCTACTTTTCGTTTTTGAGTTATCGTGTTCACAGACACACACACACACACACACGGACCTTTTCTCAAAATGCTTTTTTTTGATAAAGGGGGTCCCAAAACATATATTTCCGGTGAAATCTCGGTATCGAATTTTTGGGTGGAATACAATACTTCTGTATCCCTATGTACATTGTACATACGGGGCTAGAGAAAGTAAAAAGCATTAGTAAATAGAGAGTGAGAGTGAAATGTTAAATATTTAACTAAAAATCTGATGTTTACCATTTACATGACTTTCTCTATATCCCTGCAACAAATAATTCTTAAAAAAGCTTATACTTCTATTTACTTTATGCTAATCAGAAAAAATTAGCAGAAATAGTCTTATTACTCGCATCCTTGTAAGTAGAAGCGAAATAAGGGACAACCGTAGATTAAAGTGATAGTCAAAAGCTGGTTGCTATGTCAATGAAGTTCCTTTGTTTATAGGGATAGGAGTTGACAAGTTCCAGTATGAGAAAAGTATACGTTTTTCATAGCAAAAACCAAAAATAAGGAATGTCACAAAAACGACTTACTCCACGAAAAAATGTATATAACATAAATTGTGTGTTTTAATGTACTCTACATTCTTTGTGGAGTAAGTTTTTGTCCATTTCTTACGGTTTAGCAGTTATTCAAAATTTAGTAAAATTCATCCAGAATGAACTACTCTTCAGAGGCTATTCCCAGAAAGTTCAAGATATACATTTCATTTGTCAGGTAAATATGTTTAATATCCGAAATTTTAATCAAAATCGTTAGAGCCATTTTTGAGAAAATCAAGATTTTCGAAAAAAGTTCCATGTAAAGGGTAGTTGGGGGTGGGGGGATGTTTCTCAAAATCTTCGTGTCGCATCCCTGGAAGATACTAAACTTAAATACCAAGTTTGGTATTTTACCGACTTTTCGTTTTTGAGTTATCGTGTTCACAGACACACACACACACGGACCTTTTTGTGAAAATGCTTTTTTTGGATATTGGGGACCCTAAAACATATATTTCCGGTGAAATCTCGGTATCGAATTTTTGGTGGAGTGCAATACTTTCTCTATACACTATGTACATAGTGCGTATGGAGAAAGTATACATCTGATGTGTTACACTCACATGACTTTCTCTAGCTGTTCTACAAACTTCTTACAAAAGATTATTCTTCTTTCTACACAATGCTGATCGAGATAAACACCAGCAGAATGTTCTTATTACTTAGTTCCTTATTAGTACAAGGGAACTAAGAGAATGCACTGGGCTAAACTGATAGTCAAATGTTTTAAAAACTGTCGTAAATCTACGGGACCAACAGCATTACTTCCCTTCGTCCTCCTCCAGGTTTGAACCCGCGACCTTAGGAATACAAAGTTAGTATGGTAACCATTACACCACAAAGGGGGACTAATCTTTCCATATAAGGGGTAGTTTGAGGTGGGGATTTTCCTCAAATTAAACTTAATTACCAAGTTTGGTATTTTGCCGACTTTTCATTACTTTCTCTATACATACTATGTACATAGTGTATAGAGAAGATATTGCATTGTATCCAAAATTCGATACCGAGATTTCGCCGGAAATACATGTTTTGGGATCACCTGAATCCAAAAATAGTATTTTTAGAAAAATGTCCGTGTGTGTGTGTCTATCAGTCTGTCTGTGTGTATGTATGTATGCGTGTGTACTTGGTATTAAAGTTTGGTATCTTCCAAGGATGCGACACGAAGGTTTTCAAGAAAATCCCCACCCCCAACTACCCTTCACATGGAAAAATTTTCGAAAATTTTGATTTTCACAAAAATGGCTCTAACGATTTTGATTAAAATATCGTATATTAAAGATATTTACCTGACAAATAAAATGTATATCTTGAATTTTCTGGGAATAGCCTCTGAAGACTACTTTATTCTGAATGAATTTTACGGAAAATATTGTAACTAGTAAACCGTAAGAGATAGACAAAAACTTACCAAACTAAAAATGTAAAGCACATTAAAACACACAATTTATGGTATATACATTTTTTTCGTGGAGCTGATCGTTTTTAAGATATTCCTTGTATTTGATTTGAGCTTTGAAAAACTTATACTTTTCTAATACTCAACTCCTGTCCATACAAGCAAGTAATAAGACTATTTCTGTTTTTTTTTTTTTTTTTTTTTGTTTTTTTTTTTTGCAGAGATGTAGAGAAAGGCATGTGAATGGAACACATCAGGTTTATTATTGTTATTATTATTATTATCATCATAGTGATTGCACAACAAGCGACTTGCAAAGAATTGTGGGTAACATTACTTCCCTGTATTGAAGGATTAGTACCAGAATTTCCCTAAGCCACAGGTTGTGCACTGTGAGGCAACATTTCCATGCCGGTACAACAAAACAAGATATAACTTTCACCGCGTTTACTTTCTCCAGCTGCGGTGAGTGTCTTTAACAAGTAGAACACGCTATGATAGACTTGTAAATTAGCGAGGGAGCGAGCGAGCGCTGTTCTGCAATTCATCATATAGCTGCCTGCCGATCGCTTAGCAACACGCTTGTTTGCGCTCGCAGTTACTCTCCTATTGAAGAGCAAATACTGACCGCTTCTTTATCTGCCATGTTTTCATTTTCGAGGACAGCTAAATTTAACACTGTGTCCTTGGGAACTTGTCTCGTGTTGACGGTTCCGTTTCCAAATTCCATTTAGTATCTTTCCTTTACGAATTCTGTTTTTCTATCATAGTAATATAACGAGAGCACCAACTTTTATCGATAATAGTTGTAGCACTAGTTTTATTTAGTAAGACTATTTCATGAATAAAATAACAATGATTAGTCTATATGGACACGAAGAGTAATATTACTAAAATCCCATTTCTCTTGAACGTCCTTTAACCTAGGGAAAACCCCGAAAAAACCCTTATCCGGGTAACTGACCCTAAGCGAGATTCAAACTCACGACCTGTTCTATGTGAGGCAGACACTACCCAGGCTGTCGACATACACTTGCATCTTGATGTCCATATCATAAACCATGGCCTCGTTGCTTACAGAATTCGTTGAACTGGTTCCACACACACTCTCTGTTGTTTGTACTTTCTCTACACGTACTATGAACAAAGTGTATAGAGAATGTATTGCATTCCACCCAAAATCGTTTGCCATTTTCGATTAAATAAAAATGTTTGAAATGTACAAAGTAGTTGGGGGTGGGGGGATTTTTTTTTTAAACTTCGTGTCGCATCCTTGGAAGATACTGAACTTGAATACCAAGTCTAGTATTTAACGGACTTTTCGTTTTTGAGCTAAGCTGTCCACACACACGGAGTCAAGGAGTCTCAAAACATGTATTTCCGGTGGCGTATGGTTCAGAGGTTCAATTCAGAAAATTTTAAGCAATTTTCTCAAATTTAGAGGCGCGTGGGACATTTTGACTGTGTAATATATTTACATTAAATACCTAATTTATTACATTCGAGATATGAATGTTTTTTTTCCGTAGTCGGCTTACCCTCCCTGTAAGCAGGGCTGACATCTCCTAGGACTAAGAAGGGTTCCTAGAAGTCAGAAGCCTGTCAGGGAGCAAACGATACAAACCGCAGAATGAAAAACCTGGAACGAGCGGTGGGCCCGTAGCCAGGCATGAGCGTAAGGAAGCGAAATGGATGAAAGGAAAGGTGTTGGAGCAATTGGTGGAGTGAATGGTGGGGAATACCGGAGGACCCGGAGAAAACCCGCTCACACGTCGTTTCGTCCACCAAAAAACCCATATGCGGGCGCTTGGGATCGCAACCTGGGCCGTTAGGTGGGAGGCGAGAGGTCTAACCACTCAGGCGTCCCCCGTGGTGTAGTGGTTAGCATGCTAACTCCATATACCCAAGGTCGAGTCCCGCCTTGGGCATGGGTGTTTGTATATGTGTATATATTAAAAGCAAAAACAGTAATCAAATAGAAAAACAAAAGAGTTGTTGGGAAAAAGAAATACAACGCCGGAGTCCCGACAAGTCTCCGGAACTATATTTTTGTTATATTAAAAAAAAAAAGTCGCGGGTTCAAACCCGGCGGAGGACGACGGATTTTTTTCGGACGTAAAAATGCTTTCCATGGAAAATGGGGAAGAAGAGGAAAAATGAGTACAGCGCCGGAGTGCCGACAAGACTCCGGAACTGTATTTTTGTTATATTAAAAAAAAAGTCGCAGGTTCAAACCCGGCGGGTGACAATGAATTTCTTTGGACGTAAAAATCCTTAGCATGGCTTCCTTCGGAAAGGAAGTAAAACCGTTGGTCCTGTGTCGTATATTTACGCCACGTAAAAGAACCTCAAGCCTGATAAAGAGGCCTCTAAATAGGTCTTTCGCGTCCAATATAGAATGGGACGCTGAGAACCACAGCAGTTAAAGAGCGTACATAAATAAAACTCCATTCATTTGTTTTCAGTTTAAATTGATTTAGATGTTATTTAGGAAATAGTAATGGCGTCTATACTCGTGATTTTCCTGCCTAGTCACCTTCAAGCACAGTTCTCAACAGCTGTGTCGATTGCCCTAGCCTTTGTCTAATCTGTCAGCCTTGAGGACGGTTGGCTTCGTGACCACATTCGAGGACATGCAGAACACCATAAATATGTTTAAAAGCTCTCCTCAAAACATAAGATAACATTTTCCCTTTACATGTCCCTTATTACTTAGTTTTATTATACCCACAGTTCAATTTTAAGCTCTTTGAAGTTGTTTATAGACTCGAACACTTATTATTTTTGTCGTAATAGCATAATTTCTGGTAATATTTAGCTCGATTAGCTTGAAGTAGATAGAAGAACAATCTTTTTACTTTCTCTATACGTACTAAGTACATAGTGTATAGAGAAGGTATTGCACTCCACCAAAAATTTCGATACCGAGGGTCCCCTGTATCCAAAAAAAGTATTTTCAGAAAAACATCCGTGTGTCTGTGAACACGATAACTCAAAAACGAAAAGTTGGTAAAATACCAAACTTGGTATTTAAGTTAAGTATCTTCCAGGGATACGACATGAAGCTTTTGAGAAAAATCCCCCACCCCAAACTACCCTTTACATGGAACTTTTTTCGAAAATTTTGATTTTCTTAAAAATGGCTCTAACGATTCTGATTAAAATATCGTATATTAAAGATATTTACCTGACAAATAAAATGTATATCTTGAATATCTTTGACTGGCTCGTCTGCTTCCTCATTGCAAGAAACTTCTTGGTGAAAATAAACAAAAATCAACAGACGTATTTGTTTCAACGTTTATCAACTATTTAAAAGCATTTTAACTTTTAGTACAGCCATCTTGACTAGTTGTGTAGAGTGTCTCTATAGACGGTAAAGTCTCGAATTTCAGAGAACAGCTGTTTTATCGTGAACAATACACCCGCCCCTGAAAGGTTTCTCAACCACCATGAGGGGAAAGAGATTTCCAACTTCCACCCTTACCATCATCCTTTTCTCACGTGCATCTAATACAAGAATCACCGAATGCAAGATGTGATTACAAAATTAATAAAAATCAAACAAGACAGCAGAAAAACACATGAAGAGAGGCCGAATAACCATCTTGGTTATTAACACAAATCATTACACCCCTCAAGGGTTCATCATTACCCTTATTATAACCACTATACGTTATAATTTAAATACAAACATCGATAAATGCAATAATTTAATTTCGACCATATTTTTTTCTTTCTCACCCAAAAATTTCATACGAGATATCATTGGAAATGCAAGTTTTGGAAAAATCCGAGTCACTAGACGAATGCTGGAGAGGATCCTTCATTCCCCTGAGCTTCCTGTCCCTATAATATTGTGTTATTTATTATTATTATTATTATTATTTTGGTAGTATATTATGATGCATTAACATTCTGATAGGGTATTATATTACCAAGTTTATTTGTTTTAATTATATTTGTATTTAATTATATTGTACATTGCATTACACTGGGCCATGCCCTAAGCAGTGAAATAAAGTATCTATGTATCTTCATTTCATCCCAACCGGTCTCTCTCACAGTTGTAAGTGTTGACAAGTACTGCGGCAGTGGCGCCATTTCGTGGAGGTGACTGCGCTTTGGAAACAGTTCTCGGCGGCGGGATGGCTCTTGAGGTAATCTGCGGGCTCAGTTATGGGCTCCTGAAGAACAGCTTGTGAACTGCTAGGGACCCTCCACAACGGCTCTCTCCATGTCCAGATGTCGGCCGCCCTCTGACATTACACTCATCTCATCCTTATTCCAGGACCCTGATGTATCTCGGTATCGAATTTTTGGGTGCAATACAAAAATATCTTCTCTATACACTATGAACATACTACGTGTAGAGAAAGTAAAAATACTGTACAACAAGCCCACAGCTGCAATGTGCAGAGCACGCACGCACCACAGAAGGCGATAGGAATGTACATACTCCTGGAATTTCAAACAATTGTCCTGGTTTATGAAATGTTACAGCATGGGAAAACTTACACACATTCACAATACTATGCATTGCGAAATCCAAACGTAAAACCTAACCTAGAATTACCACTTTCACCAAGAGTAAGAAATTCGCAACAACCACATCCCGTTACATATCTTCTTTCCTATGCAAGAGTTAGCTGTTTAAATACTTATCGCTTTCTCCACGAGTTATTTCACCGTTAATGCTTCAGTATGTTAAATGATCTACAAACACAATTATCAGCTCGTTAACGGAATATCTCCGAGCAGTAAGCTTATTCAGATATACATAACGGTCACTTCGGAGAAACTCCATTAAGAAATTGATAAAAATTATACAAATTTCTGTAGAAATTACTTCATAAAGCGTGTTCAAACATGTTCTTCGGACCTCAAAAATAACATTTACAGAAGTTTGCTTACGGCAAAGTTCAAAGATAACATTAAATGCAAAAATAATCTGCCGGAGAACGCTTCAAGGATTTCATTAAATAATATGGTCCGAAAAAAATCTGATATCTTCCATTCACATGACTTTCTCTACATCTCTGCAACAAATAACTGTTAAAAAGCTTATGCTTCTATTTACTTCATGCTAATCGAGAAAAAATTAGCAGAAATAGTCTTATTACCTGCTTCCTTGTAAGTAGAAGCGAAATAAGGGAGTACCATAGGTTAAAGCGATAGTTAAAAGCTATGTGACTGCAGTTCCTCTATTTGTATGGACAGGAGTTGACCTATTCCTGTATGAGAAAAGTAAGTTTTTTAAAGGTGAAACCAAAAACAAGGAATATCTAAAAAAACGATCAAATCCACGAAAAAATGTATAGAACTTAAATTGTGCGTTTTAACATGCTCTACATTTTTTGTATGGTAAGATTTTGTCTATCTCTTACGGTTTAGCAGTTATGCAAAATTCCGTAAAATTCATCCAGAATAAAGTGGTCTTCAGATGCTATTCCCAGAAAATTCAAGATACACATTTCGTTTGTCAGGTAAATATCTTTAATATACGATATTTTAATCAAAATCGTTAGCCATTTTTGAGAAAATCAAAATTTTCGAAAAAAGTTCCATGTAAAGTGTAGCTTGGGGGCGGGGGGATTTTCTTGAAAATCTTAGTGTCGCATCCTTGCAAGATACCAAACTAAAATACCAAGTTTGTTATTTAAGGGTCTTTTCGTATTTGAGCTATGCTGTCCACAGACACACACGCACACACACGGACCTTTTTCCGAAGTTTTACTTACTCTACACGTACTATGTACATAGTGTATAGAGAAGGTATTGTATTGCACCCAAAAATTCGATACCGAGATTTCACCGGAAATATAATTTTTGGGTCCCTCTGAATCCAAAAAAAAGCATTTTTACAAAAAGGTCCGTGTGTATGCATGTGTGTGTCTGTGGACAGCATAGCTCAAAAACGAAAAGACCGTTAAATACAAAAACTTGGTGTTTAAGTTTGGCATCTTCAAAGGATGCGACAGGAAGATTTTCAAGAAAATTCACCCACCCCCAACTACCCTTTATATAGAACATTTTTCGAAATTTTTTATTAAAATGTCAAATATTAAAGATATATATCTTGAATTTTCTGGGAATAGCCTCTGAGGACTACTTTATTCTGGATGCATTTTACGGAATTTGGTATAACTGCTAAACCGTAAGAGATGGACAAAAACTTAACACGCAAAAAATGTAGAGCACATTAAAATATACAATTTATGTCACATGCATTTTTTTCGTGGAGTTGATCGTTTTTTAGATATTTCTTGTTTTTGGTTTCAGCTTATACTTTTCTTATACGGAATTTGTCAACTCCTGTCCATACAAACAAAGGAACTTCAGTCACATAGCAACCAGCTTTTGGCTTTCACTTTAACTTATGGTACTCCCTTATTTGCCTTCTACTTGCAAGGAAGCAAGTAATAAGACCATCTGTTAATTTTTGAGGTCTCAAAACATGTATTTCCGGTGAAGTCTCCGTATCTAATTTTTGGGTGCATTACAATACCTTCTCTATACACTATGTCCGTACTACGTATAAAGAAAGTAAAAAAGTAACTTGCTCTAGAAAAGTAACAAAACACTATCGTAGGTAAAGAAAGGTGTGTAGATAGTACGGTTAATGGCCGTGTAGAGCGACTGGTCTTTCAAGGTATAATGAACTGAATGAATGAATAGCACGTAAGAAGTTATTGCGTGTCTGATGCTGTCTGAATTCTGGCTGAGGTAGAGGGGGGGGGGGGAGACCTCACCTCTTGACCGGAAATAACCAGTGCTCCTCAGAACGGATATAGTCACATTAACCCCTGCAAACTCAGTTTTTGCCGAAAGTGCCATTTATAGGTGGAGTAAGTGAAGCAAAGACTTGAGGATGTATCGACCTGGACGAGAATCAAGATTGGTCGAGGAGGGCGGTGAACCTCTTCCACATGAATGCAGGTCAACACAGAACAGCTGAGCGACCTTGGGTGGGGTCAACCAACTTGCCGACCGTTGCACCGCTCTGCAACCAGTCGGGTGTCGAATTCCGGACCCCTGGTGGGCGTTTGATACCTGTTGCTATGGCTTGAGTGACATTAGACATGCACGACCTTGTGTGAGGTAGCGTCCTTGCCGACAGCGAGTGTTAACTCGGGAGAAAGTGCTGGATTTCCACGTCCGCGAGGGAAAGCATGCATGCCACGGCACGTCAACCAAACTGCACAAAATTAACATGGCCTCATTTCACAGCCTCCTAGGAACACACAGCCAACACTGCTTCGAGTAACCCGTTATGTCTTTCTTAAAAACATGACGTGTTCCATTTACAAACTATTCTCACAAAGATTATTCTTCTATCTGCAAACATTAGCAGAATTTATCTTATTACTTGCTTTCTTGTAAGTAGAAGGGGAATAAGGGAACACATTACGCTAAAGCGATTGTCAAATATTTTAAAAGCTGGTCGCTATGTGAAATATTTGAAATTTCAATCTCTTTGCTTGCCAGTAAACAAACGAATACTCCGTTTGTAAAAACTTTAAGTGGCTTAAATTGAAGGAAATACTCCAGAATATCTCGAAAACTGTTAAAATCTGATATTTTCCCTTCACATGACTTTCCCTACATCTCTGTAACAAATTATTTGTTATTAATATTTATTTTTTGTTGCTTTGACTCTTAAGAGTCTTATCGCGACTTAAACATTAACACGTCGTGATAACAATAATTATTATAGGATGTTTATAAAGATACATTGGAATATAATACAAAATTACATCTTATGAAGTTAATATAGAGAAATATTAAATTGTACACGTATATTTAATTTTAGTGATCTATGATATATTTCTTACATTTTTGTGAACGAAAGCAAATAAAAGCTGTGTTAATGTATATTACAATTTTAGGTTAAACTGTAGATATTGATAGATTTTAAGAACATAACAAATTATTGTTAATAAGCTTATTCTATTTCATGCGAAAACATTAGCAGAAACGGTCTTGTTATTTAGTTCCTTGTAAGTAGAAGGGAAATAAGGGATACACTAGATTAAACCGATAGTCAACTGTTTTAAAATGCGGTTGCTATGGGATTGAAATCTTCTTTGCATGGCCAGGAGTTGACAACTTCCCATATGAGAAAAGTTCAAATATTTTAAACTGAAATCAATATCAAAAAATATCTCGAAAAAACGGCCAACTACACAACAAAATGTATATGACAGTGTTTTATCGAGATCTACGTCTTTTGTGTAATTAGTTTTTGTCTAATTTTTGCGGTTTACCAGTTATGCAAAATTCTGCAAAACTCACCCAGAATTAAGAGGTCTTCTAAGGCTATTCCCAGAAAATTCAAGATGTACATTTTATTTGTCAGGTAATTATCTTTAATATACGATATTTTAATCAAAATTGTTAGTCAGTTTTGAGAAAATCAAAATTTTCGAAAAAAATTCCATGTAAAGGGTAGTTGGAGGTGGGGGAATTTTCTTGAACATCTTCGTGTCGCATCCTTGGAAGATACCAACCTTAAATACCAAGTTTGGTATTCAGCGGTCTTTTCGTTTTTGAGTTCTGCTGTACACAGACACGCACCCGCAAACACATGAACTTTTTTCTGAAAGTTTTGTTTTTGGATTCAGGGGGGACCCAAAACATGTATTTCCGGTGAAATCTCGGTATCGAATTTTTGGGTGGAATGCAATAGCTTCTCTATACACTATGTACATAGTACGTGTAGAGAAAGTAAAAATCAGTGGTCCAAGGGATATTGTAGGGCTCCATAAAAAAACAATCAAGTATATGAGGCTAAATGAGTACAAACTTGACTAAATGGGTCACCAAAACATTGCTTCGCATAGAAAGACGTTCAGCCCATTAAAATCTGGCAGAGAGTGATTACTGCCGTTTTCTAATGACACCCGCCCCCTCAATGTGATATGAGCGACAGAATGATTAACGTTTCCTGGCTTTAAGTATTGAACCGTCTTTATATCAGCACCCCTGGTGGCCATCTTCTATCACACCAAACGGTCAGTTATATTATACCCATTCAAACTTACGTTCAGTGATGCCAACCCCTGCTTACAGAGATAAACTAAAAATGTCTAAACAAGAACATAAAAATCTGATGTGTTACATTCACATGACTTTCTCTACGTCTCTGTAACAAATTACTGCTAAAAAGCTTATGCTTCTATTTACTTCACGCTAATCGAGAAAAAATTATCAGAAATAGTCTATTACTTGCTTCCTTGTAAGCAGAAGCGAAATAAGGGGCTACCATAGCTTAAAATGATACACAAAGGCTGGTTGCTATGTGACTGAAGTTCCTTTGTATGGACAGGAGTTGACAAATTCGTTTATGAGAATAGTATAAGATTTTTAAAGCTAAAACGAAACAAAGAATATCTAAAAAAAAACAATCAACTCCACGAAAAAATGTATATGACATAAATTGTGTGTTTTGACGTGTTCTACATTTTTTATGTGGTAAGTTTTTGTCCATCTCTTACAGTTTAGCAATAATGCAAAATTCCGTAAAATTCACTCAGAATAAAGTAGTCTTCAGAGGCTATTCCTTCAAGATATACATTTTATTTGTCAGGTAAATATCTTTAATATACATATTTTAATCAAAATCTTTACCGCCATTTTTTTCGAAAATCAAATTTTTTAAAAAAATATATATTTAAAGGGTAGTTGAGAGCGGGGGGATTTTCTTGAAAATCTTTGTGTCGCATCCTTGGAAAATACCAAACTTAAGTACCAAGTTTGGTATTCAACGGTCTTTTAGTTTTTGAGCTATGCTGCCTACAGACACACATGGACATTTTTCTAACTTTTTTTTTTTGATCCAGGTGGACCCAAAACATTTATTTCCGGTGAAATCTCGGTATTGAATTTTTGGGTGCATTACAATACCTTCTCTATACCGGTAGGCGACTGCTGAAAAGTTTTCCGTAATGCCACGTATTTTCCTACCTGCAGAATGTTAGGATGGGTACCTCTGCACATTCAGGGAAATTTTAATGGAATTTAAACAAAAACAGAGACACACGGATCATTTTGAAAACGTGAAAATGTTGTTTTGAGAAAAACGATGTATTATAAAATATTACGTTATGAAACTGTTTTTAAATGGCTGTAAAGCCCAAAACAAGGAGGAACATGAATGTCCAAAGGTTCAAGGAACCATTTATTACAAAATACGGTTCGGTTTTTTGGCCGATTGAGCTCAAAATTGAGCAAAAATTTTTTTGTTGAATTAAAGTGGTTCAATAGATTTCTGTATTAGTAATTATTAATGTTGAAGGTCATTTCCCAGGATCTCTCAAAACTCACGCAAGTAAATTTTCGATTGTAGAAGCAAGAGTCCGTGAATTGTTTAATGCTTGCGGAACAAAAAAGTGCAGGAAGAAATGAATTCCAATTCCAGAACACTGTCTAAAAGCATATTGTTGTGCATTCGATTGCGGGAGATTCAAAAGAAAATAACCGTTGTACTCACCTCCAGTACCCAGGACTTTGAGAAGCTCGAAGTTGGACATATCCACCCGCCCCACTCCGGTTAGATTCACTGCAACACACACAAATAAACATGCAATTAATTAATGATGCAAGACTTATGTAAATATGTCATACCTTCCTTGATCGTAGGTAACGAGATAGACAGATTGCGGCGCCAACTGAAATAACTTATTTCTTCTAATCCAGTCATGGCCGGATTAAGTAAAATTATTAGTCACCTAATACATCTACAGGGTGGCGCGTAATGCACCTATTAATTACGGTTGAGAAGTAGTACTATATAAAATTGAAACAATATACATTTGCATTTATGGATATTATACTTACATCAACACTACTTGAATATTACTCAGCTCAGTGGCCCCCCCATCTGCAGTTATGGCACGTCGCGCCATCTCTCGTGGAATGGCATTGATTTCCTGGCCGATGGTATCTTCCACCTCCTAATGGTTTGCAAACAGTACGAGAATACTTTTTTTTTTTTTTTTTTTTTCAATTATCCCCACAGAAATTATTGCGGAACTGTTAAATCTGGAGATTTGGAAGGCCAAGTTAAATTCCCAAAGCGTGAAATCAGTCGATTGGGGAACACTCGTTAGAGAAACAAACATGCTTTGAAGTGCGGTATGCTGCTAAAACTAAATGGTGTTCAACTGTTGTTCTGTCATGACAAATGTTTTCAAATTTCAACATGGCGATCGGAATTTACATTTACTAGTGACCAGCACAATCCTCGGAAAAATATGAACCATTGCACACCGCACCACATCATGGATCATAAACTATGCAAGGATTTTGGTTTTGTTTGTTCTCAAACTCTCTGTGTTGACACAGGCCGAGCTGCGTAGCGTAACAATGAAGGCTTCTACAGTTGCAATCCTTGTCTGTATGAGCTAACAATCCATGGCGTACCAATTGCGAACATTGTAGCCGTATAATCACACCTGATTCATGCGCACCTCAAGTTGAACAGAAATACCAAGCAAAATTGGTATCAATCCGGAGAAAAGCCACGCTATTCTCTTCACCAAGCGCCGCTTTCCCGCAAACTTCCCCACATTCACGTACCTCAGACGAAGGATACAATGGACGAACACCATTACCTACTTGGGGGTGAAGCTTGACAAGGGTGTCACTTTTGGGTAGCACATCAGGGAACTGAGGTGTCGGGGCAATGGAGCTGCGGCCTCACTGTACCCGATATTGAAGTCCACGATACCCGTTCCCCTTAAGTTGCGCCTTTTGAGGGCCCTCATAGTCCCCCTAGTGAGATCTGGGGCATGGCGGCAGATTCCAGTCTGCTGTTGCATCAGCGGGTACAGAATAGATGCCTTCGGTGCCTCGACTATTTCCTACGAGACTCCTGCACGAAACCTCGAGGACGAGATTAGGCGTCGGGCAACAAAATTCAACGAAGGGTTACCATTTCATCGGAGCGCCCTCGTTAGGTCTATTACGATCCCACAAACCGCCGCTTCAGGCGATACCGGCTTCCCCGCATGGCTTGCGGGCATCCCCGGTAACGAAGGAGCACCTCCAACAGGTGCTACGGCTAAGCTCCTTACAATCCTTCAAGAGTTGCTTGGATATCAAAATTTAAAACCCAAAATAAACATTTTGAATAAACTTCACACCAGCGGTGCCTCCTCCTGTCACTCCACAACCCCAAAGCTCACCCGCCATCCTGCAAACCCCACAATGCCGTCAGTATGTGGTTAAGTTCTCTCCGAGAACAGGGACACGTCTGCCCTCAGCCTGCCATCTGCTCTGGCCATCCTGTATATTCTACACAGAGAAATAAATTGCTTGTTAAATTCGTAGAAAAGATACAGTTATAGCATGAAGCTATTCGATGTTACCCTGTTCAAGACTATCATTACTGCGTAACGGTGATTCGCGCCGTAGCCTGTTTATCTCGTTAGCTGCGTTCCTGGTGCTGCATTAGCAGGAAATACTTCACTGATTCACATAAGTTTGTCTAATGCTTTGAGGCAACGAGTCTCTTGAAATAATCTACACACTGGACACGAAATATATTATAACCCACAGAAGATTTAACATTTTAATATGTAGAAAGAATGCCACAACTTACATATTTTGACATATTTCAAATATTTTAGTCTACTAGTTTTATAAATTTTTGAGAATTGTATTTATGATATTTAGAAAATTACGTTTTAGAAGTTGAAGGTAAAAAGAATTTTTAAGGATAGATGATTTTTTTAAGCTTAACGTCCTTTAACCTGGTTATCATATCGGACGATGAATGAAATTGATGAAATGATACTCAAATGATCTCATGGAGCTTAAAGTTACTCGACATTCGTCATCAGGATAAGGGAAACCCCCGAAAAGAAAACCTTATCCGGGTAACTCACCCTGAGCGAGATTCGAACTTGCGACCCGTTGAACGTTATCCCCACACTACCCAGGCGGGCTTCTTCTTTCTCTGTTTACCTTTCCCGTATGTAGGACTTATAAGCCAGTGTCTGGGGTCAGACGTTTGTTGAGCAGAGACTGGATCAAGAGTGGCCAAGATGGGTGATCAGCCCTATGCCTGGTATGAAAGTGAGGAAGTGGATTGAAATGGTGGTGAAAAGGATGCAAATAAGTATTAAGGAACAATTGGGGGAAAACCGGAGAACCCGGAGAAAGCCCACCCAAATGTCACTTCGTCCACCCCACAACGCCCGCCTGGGTGAGAGGCCTATTAATACCTATTAATAGGTTTATTGTATATTTTAATATAAAATTATTGGGTAAAAGATTTAAGGATAATTATTTTCTAAATGTTGTTACAGCAACGGAGTCGCCGATAGGAGAAAACTATGCCACTGGGTGACATAAAATTATAACATTCCAGAGTTACCAACTATGATTTCCTGGCAGCTGTGAGGATTATCATCCAAGGAGACCGAGTTGCTGATGTAATGGCGGTTTGAACGCAATAATTATGGAATCTGTAGGGACAGGACATTTTACAAGAAGCGGAGAACTGCAATTGAGTTTTATTTATGGACGCTCTTTAACTGCTGTGGTTTTCCGCGTTTGTTCTGTACTGAGCGTGAAAGACCGTTTAGTTTTGATCAGAGACATCTTTATCAGGCTTGAGGTGGTGTTTATCCATACCACGGGACCATAAGGATATAGACAGAGATTAGATTGGGGAAGCACGATTTTCGCGCAGCCGCCATAGTTAGTCACTACACTTTTGAGAAGGACACGCCTTGTATGTTTTAAATGTGCACACAAAAATAAGATATTGTGGTTTTAAATGTTCAATTAAGCAGTAAATTTATACTGTAAATTTTAAACCAGTATAATGGTCAAAACGTGTGTGGTGTTTCGATATAGTTTCTCGAATAGCAGAAGCAAAAACAAGGAAAGAGAAATGTGTTTCAATACATAGAACAGTATACTCATTTAAGTGAGTTTTCGGTGGTGTACTTAGTGAAATATTTCAAAACACAGGTAAGTATTTTAAAATGTTAAAAAAAAAATCATTACATACAGTGAAGCTGTCAATTTTATTAAAACCTGGACATCTATTACCAACACGTGCTTCACTTGGTCATGGTGTAGATGGAGTACCCTGGACCAAGTGAAGCACGTGTTGGTAATAGATGTCCAGATTTTAATAAAACACGTAAGTATACTGATTTAAATTATTATTATTATTTTTTTTTATACTTAGTGAAATATGATATATATTATCAACAGAACGATTCGGTACTGTTTGTTAGATTTAGATTTCCAACTCGTAAAGTAGTTGAGATGCTTGGTTAAAGGCAATTCGCAGACAAAATTAGCAACCTACTCCGGTTTACAAGAAACCTCTTGCTAATTCACCCATTTAGCAGCTATCGCGAGAAATAATTACAACCGAATTATGTGCTTATGATACCAGAAGTGTGTTCACTCGGAATGCAATGGTAATTATTGCAATATTCCTCGACCGAAAGTCTTGATTAATATCACACATTCTACTAAAGCTTTAAACCAATGCTAAAATATATGTTACAGTCTTTTGTTGCATTAACAGTAGATTTAGACAAAGAAGTTAGTACAAAATTAAGTTATAACTTTGCCGCGATGTTTACTGCAATAATACCGACTTCTGATATGCCAAAAAATGTGATTGTATTAAATATTCCTTCAACTAGAGATATCTCCCCTTCCAATGTCCTTTGTTCTTTACTTCAAAAACATGGGAAAACATTTAATTTGACAGATGTGGCGTATAGTGTATATGGTAGTGTGCAGTGACACAATATGGAGGACCTCGCTTCAGCAAAACGTGGCATTTCCGCCGTTTGAGCCATGGTAAGGATTTTTACGCCCTACACCGGGTTTAAACCCGCGACCTTGGCTAGCTTATTATCCCTAGATCACAGAGCACGACAAAAAGCAGAGAGAATAGCATTAGAAATCGTGCAAAAAGGTCAAGGAAACAGCATATAATAGCATCAAAACAGGCTTCTTCAATGGTGTAATATAAGAAACGTACAAAAGAATTACAGTGAACGTGTGCTGTCAGAATATCTTGAAGATAAAGTGAAAACAACAGACTGGACAAATTACTTTACGGTCAAACTGTGTCTCAATGTCAAAGACATTAGTAAATAATACAGCAGCACTCTTAAAACGGATGTTTGAAGGTTAAAAGCTTAATTATTCTCATAGCCTTCTTTATATGTTGTTTCTCCAAACCCATCATGTCAACAATGATGCTAAAAAGAAATAATGTGTACATCACAGCCGCGCTACGCATCACAGATATAAAATAGGTAAAAAGATTTTAATTCATAATCTATAATTTGTGTACAAATATTAATCACTATTAATATCACTATTAATCACTAGAAATAGTTAATGACCCGCATGTTTAAAACAATTTTATTCTGCTATGGAGTTTCGCGCTAATTCTACTCGCAGAGTAAAAACTCGCCAATAACTTTTGCGTCATAAATAGCAAATTTTAGGGAAATGCCTATTGTTTTCATTAACACAGACTTGTCTCACCTTTTTACTTCCTCTAGTATGTATGTACAATGCACATATTAGATAGAGGAAGTATTGTATTCCTCCCAAAAATTCGATACCAGGATTTCACTGGAAATACATGTTTTAAACCCCCTAAATCACAATAAAAAAACGCGCGCGCGCGTGTGTGTAGTGAGCAGCATAACTGAAAAACGAAAAGTCTGTTAAACTTGGTATTTATGTTTAGTATATTTCAAGGACGCGACACGAATATTTTCAAAAATTGTATCAGATGACAAAATTATCCCAACAGTTAATAAGCTTCCATAAGTAATACCACGTGTTTTCATCTTGTCTATAACTCACGCTCGGAGCGAAACGACGAGAGTCAATTGTGCTAAGAGATGATAACACGAGTTGTATTTGATTAGACAATTCAGCGAAATAGACTATTAATAATTTATGATATATAGGAAGGGAGATTTTATCAGGTTATGATTGTAATACTTACATTAGTTCCTTCTGCACTGCCTCCTAAATTATAACTCAGAGATTAAACACAAGAACGTCAAGTGCGACAAGATTTCAAAGAAACGAACATCAGCTGCGATAAGACGTTTCGACAATATCGCTCCATTCATAATGGCCGTGATTGTTGAAATTGCCTAAACTCGGCAATTGCATTATCGCTTTAATAGTTGAGCTGAATTGTCAAAAAAAGTATCATAATTCTATAATCAAAGTAAAATATCCCCCGTTAAGTTTTTGTGAGTGGTTCAAACATGAGATTCAAAAAGTTCCAACTATTTTCTCAAATGTTGTGGCGCGTGAAATGTTTTGATTATGCATTTTATTAATAGCATTTAAGAAATAGTGTATTTCTTGAAAATTATTCATATTAACAAAATAGTAGCGCAATCGCCGTAACATTTTCAGAAGTACATAAATTTAACCCTCCGTGTCCTTTAAAATCAGATAAATTCGTGAGTATTATGTGAACTTATTTGAAAATCTCAAAAACCTCTTTTGATATGGTATATTATTTTAATAGCAGCAAAGGAACAGATAGGATTATACACTAACCAGTAACTGTATAGGTCAATAGCTAGTATACAAAAGGAGTGGAACAAACTGGCGTGAAATTCCATCCAGAGCGATGAAAATTATAACCCTATCATCACATCCAACTGTGTTCGAGTGTGTTGAGATGGCCGAAGTAACAACTGAAGGTCGCCCGTTTCCTTTCACCGTGTGAAACAGATTTAACAGTACCTACATCCGCCATGTTACCAACAGCGACCTGAAATTCCCTCAAGCCACTTCCTGCACAAATACACGGCGTAACGTTCAACACGCTTTCCTTACAAATAAAACTTATAAGGTTACATATTTAAAAATCTGATGTGTTCCATTCACATGACTTTCTCTACATCTCTGCAACAAATTACTGCTAAAAAGCTTATGCTAATATTTACTTCATCCAATCGAGAAAAAATTAGCAGAAATACTCTTCTTACTTGCTTCCTTGTAAATAGAAGCAAAATAAGGGAGTATCATAGGTTAAAGTGACAGTCAAAAGCTGGTTGCTATGTGACTGAAGTTCCTTTGTTTGTATGGACAGGACTTGACAAATTTCCGTATGAGAATACGTTTTTCAAGGCTGAAACCAAAAACAAGGAATATCTTAAAAACGATCAACTGCACGAAAAAAATGTGTATAACATAAATTGTGTGTTTTAATGTGCTTTACATTTTTTGTGTGGTAAGTTTTTGTCTATCTCTTACGGTTTAGCAGTTATGCAAAATTACTCAAGAATAAAATAGTCTTTAGAGGCTATTCCCAGAAAATTCAAGATATACATTTTATTTGTCAGGTAAATATCTTTAATATTTCACATTTTAATCAAAATCGTTAGACCCATTTTTGAGAAAATCAAAATTTTCGAAAAAAGTTCCATGTAAAGGGTAGTTGGGGGTGGGGCGATTTTCTTGAAAATCTTCGTTTCACGTCCTTGGAAGATACCAAACATACATACCAAGTTTGGTATTTAACGTTCTTTTTGTTTTTGAGCTATGCTGTCCACAGACACACACACACACAAGGACATTTTTCTAAAAATGCTTTTTTTGTATTCAGGGGGTCCTAAAACATGTATTTCTGGTGAAATCTCGGTATCGATTTTTGGGTGGAATACAATACTTCCTCTATACACTGGGTAGAGAAAGTAAAAACCTCATGTGAACACCCATACGACATTTTCTCCCTTTAAAAAATTCATATTATATTCGCTATGAATCACATAAAACTCAAGGTTATGTTGAATCAAGAGATACTGAACTTAAAATACTAAGTTTGGTATTTAACGTTTTTGAGCTACGCTTTTTTTTTTTTTTTTTTTTTATATTTATTTATTTTTATTCAGGGAGTCTCAAAACATATATTTCCGGTGAAATCTCGGTATCGAATTTCTGGGTGCAATACAATATTTTCTCTATACACTATGTACACAGTACGTGTAGAGAAAGTAAAGAGTGGTTGACTTTGGACATCTTATCTAACCCCTTTTGAAATCAATATTGATAAGTCTACCTATGGCACAGGGAACCCGGATTAGTTTCCCGGGATATACCAAGCATGGGGATTTTCTCCCTCCCTGAAAGGATTGTGTGTGTATCCTTGCATTCTCAGCATCCCGCGGAAGGGAAATGGCAAAACCACTGCGATATCATCCTTGTTTGATTGCCGTGGTCGGATAGCGGTCTCTCCCGGCCAATGACCGGTTGTCGCTCTCCGTTGTGTAGTGGTTACCCTTTTTCCTTCGTTTTACTTTCTCTATACGCACTATACATAGTGTATAGAGAATGTATTGCACTCCACCCAAAAATTCCATACCGAGATTTCACCGGAAATATATGTTTTAGGGTCCCCAATATCCAAAAAAAGCATTTTCACAAAAACGTCCGTGAGTCCGTGTGTCTGTGAACACGATAACTCAAAAACAAAAAGTCGGTAAAATACCAAACTTGGTATTTAAGTTTAGTATCTTCCAGGAATGCGACACGAAGATTTTGAGAAAAATCCCCCACCCCCAACTACCCTTTACATGGAACTTTTTTCGAAAATTTTGATTTTCTCAAAAATGGCTCTAACGATTTTGATTAAAATTTCGTATATTAAAGATATTCATCTGACAAATAAAATGTATATCTTGAATTTTACTGAATTTTGAATAACTGCTAAACCGTAAGAGATGGACAAAAACTTGCTACACAAAAAATGTAGAGCACGTTAAAACACACAATTTATGATATATACATTTTTTTCGTGGAGTTCGTCGTTCTTGAGACATTCCTTATTTTTGGTTTCTGCTATGAAAAACTTATATTTTTCTCATACAGGAACTTGTCAACTCCGATCCATATAAACAAAAGAACTTCATTGATATAGCAACCAGCTTTTGACTATCACTTTAACCTATGTTGCGCCCATATTTCGCTTCTACTTACAAGGAAGCAAATAATAACACTATTTCTGCTAATTTTTCTGATTAACATGAAGCAAATAGAAGTATAAGTTTTTAACAATAATTTGTTGCAGAGATGTAGAGAAAGTCATGTGAATAGTACACATCAGATTTTTATTTTCGTGTTTATTCTTTTAACTCTTTGTTGTTGTTTTAATATTGTTTTTAGTGTGTATTACAAAAGCACGTACGGTCTGTGGACCCGTGTTATTTTTTAAGTTCAATGTTTAATATTTTTATATCAATAAATACACTTATTCATCCATTCATGTTATTCTTCAACAGCGTTTATATTTGCGTGTGTCACCTTATCTGTACAAATGTGTGTTTTGTGTACGCATTCCTTTCAGGGTCCACGAGCTGGGAACACAACTATATAAATAGTCAATCTAATGGAGAATCAGTATCAAAATGAGGCACGCACTAAATTCCTACATTTCGGCTAAGGAATGAAAAAGAACGACGACGAACAAAAAAACTGGAGGTTTTGTGAGAGTTTCACATTTATTCGGTAAGTGTGAAATGCCTAAGAAACCGGAACCGCTGTGGAAGACGTTACGGATTGAGAACGGCTGCTGGGCAGTTGAGCGTGACCGGGAAAAGTGTGCCACTCCGCCATCTTGAAAATATTATCTGTCTGTAATATAAACATATTGCCTCCGCGGAACTCGCCCGTACACTGTCACGCTAGCAACAGCATAATGGATACTTCATTCTCTTACAAAAAGAAGATACAAAAATAACATCTGACGTTACAATATTATAACTTTCTCTTCTCTAACAATTAAATCACAGGCTTGCAAACGTTGAGAGACGAAAAGACCCTAGACAGTTTAATAAATGTAATAATTAAGATAATAAATAATTACATTCTTTACCGAGCACTATGTACATAGGTAGAGAAGATATTGCACTCCACCCAAAAAATAGATACCTAGATTTAACCGAGAATACATGTTTTGAGGACCCCTGAATCAAAAATAGCATTTTTAGAAATAAACTTAATAGGGCGGTGCCGTGGCAGAGTGGTTAGCCGGCTCGCCTCCACCTAGTAGGTCCGGGTTCAATCCCAAGCACCCGCCTGTAGGATTTGTGGTGGACGAAGGGGATTTCCCCCACCTTTCCTATCATCCATTTTGCTTGCATTTCATATCATCCATTTCCTCACGTTAACGCCTGGCTACAGGCCGACCCCTATAATATACCATTATAGCAGTGTGAAAACATCTGATGTGCTCAATTCACATGACTTTCTCTACATCTCTGTAACAAATTGTTGTTAATAAGCTTATTCTTCTATATAAAGTAAAATATTAGCCGAAACAATCTTATTACTTAGGTCCTTATAGGTAGAAGGGAAATAAATGAATACACTAGACTAAACCGACAGTCAAATGTTTTAAAATGTGGTTGCTATGGGATTGAAATCAGTTTCTTTGGTGGCCAAGCGTTGACAAGTTCCCGTATGAGAAAAGTTAAAACTGAAGTCAATGAGGAATATCTCGAAAACGAGCAACTCCACGAAAAAAATGTATATGACATAAATTGTGTGTTTTATCTTGATCTACATCTTTTGTATAGTAAGTTTTTGTCTCTTTTTTACGGTTTACCAGTTATGAAAAAGTCAATAAAAACCATCCAGAATAAAGAGGTCTTTAGAGGCTATTCCCAAAAAGTCATGTTACACATTTTATTTGCGTCTAAATATATAAGAGATTTTAATTAAACTCGTTAGAGTCATTTTTTGATAAAATCAAAATTTTCGAAATGTTTTCCATGTTATGTGTAGTTTGGGGTGGGGAGATTTACTTGAAAATCTTCATGTCGCATCCTTGAAGATACCAAACTTACACAACCAAGTTTTTGTATTTAACGGTCTTTTCGTTTTTGAGCTATGCTGTCCACAGACACACACACATACGGATGTTTTTCCAAAAATGCTTCTTTGTTTTGGATTCAGGGAGACCCAAAACATATATTTTGGTGAAACCTCGGTATCAAATTTTTGGGTGCAATACAATACCTTCTCTATACATGATGTACATAGTATCTGTAGAGAAAGTAAAAAAATGTTTTAATCAGCAAAACTGTACCCATTGTCACGTGTTCTAAAAAATCTGATGTGTTCCATTTACATTACTTTCTCTATATCTCTGCAATAAATTATTGTTAAAAAGTTTATGTTTCTATTTACTTCCTGCTAATCGAGAAAAAATTAGCAGAAATAGTCTTATTTTTTGCTTCTTTGTAAGTAGAAGCGAAATAAGGGAGTGCCATAGGTTAAAATGACAGTCAAAAGCTGGTTGCTATGTGACTGAAGTTCCTTTGTTCGTACGGACACGAGTTCACAAAGTCCTGCATGAGAAAAATATAAGTTTTTATAGCTTAAACCAAAAACAAGGAATGTCTCAAAAACAATCAAGTCCACGAAAAGAATGCACACAACGTAAATTGTGTATTGGGATTCCAAATCCGGAGACGAATAAACCAATGATTTTAAATGGCCCCACAAGTAGAAATCGAGAGGGTTCAGATCAGGTGAGCGTGGAGGCCAAGCAATTGGGCCACCTCTACCTATCCATCGAACAGGAAACCTTCGATCCAAGTACCGGCGAGCCGTAAGACTGAAGTGTGCAGGAGCGCCATCATGCAAGAAGTGAATGTGTTGATGATTGATCAGTGGAGTGTCTTCGAAAACGTCAGGTAGGGTGTTTTCCAGGAAGTTTGTGTACGCCTGCCCCGTAAGTCTGTTTACAAGTACATGGGGTCCAACTAATCGATCACCAATGATACCGGCCCACATGTTGAGGGAGAACCGCACCTGGTGATGAGATACAGCAGTTGCACGTGGGTTTTCATGCGACCATACATGCTGATTGTGGAAATTTGTTATGCCATCTCTTGTGAACTGTGCTTCATCTGTAAATAATACGACGGCAGAAAAGTTCTGATTTACACCACACTGCTGCAAGAACCACTGACAAAACCTAACTCGTGCAGGGTAATCTGCTGGTGATAGGGCCTGTACACGTTGCAAATGATAAGGATACAATTGATACTCGTTCAACAGTCTCCAGACAGTCGTATGAGGAACATTGACTTGCAACGCTAACCGTCGTGTGCTGCAGCCTCCAGAATCTCCTCCTGCACTTCTGGAGTTGTAGATCTTGGTCGTCTCCTTCCCAAACCAGGAGAGGTGAATGTTCCATACTCGCACAGACAGGAATGGAGACGTACAAATGTCTTCTGATCTGGACATTGTCGCTGTGGGTACCTCTCCTGGTACAAACGACGAGCCAGCGCAGCATTGCCGTCCGCCTTACCGTACATGAAGTGTATCTCTGCCAGCTCTTGATTTGAACACATGTCGCAGTCTTAACGCCTAAAGAACACTGAATGTAACCTTCCTCAGAATGAACTATCAGAGCGCCCTCCTAATGTCTCCTTTGACAGCAAAGACCTGCGGAAAGAAAACCGTTCCAGTGAATTCCAATGTTGTGAAGGCCATAACTCGGAAATGAAGCATTTCCGGACACATGTTATAATGAACTATTTTGATTGTCTTCATGTGGGAAATACATATCTGAGATTATGCCCCGTATTTTTGAAATATCCTGTATATTTAACATCAGGTGCCTTTTAACAAAATCTTAAAGGTCTTTTATGAGAAGTAAATACAATAACGCGAGCAGAGATATGGATTCTATTAGGAATATATACAGATAAGGGGAAGGGGACTATAACGAGAACGAAGGAGCGAGAGAGAGAGAGAGAGAGAGAGAGAGAGAGAGAGAGAGAGAGAGAGAGACGAGGAAGTTGTATTCTGGAGTCATGAATAAAACAGTTGTCAGCAGTGACGATAAGATAGCGTTTCTCTGCATAAAGCCAAAAAGTGTGAAAAAAAAAAAAAGGCTAAGAAATCAGGAAAGAAGGCATAAGATACGATAAAGTACCTGATATGGTTCACAGGTTTACATATTTTAAATGTGCAGACACGTGCAGAATAAATTGCAAGCTTTCACGGTTTGATTTCGGCCTCCGTTTCATATGAAGTTCCAATAATCGATTGTATCGTCTCGAAAACTTCCTTGATTTGTATCTAGGGCACGTCCAGGTTGCTGAAATATTCAAGTGAGAGGCTGAAATCTTATTAATGCAGTTAATGATGACGCACGGTCCGGTAATGAATGCCCGAATTTATGTAAGAAACTAGGCTGGGGTAATTTGGGTACCAAAATATCACAGCTTCTTAAGATGGAAAAGAGCTCGTCAAATTGAAGCCTGTTTCCTAAACACAGAAAGCAATTTTTGTAGGCCGAAGAATACAAACCAATAATTTGGCACGTCAAATAAGATTCGCTATGTTTTACTTCTTTTTTACTTTGCCTATACGTACTATGTACATAGTGTATAGAGAAGGTATTGCACTCCACCCAAAAATTCGATACCGAGACTTCAACGGAAATATATATTTTAGGGTCCCCTGTATCCAAAAAAAAGTATTTTCAGAAAAAGGTCCGTGTGTGTCTGTGAACACGATAACTCAAAAACGTTAAGTCGGTAAGATACCAAACTTGGTATTTAAGTTTAGTATCTTCCAGGGATGCGACACGAAGATTGGAATCTACGAGTATAAAAATATACTGTAAAGTATATAATAAGAGTTTAATATATATATATATATATATATCTTATTAGAATTAATAAAGAATATTGGAATACACATCTTATGTATTTATTATTCTGTAACATTTTTCGAAATTGTTGATTTTCTTAAAAATGACTAACGATTTTGATTAAAATTTCGTATATTAAAGATATTTACCTGAAAAATAAAATGTGTATCTTGAATTTTATGGGAATAGCCTCTGAAGAGTAGTTTATTCTGGATGAATTTTACGGAATTTTGAATAACTGCTAAACCGTAAGATATGGACGAAAACTTACTACACGAAAAATGTAGAGCACGTTAAAACACACAATTTATGTTATATACATTTTTTGCGTGGAGTCATCGTTTTTTAGTCATTCCTTGTTTTTGGTTTCTGCTATGAAAACTTATACTTTTCTCATATAGGAATTTGTCAACTGCTTCCATACAAACAAAGGAACTTCAGTGACATAGCAACTAGCAAGGAACAAAGCAAACATAGCAACAAGGAAGCAAATAATAAGACTGTTTCTGAAATTTTAGTCTGATTAACATGAAGCAAATAGAAGTATAAGCTTATTAAAAGTAATTTGTTGCAGATATATAGAGAAAGTCATGTGAATGGTACACATAAGATTTTTTACTTTCTCAAGCATGTATATACATAAAATGAATATAATAGCTAGAGAAGATACTGTATTCCACCCAAAAATTCGATGTCGAGATTTCACCGGAAATGTATGTTTTGAGGTCTCCTTACCCCGAAAAAACAGTTTTAGAAAAAAGGTTCATATGTATGTGATATATTTAGTATCTTCCAAGAATGTAACACGAAGATTTAAAAAAAAAACTCCCCCCACCACAAACTGGCCTTTATATGGAAACATTTTTAACATTTTTTTTTCAAAAATAGCTGAAGCGATTTTAATTAAAATGTCGCATATTAAAGATATCTACATCACAAATAAAATATATATTTCGAACTGTCTGAGAATAGCCTCTGAAGTCCAGTTTATTCTGGACGAGCTTTGTAGAACGTTGCATAACTGATAAACCGTAAGAGATAGACTAAAACTTGCTACACAAAAATGTAGATCTCGTTTATTTATGCCATACAGTTGTTGTTTTTTAAGTTGACTGTGAGATACTCCTTGTTATTGGCTTAAGTTTTGTACTACCTAACTTTTCTCAACGGGACCATGCAAAGCGAACCGAACCTCAATTGTTTCACACAGCGACTAGCTTTTAAAAGAATTTCTTTCCTTTGAAGTTTAAAAGTGAGACTTAATGTTGCTTTATAAGACCAATGTTTTATTTTTGAACTATTAAAACATTTACTCCGCCTAGAGGTAACATTGAAATAACGTAAATTTAATGACGGTTTTAGAATAATGTTCTGCATACAAGAAATCGAGTAATAAGACCAATAGATAAAATAATATTTTGCAAGATTACTTTATATTTGGAACAGCTAGAGAACGTTATGTGAATGGAACACATCAGATTTATTTTTCTTTTTTTTCTCTCCCTCCCCCTCCCGCCCCAGGACTTAAAACAGCGCCTGTAGTCAGATGTCAGTCGAGGAGCAGAAGCTCAGGACCATAGAGGCCAGGAATAGTCATCTGGTGAAATGGACAGCTGGTAAGATAATTAGGGAGTAGTTGGTGGAATGTATGGCGGGGGAAACCTGAGAAAACCCGCGCAGACGACACTGCGATCACCACAAATCCACCATCAAATATTTCAACCTGATGAAATTTTGGTTCTCTTTTAGGATTATGTTTAGGAATTCAAATTATAACAGGTTTATTCTTAGCAATACATTATTCGGTCTTGTAAACCAAGATTAAGTCTTACTTTTAAAACTTCAAAGGAAAGAAATTCTTCCCGCTTGCGAGACGAGTGGTGAACTGTGTGAACTCTCCGATCTACAGACAGAATAAAACCTTAGCACTGAAGCTACTAGATATCAGTACTTCATGTCTTAATGTTGTCGCTCTACTCTACTACGTCCGAAATTGCACGAAACTTCCCGAATGAAGACGAGACCTGAATGCGCATAGAAATTGCACGAAACTTCCCGAATGAAGACGAGACCTGAATGCGCATAGTACCGTGTTCCTCATCTGAACTATCTCCTCCTGCAATACACCTGAGTATATTTGGCGGTCCAACCTGTAGACGTAACTCCTGCAAGCGAGCCCGAACTACATATATGCATCTCGGGACCTTAAAGGAGCCGGTCTCCATGGCCACGCTCGCTAAGGCGTTTCACTTTGGTGCTGCGTGGGCAGGGGATCGTGGGTTCGAATCCCGCCTTTGTTTGTGCAATGTGTATATGTTTGTGTAAAGGAACAGTAAAACCAATAATCATACAGTAAATTTTGGGGGGAAATGTAAACAGGGGATACAGCGCCGGAGTCCTAACCAGACTCCGGTACTGTTCCCACTGTACGAGGGGCACCGGGTTCGATTCATGGCTGGGGGGGGGTTGAAACATTTTATCTAGTTAAGTATATTCCCCATCCTCCTGAGCTTGAATATGTCGAGATCTAACATGTAAAAACCAAAAAACCCAATAACAGCTTACTGTTTATGAGTTAACACCATTTCCGATAAGACTAACCTATTATGCTCCTAAGGCAAAAGGCAACCGATTTGAGTACTGCAGTTAACGGCGGGTTATAAATGGAACAAGAAAAAACCTGATGTGTTCCGTTCACATGACTTTCTCTACATCTCTGTAATAAATCATTGTTAAAAAGCTTATGCTTCATGCTAATCGAGAAAAAATTAGCAGAAATAGTCTCCTATTACTAGCTTTCTTGAAAGTAGAAGGGAAATAAGGGAGTACCATAGGCTAAAGTATTACTCAAAAGCTGGTTGCTATGTGACTGAAGTGTCTTTTTTCTATGGACAGGAGTTGACAAATTCCCGTATGGAAAAGTAGTTTTTTTTAAAGCTGAAACCAATAACATGGAATATCCCAAAAACGACCCACTCCACAAAAAAATGTATATAACATAAATTGTGTATTTTAACGAGCTCTACATTTTCTGTTAAGTAAGTTTTTCTCCCTCTCTTACGGTTTCCCAGTTATTCAAAATTCCGTAAAATTCATCCAGGCTAAAAGTCTTGAAAGGTTTTTCCCAGAAAATGCAAGATATACATTTTATTCGCCATGGGAATATCTTAAGTATAAGAGCTTTTAATCAAACTCATTAGAGCCATTTTGGAGAAAATCTACAATTTAAATTTTTTTTCCAAAGGGTAGTTAGGGGATTTTTTTTTTTTTTTTTTTTTTTTTTTTTAATCTTTCGGGTTGCATCCTTGGAAGGTACTGAACTTAAATATCAAGTTTAGTATTTAACGGACTTTTCGTTTTTGAGCTATGCCGCCCACAAACACGCGCGCGGATATTTTTCTAAAACATGTCTTTTGAATTTAGGGGGTCCCAAAACATGTATTTCAGTGAAATTTTTATCATTTTTTTTTTGTGGCCAGGGGTAGACAAGCTCCCATATGAGAAGTATTTTAAACTGAAACAAATGAAAAAGAATATTTGTTTTGTGTAGTAAGTTTTCGTCCATTTCTTACGGTTTACCAGTTATGCACAATTCTGCAAAATTCATCCAGAATAAAGAGGTCTTCAGAGGGTATTTTCAGATAATGCAAGATATACGTTTTATTTAACGTGTAAATATCTTAAATATATGCGCTTTTAATCAAAATCGTTAGAGCCCTTTCTGAGAAAACCAAAATTTTCATTTTTTTGTTGTTGTAAAGGGTAGTTGGGGTGGGGGGATTTTGTTCAAAATGTTTGTGTTGCATCCTTGGAAGATACTGAACTTCAATATCAAGTTTGGTATTTAACGGACTTTTCGTTTTTGAGCTATGCTGCCCACACACACGCTCGCACGCCGACACGTTTCCAAAAAAATGTTTTTGCATTCAGGAGGTCCCAAAACATGTATTTCCAGTGAAATTTCGGTATCGATTTTTTTAATGTGATACAATACCTTCGCTATACACCATGTACAGAGTACGTGTAGAGAAAGTAAAAAACATTTCAAAATATAACCTTAACCTGAGTCCTTCATGGGATCACATGGTAAACGTTTGCAGAAAGCATTATAAATTGATGAAAGCCATGTGAAGAAAAGCTCGGATAAGTGATCGTTTGAAGGTATTGTTTACGAGGTTAAAATCGCCACAGGGCAGTGACTGTGCGCTCCTAATGACTCCAAAAGGCAAACAAACAGAAATAGAACTGGTGATATCGGTGCGGTTCCTATCAGATGCTCGCTTATCTTTTTCCCCGTTGTAAACAGGACCTTGCTCGTTGTTAAGGTACCGGCCATGTACATTTTGTGTCAGGGTTTTCCTGCTGCATGACTAACATTCAATTGTCTCTCAACAAGGCAGGCGGGCGGGCGGGCGTGCGCACGCTGATTCAGCTGTTTCAAAGAAACACATACACACATACATTTTATTATAAACTTCTTTCCCTGTGTCCAGTATTAAAACCAGGACTATGCATCAAAACATTTCAGTATCGAGCGGACGAGATTGCAGATTCTACTTCAGTTGTAGACTGAACCTCTCCTATTGGTTGTAGAGACAATAGGGCTACGGAACAGGTGAACGAGATTTAGTTGAGGTTAGGTTACATTAGGTGTAAATGAACAGGATCGAAATAAGGGGTAAAAATCTGATGTGCTACACATACATGACTTTCTCTATCTGCTCTACAAACTTCTTCTTTCTACACCAGCTAATCGAGATAAACATTAACAGAATGTTAATATTACTTATTTCCTTATAAGTAGAAGGGAAATAAATGTAATACTTTGCTAAAGTGACAGTCAACTGTTTTAAAAGCTATCGTTATGCGACTGTCAATGCAAATCGCTTCTTTGCTCGGCCAGGAGTAGAACAAAAGAAAAACCGGTACTACCTGTCTTAAAAAAAGTCATATAAGTACTGTACAATTGAAACCAATTACAAGGAATATATCGGAAACGGTTACCTCCATATCAAAAACGTAAAGGACATAAATTGTGTGTTTTGACAAAATCTACAATTTTATGGAGTAAGTTTCTGTCTATCTCTTACGGTTTAGCAGTTAGACGGAATCCGGCAAAAGAGGTCTTTAGAGGCTATTCCCAAAAGATTGAAGATATACATTTTATTTGGGATGCAGATATATTTAAATTATTCACGTAAAGGGTAGTTTGTGGTTGGGGAGGGCGCTTCTTGAAATTCTTCGTGTCGCATCTTTGGAAGATACAAAACCTAAATACCAAGTTTGGTATTTAACCGTCTTTTCGTTTGAGTTATGCTAACCAGACACACACGCGGATCTTTTTCTAAAAATGCATTTTGGATTCGGGGATCCTAAAACGTACATTTCTCGTAAAATCTCGATATTGAATGTTTGGGTGTAATGTAATACCTTCTCTATCCCCACGAATAGAGGGGCTAGAGAAAGTAAGAAAACCCCACCAAATTCACTATAGAATCCCACTAGAAACAGTCAAAACTACAAAAATATATAATAATAATAATAATAATAATAATAATAATAATAATAATAATTTGATGTGTTCCACTCATATAGTTTTCTCCAGTAGTTCTATAAAAACTTTCCTTATAAAATATTATTTTGTGTACGTCACACCAATCCTGGTAAACATTGCCAGAATTGGTCTTATTACTTGCTTCTTTGTAGGTAGAACGGAAATAAGGGAGTACACTAGGCTAAAGCGATAGTCATATCTTTTAAAACTGCTCCCATAGTGAAATAATTAAATTCGGTTCTCTTTGCTTGTTAGGAGTAAACAAACGAGAGACGAAAACAACGACATTTCCCGTTTAAGTAAAGTACCTTAAAATTGAAACCAATAACTCGGAATATCTCGAAAACGGTTAACTCTACAAAAAAACTGTAAATGACCTGTAGAGGTGTTTTAATGAGATCTACATTTTCTGTGAAGTAAGTTTTTGTCTATCTCTTACGGTTTACGATGAACGAAAATGATGAAATAATGCTCAAAAGGTCTTGAGGTCTATGGAGCTTAAAATTACTCGAAATTATAATTCTCAGGATAAGGGAAAAAAGAAACATTAAAAAAACCCTTATTTGGATAACTCACCCTAAATGAGATTCGAACTCGCGACTGTTGAATGTGACGTTACCACCCAAGCGGGCCGTTTAACCAATACTTAATGACAGAATTCACAGAAAGAACAAATAATAGATCAGCAACAAATACGCGCGTTCTTTTGTTCGTTTCTTCGTGACCTCCATTACTTCAAGATAAGATGCAGACGGCTTTGATTTTTTCTTCCCGCGCGTTCGTAGTAATTCAAAGGCACGCAATTTTTACCATGCATAAAACACTAAAATGCATTGATGTACATACTTAATGCAATAGTCATTGGTGGTTACAACGCCATGATTCAGCTTTATTATCCTCCAGGCGCGATTTTTGCTGAGTTGGTAAGCACTGTGTGCCCATTACATAACATTCTGGTTTCGTAGTTTTTCATTCCCTCGCTTCACTTGTTTAACAAATGAATATCATAACAAGAAAACAGTGCAACAGTTCTCTCCAGTTTCGCAACTGTTTTCTCGTCCTTGAGGCAGCAGACTAATTCAAGCGAAAATTATTCTACCTATTTCTGCAATTGTGTTATTTATTGACAGGGTGTTACATTTCTTTCAGTTAAAAGTTATTGATTTTCAAATGCAATTGCGATGTGAGATACAAGGATTGAGGCCAGGACCACAGCCAGAGGGTCAACTTAGCCTTCATTACGTGAGGCACGCTTTGGCCTTTTGTGCAAACGCAGAATCCTGTTGCAATGTCCATGGTTGGCTTTTGAACCAAGGACTTGCATGCAAAATAAAGCGTATAAAAGTTAAAAGCTCAGGAAATAAGGGCGATAGTCAAATCTTTTAAAAGTTGGTTGCTATTTAGGTCTTTGCATAGATAGATATATAAGATATTAATTTAACATTCTACATGCAATAATATTACAAGAATACATTTAAAAAAATCTGATGTGTTCCATTTACATGACTTTCTCTACATCTCTGCAACAAATTATTGTTAAAAAGCTTATGCATCTATTTACTTCAAGCTAATCGAGAAAAAAATAAGCAGGAATAGTCTTATTACTTGCTTCCTTGTAATAGAAGAGAAATAAGGGAGTACCATAGGTTAAAGTGACAGTCAAAGCTGGTTGCTATGTGACTGATGTTCCTTTGTTTGTATGGACAGGAGTTGACACATTCCTATATGAGACAAGTATAATTTTTCAAAGTGGAAAGGAATAACAAGGAATATCTTAAAAACGATCAACCCCACCAAAAAATGTATATAACATAAATTGTGTGTTTTAATGTGCTCTACATGTTTTATGTGGTAAGTTTTTGTCCATCTCTTACGGTTTAGCAGTTATGCAAAATTCGGCAAAATACATCCAGAATAAAGTAGTGTTCAGAGGCTATTCCCAGAAAATTCAAGATATACATTTTATTTATCAGGTAAAGAGCGTTGAAAATTGTAACTTGACATACATGAGAAACTGTTAAATATTTTTAACATATTTGCATTTATTAATATAAATATTAGAGCATTTTCGAGTGGGATAATTATGGACAGAAGACCATATTGAAAAAAGGTTGATATTTATTTTAACATATTATAGGAGGGAATCCAGAACAAACATTGAGGGCAATGTCAGTGGCATAAAAAGTGGTTTACAGCGAGTTCTTGATGAAACTCCAAATATAATACGTACAGATGTCTTCTGAAGAAAACAAAAGAAACACGAGTGACACATTCCAGTTAGAAAACACTTATAGGTATTTTAAAATTGAAACTAATAACAAAGAATGCTTTGGAAGTGGTCCACTTCACAAGAAAAATGTATATTATGGGTTTTAACGAGATCTACATCTTTTGTGTGTTGAGTTTTTGTCTGGTTTAGTTTACCAATCATATAAAAGTCATTTAGAGTGAAGTTTTCAGAGGCTATACATCGTATTCGTAATGTAAATATCTTTAATATATAGAATTTTAATCAAAATTGTTAAGAGCCAATTTTGAGAAAATCAAAAATTTCGATGTTTCTATGTAAAAGGGTTGCGAGACTTTTCTTGAAAATCTTCGTCTTGTATTCTAAGATACTGGGACTTAAGGGTATTTAGGACTGAAATTTCATGAAAATTCCATAAAATAATTTAAGCATTCCTAAAAACACAAAAAGATACAACTGGTCACCCGGCAGCATTTTTAAATGCCCTAAGTCACTGGAGCTACAACAAAACATTAGAGGTGAAACTGGACTCGGCAAGAAAAACTACAGTTCGACGAGATCTCATTCACATCAGCAAAGTAAATTTATGCAGAAGTTAAGCAGCAATGCAACAAGGACAGAAAAGACAGCAGCAGAAAATAGGAAAATGAAATCTGAGCGTCTAACTTACCAATTTGGATTTTATGAGTTCCAATCTTTCCTTGTTTTTTCGCTATTGATATTTTCAGCATTTTTCTTGATGTAAAATTCTCCTAGCGGAGCAGTTTTTCTGCTACACAAATAAAATTTGATGTAAATGTTCATAGAGGTACAAAAATTACATTTTATGACTAAAAAAAAAAGCACATTCAAAACTTTAAAAAAATTTGAAGCCTAAACTAAAGGAGACTCAAAGAAATCTAGGTTATTTTCAAAAAGTAGATTATTGTGAACATAGGTTTAAAGTATTAGACCAAAGTTTTTTTTTTTTTTTTTTTTTTTTTTTTTTTGTCGCAAGGGACTTTTTAGTGACGTAACAAAAACTTGGACCATAGCTTCAAAACCATCAGAGCAAATTGATGAGATTTTTACAGTAACGTATTTGCATTATGTTAGACCTTGGTATAAATTTTAAAAAAGTTAGCATTATTAGTTTGGAATTTCAAACTTTCAGTCATACCAAGTTTGGTATTTAACGATATTTTCGTTTTTGAATGCTGTCCATAGACACGCGGTACTTTTTCTAAAACTCTGATGTGTTACACTCACACGACTTTCTCTAGCTGTTCTACACACTTCTTACATAACATTAATCTTCATTGTGCACTAATCGAGGTACTCACAAGCACAATCCTCTTATTACTTAGTAGCAAGAAAATAAGGGAATACACTCGGCTAAACGGATATTCAAATGTTTTAAAAGCTGTCGTTATGCGATTGTCATTACAAATCGCTTCTTTTCTTGGCCAGGAGTAGAACAAAAGAAAAACGGACACCCCCGTCTGAGAAAAGTATCAAGTACTTCACAACTGAAACTAATAACAATGAATATCTCGAAAACGGTAAGCTCCACGAAAAAAATGTATATGACGTAAGTTGTGTATTTTAACAAAACATACATTTTTTGTATAGTAAGTTTTTGTCTATCTCCTACGGTTTACTAGCTATGCCAAATTAACCAAAATTCATTCAGAATAAACAGGTCTTTAGAAGCTCTTCCCAGAAAATTCAAGATATACATTTTATTTGTCAGGTACATATCTTTAATATACGATATTTTAATCAAAATCGTTAAGAGCCATTTTTTAGAAAATCAAAATTTTCGAAAAAACCTCCATGTAAAGGGTAGTTTGGAGTGGGAGGATTTTTCTCAAAATCTTCGTGTCGCATCCCTGGAAGATACTAAACTTAAATACCAAGTTTGGTATTTTAGCTACTTTTCGTTTTTGAGTTATCGTGTTCACAGACACACGGACACACACACACACGGACCTTTTTCTCAAAATGCTTTTTTTGGATACCGGGGGTCCTAAAACATGTATTTCCGATGAAATCTCGGTATCGAATTTTTGGCTGGAATACCTACATTGTACATACGGGGCTAGAGAAAGTAAAAATGCTTTTTTCATACTCAGGGGACCTGAAAACATATTTTGGTAAAATCTCGACATCGAATTTTTGGAATACAATACTTTCTCTAGCTACAGTGGATCCATATAAACCTGAACCATTTTAATAGGCCATAATTTCTTTCTGAAAGCTCGTAGAAATGTGAAATTTGTTTTAATGATCTCAGTGGCTCAAGGAGAATCGACAACAATCATGGCAACAATCGATTAACGCCATCTATTGAACTAAATTGATGATTTCGACAGAAATTACGAGCATTCTCATGGTATAGACAGTCTTTAGTTTGCAATCATAACAGCAACATGCAGTACCCACTTTGAGAGCGTGTTTTTACTTTCTCCATACGCACTATGTACATAGTGTATAAAGAAAGTATTGCACTCCACCAACAAATTCGATACCGAGATTTCACCGGAAATATATGTTAAGGGTCCCCAATATAAAAAAAAAAACATTTTCACAAAAAGGTATGTGTGTGTGTGTGTGTGTGTGTGTGTGTGTGTGTGTGTCTGTGAACATGATAACTCAAAAAACGAAAAATCGGTAAAATACCAAACTTGGTATTTAAGTTTAATATCTTCCAGGGATGCGACACGAAGATTTTGAGAAAAATCCCCCACCCCCAACTATCCTTTACATGGAACTTTTTTCGAAAATTTTGATTTTCTCAAAAATGGCTCTAACGATTTTGATTAAAATATCGTATATTAATTATATTTACCCGATAAATAAAATGTATATTTTGAATGTTCTGGGAATAGCCTCTGAAAACTTCTTTATTCTGGATGAATTTTACGAAATTTTGCATAACTGCTAAACCGTAAGAGATAGACAAAAACTTACCGCACAAAAAGTGTAGAGCTCTTTAAAACACATAATTTATGTTGTATACATTTTTTTCTTGGAGTTGATCGCTTTTTAAATATTCCTTGTTTTCGTTTTCAGGGTCGAAAATCTTAACTTTTCTCATGCAGGAATTTGTCAACTCATGTGCATACAAACAAAGGAACGTCAGTCACATAGTAACCAGCTTTTGAATATGGCTTTAACCTATGCTATTATTTCCTTTCTACTTGCGAGGAAGAAAGTAATAAGACTATTTCTGCTAATTTTTCCAGATTAGCATGAAGTAAATAGAAGCATAAGCTTTTTAAGAATAATATGTTGCAGGGATGTAGAGAAAGTCATGTGAATGGTACACATCAGATTTTTTATTGTGAAAACATATTGGAAGATAAATTCTTTGGTAACAGAACGGGAATTTCGAAGAGAATTTAATGTAATGTTCCAACAAAGGCAACAATTTTATCGCTAGCAAGAAAGCTGGAGTACAACTGGTATACTCATTAGTGAGAGTGGAAAACATAGACCACCATTGAGTGCAGAGACTGTTACAAATGTTCGGAGAAGGCTATTCATATGGCACATGTCCAAGAGCTGCGACTGTCTACAGTGCCATGAAAATGCTCGTAATTTCCATCGAAGTCATCAATATAGTCAATAGATGGCATTGCTCGATTGTTGGAATGATTGTTGTCGATTCTCCCTGAGCCACCGAGATCATAAAACAAATTTCACACTTCTACGAGCTACAGAGAGAAATTATGGTTTATTAAAATAGTTCAGGTTTACATGGATCGCAATGTACGTTTAATATATCGTATTTTAATCAAAATCCTTAGAGCCATTTTCGATAAAAGCAAAATTTTCAAAAAAATTTCCATTTTTTTTTTCGGACTCAGGGGACCTCAAAATACATATTTATGGTGAAATCTCGACATCAAAATACGTGCCAGAGAAAGTAACACGTTGACAAATCCTTGTGTAATGCTTAGAAACCGTTTTCCGAGTGTTGTGAAACATATTAAGGATATTATACTTTTGGGCGACACGAGCGCCACTTGCGGCATTGCTAGCAATCAAGGCTAGTCACGAAGTATGAATACCAAACCACTTTGGGAACCGCACTGTCCCCTTTCTGTTTAGCGGTACACTTGTTGCTTAGCATTCAGTCCCGCCTCATTGTTTACGGCAATGTTACGGCTACGTGGAGCGTAACATAACTCGCTACTTGTAATCTGCAATTTAAGACCATTATTAGCACAACCAAGACGGCTATGAAAATGTTATACTCCCTCATAAAGCAAGAAACAACTGAAAATCAGGTCTTTACGCCACATGGGACTAGCGAATCTAAAGCAGTCGATTATTATTTACTCTACTTGGTACCTACACAGTACATAGGTAGAGAAGGTATTGTATTCCAACCAAAAAAATCTGATGTGTTCCATTCACACGACTTTCTCTACTTTTGTGCAATAAAGTGTTGTTTAAAAGCTTATTCTCTATTTGCTTAGTGCTAATTGAGAAAAAATTCAGGGAAAGAGTTTTATTACTTGATTCCTTGTAAGTAGAAGCGAAATAAGGGAGTACCATAAGTTAAAATGATAGTCAAAAGCTGGTTGCTATGTAGGCTGAAGTTCTTTTGTTTGTGTGCACAGGAGTTGACAAATTCCTGTATGAGGAAAGTATAAGTATTTTAAAGCTGAAACCAATATAAAGGAATATCTCAAAAACAATCAACTCCACAAAAAAATCGTATAACATAAATTATGTGTTATAACGAACGCTACATTTTTGGTAAGTTTTTGTCTATCTCTTACGGTTTACCAGTTATGCAAAATTCATCTAGAATAAAGCTGTCTTCAGAGGCTATTCCCAGAAAATTGAAGATATGCATTTTATTTGTCACTTAAATAACTTAAATATAAGAGATTTTAATCACTGTCGTTAGAAGCATTTTTTTAGAAAATCAAAATTCTCGAATTTTTTGGAATATAAAGGGTAGTTGGGGGTGGACGGATTTTCTTGAAAAGCCTTGGAAGATACCACAGTCTTTTCGTTTTTGAGCTATGCTGCCCTCAGACACACACACGACAGACATACACGGACATTTTTCTAAAAATGTTTCTTGGATTTAGGGCGTCTCAAAACATGTATTTCCGGTGAAATTTCGGTATCGAATTTTTGGTGCAATACAATACCTTCCCTATACATTATGTACATAGTACGTGTAGAGAAAGTACTAGCTCCAAACAAAACAAAGCAAAAAGTCTGATGTGTTGCATTTACACATTTTTTTTACTTTCTCTACACGTACTATGTACAGATATTGCATTCCACCCAAAAATTCGATACCGAGATTTCACCGGAATACATGTTTTAGAAAAAGTGTGTGTGCGTGTACACGTGTGTGGACAGCATAGCTCAAAAATGAAAAGATTGTTAATACCAAACTATACCTCTTCATGGAAAAATTTTCAAAAATTTTGATTTTCTCAAAAATGGCTGTAACGTTTTTGATTAAAATATCGTATATTAAAGATATTTACTTCCCAAATAAAATTTATATCTTAAATTTTCCGGGAATAGCCTCTGAAGACCTCTTTATTCCAGATGAATTTTGCTGAATTGTGCATAACTGGTAAACCGTAAGCGATAGACAAACACTATATATATAAAACCTGTAGAACTCGTTAAAACACACACTTTATGTTATAAACATTGTTTCGTGGAGTTGACTATTTTTGAGATATTCCTTGTTATTGGTTTCATCTTTAAAATACTTGAAAACTTTTCACATACTCCTGCAAAAAAAAGTTCATTCACATGGCAACCAGCTTTTAAAAGACTTGACTATCATTTTAGCTTAGTGTATTCCCTTATCTCCCTTCTACTTACAAAAAAGTATTTCTGCTTATGTTTATCTCGATTAGCATGAAGTAGATTGAAGCACAAGTTTTTAACAATAATTTGTTGAGAGATGTAGAGAAAGTCACGTGAATGGAACACATCAGATTTTTATAGCCCCCTTTTAATATCTAAGGTCATATCGAGGGCTTTGCATTAGAAGTAACTCGTTGCCTATTGGTTCTTTAAATCGTTTTACACACACACACTCACATACATACTTCCAGACTCTGTGGGGATAGGGAATAATTCTGGTAAAATAAAACGTCCCCGCCCCAGCCGGGAATCGAACCAGGGACCTCCGAGTGAGATGTCAGCTGGCTAATCACTCGACCACGGAGGCAGTTCACACAATTTGGTGTAGCTGTTCCAAGTACAAACCTTTCTTTTATCTACGCCGTGCTAATCGATATAAACCATAGCAAAGTTAGTCTTATTTCTTTCTTCATTGTAAGTAGAAGGGAAATAAGGGAATACACTAGGATAAAGCGATTGTCAAATCTTTTAAAAGCCGGTCGCTGTGTGAAACTAATTGAAGTTCGATCCCCTTTGCATGGTTCAGTGTGAAACTAAGGAATGTTTAAAAAATGGTCAACCCGGCGGGGGAGGCGTACCTATTTGGAGATAACCGTTTGCGAGATATTATTATTTTCAATTGTGAAGTACTTATACTTTTCCCAGACAGGAAGTGTTCGTTTTTCTTTTGTTCTACTCCTGGCCAAGCAAAGAAGCTATTTGTAATGACAATTGCATAACGATAGCTTTTAAAACATTTGACTATCACATTAACATAGCACATTCCTTTAGTTGCCTTCTACTTATAAGGAACTAAGTAATAAGAACATTCTGCTAATGTTTATCTAGATTAGCAGTGTGTAGAAAGAAGAATAATCTAATGTTGAAGTTTGTAGAGCATATAGCGAGAGTCACGTGAGCGTAACAGATTTTTTTTTTCCTTTTAGTTTTCATATAGCCTTTACATGGAGAATTTTTCCAAATTTTTGTTTTTCTAAAAGTGGCTCAAACGATTTTAATTAAAACGCCGCATATTAAACACACCTACATGGTAAATAAAATGTATATCCTGAATTTCTTGGGAATGACCCTGAAATTATATTTGTTTATACATTTGTACATTTTAACACTAATTTTTTATAAAAAAAAAGGGGAGGGGAACTTCATGTGTTTTTATAGACCACATTAAGTATAGTAGAGGCCTCAAATACAAATGGTGTGATTATATGTGTATTCTGCTGTTTTTGTAACCCAAGCTTTAAGCAAGAGCTTTGTACATTTTTTTTTTTTTTTCCCATAGTATATAAACATATGTATGGCTTCCTGGCCTAAACGAACCTACAGAATGCTTTCTAATCTAATCTAGTCCTCTGCCTTCTGAATGACTTTTGCATAGGTGGTAAACCATAAAAGATGTAAAGGTATTAATTTCAGAGATGTCCTCTCTTATTGGTTTCAGTTTTAAACTTTTCTCAAAAGAGAAGTCTCATCCGTTTTGCTCCCGGCCATGAAAACAAAATCGAATTTCAATAAAAATCACATATCAACCCATGTTAAAACATTTGACTATCGCTTTAGCCTAATGTATCCCTTATTTCCCTTCTACTTACAAGGAACTACAGAAGTAATAATACATTATCTGTTATGTTTATCTCGATTAGCATTACGCGATAAAAGAATAATCTTTTGTAAGATTAGGTTGTTTGCCCAACAGATAGAGAAAGTCATGTGAATGGGAACATACTAGATTTATATATATATATATGTTTGAGATATCATTGTGGCTTGCGGGGAAAACGCAAGTCAGTTGGGGAAATTAATTGCGCGTATGTTGCCTTAGTAGCTGTGTGAATAGAGCTACTGTATATAGTCCGTAAATTTTTTTATACAAAAAATACAGTTCCGGAGGCTTGATAGGACTCGGCGCTGTATTCCTTTATACACAAACACGTTTACAAACAACGTTTACAAACACAGAAACACCCATGCCCAAGGTGGGACTCGAACCCACGATCCCGTGCGCCGCGAAGCACCAAAGCGAGACACTTTAGCGAGCGAGAATTTTTCAGTCTGGCTCTATCTTTCCAAATTTTGTAATAATAGGAAAAATATATAACTTGAAAATGATAAGAATTTCTTTCCTTTGAAGTTTTAAAAGTAAGCCTTAATTTTGGTTTACAAGACCAATGTTTTATTATTAATTTTATTAATATATTAAAGACTTTATGCTAAAATAAATTAATGTCCTTCAAAATTATAAATAAAGAATTCCCCTTGTGAACAATATACATAGTGGTTAGAGAAGGTATTGTATTCCACCCAAATATTCGATACTGAGATTTCACCGGAAATACATGTTTTAGGACCCCCTGTATAAAAAAAAAGCAATTTGTGTGTGCGTGTGTGTGTGTGTGGAAAGCATAGCTCAAAAACGAAAAGATGGTTAAATATCAAACTTAGTATTTAAGTTTCGCATCTTCCAAGGATACGACACAAAGATTTTCAAGAAAACCACCACCCCAAACTACCCTTTACAGGGAAAAAAGTTTGAAATTTTGATCTTATCAAAAATGACTCAACGATTTTTATTAAAATACCATACTTTAAATATATTTATATGGCTAATAAAATGTACATCTTAAATTGTCTGGGAATAGCTTATGAAGACCTGCTTATTCTAGATGAATTTTGCATAACTGTTAAACTGTAAGAGATAGACAAAAACTTACATCACACAAAATGTAGATCACGTTAAAACACACAATTTGTATCATATACATTTTTTCCGTGGATATTTCTGAGATATTTCTTGTCATTTGTTTCAGATTTAATAACACCTACTTAAACTTTCACTGTAAAGAAACGGATTTCAAACAAATGCCAATCAGCTCTTAAAAGAGTTGATTATCGCTTTAGCCTAGTGTATTCCCTCATTTCCCTTCTGTTTACAAGGAAGTGAATAATGGGACCATTTCTGGTAATGTTTTAGCACGAAATAGAAGAATAAGCTTATTAACAATAATTTGTTACAGAGTTATAGTGGAAGTCATATTTTCAGTTACTAAGTTCGCTATTCATTTGTTTCTCGTGCTGACAAAATGGAAACAGAATTAAGATTTGATTGTGGCTTCAGCCTGTAATACCTGCAGTGAAACAACGGATGTACATTGTGGGAAAAGAGGTTTACATATTTTGAGAAAAACTTGTTGATATCAGTTGGGATCGGCTAGGCCAGGCTCACCTGATACACGGCTCGCAGCTGGTGGAGGGACATACCGAGAGTTATTCCAAGGGGGAGGAGCATATGGGGCAGATGTGTATTACAGAACACCTGGCTACAGGAAATGTCAACCAGTGGGGTCCTTCACCCTTATATCCCACCATGACGTCACGTGTCTACCCGTCTGAACCCTTTCTCAGCAATGCACTTTTATCTCCAACATATATCGCGACTCCTTTCCCTTTTATTATTGTTATAAAAGCTTATGCTTCTATTTACTTCATGCTAATTGAGAAAAAATAGCTTATTACTTGCTTCCTTGCAAGTAGAAGCGAAATAAGGGAGTATCATAGGTTAAAGCGATAGTCAAAAGCTGCTTACTACGTGACTGAAGTTCCTTTGTTTGGACATGAGTTGACAAATTCCTGTATGAGAAAAGTTAAGATTTTCGACCCTCAAAACAAAAACAAGGAATATCTCAAAAACGATCAACTCCAAGGAAAAAATGTATACAGCATAAATTGTGTGTTTTAATGTGCTCTACGTATTTTGTGCGGTAAGTTTTTGTCTATCTCTTATGGTTTAGCAGTTATACAAAATTCCGGAGAATTCACTCAGAATAAAGTAGTCTTCAGAGGCTATTCCCAGAAATTTCAAAATATACATTTTATTTTTCGGATAAATATCTTTAATATACGATATTTTAATCAAAATCGTTACAGCTGTTTTTGAGAAAATCAAAATTTTTGAAAAAAGTTCCATGTAAAGGGTAGTTGGGAGTGGGGGGATTTTTCTCAAAATCTTCGTGTCGCATCCCTTGAAGATACTAAACTTAAATACCAAGTTTGGTATTTTACCGACTTTTCGTTTTTGAGCTATCGTGTACACTGACACACGGACACACACACGCACCTTTTTGTGAAAATGCTTTTTTTGGATACTGGGGACCCTAAAACATGTATTTCCGGTGAAATCTCGGTATCGAATTTTTGGGTGGAGTGCAATACCTTCTCTATACACTACGTACATAGTGCGTATAGGGAAAGTAAAAAACGATCAACTCCATGAAAAAAATGTTCATATATAAATTGTGTGTTTTAACGAGAGTTGGATTTTCTGTTAAGTTAGATTTTGTCTATCTGTTATAGTTTACCAGTTAAGCAAAATTCCGTAAATTCATTCAGAATAAAGTAGTCTTCAGAGGCTATTCCCAGAAAATTCAAGATTTACATTTCATTTTTCAGGTAAATATCTTTAATACGTTATATTTTAATCAAAATCGTTAGAGGCATTTTTGAGAAAATCAAAATTTTCGAAAAAAGTTTCATATAAGGGATAGTTGGGGTGATTTTCTTGAAAATCTTCATTTCGCTCCTTGCAAGATACCAAACTCTAATACCAAGTTTGGTATTTAAGTCTTCGTTTTTGAGCTATGCTGTCGACAGACACACACAAGGGACCTTTTTCTAAAAATCTGATGTGTTACATTTACACGACTTTCTCTAGCTGCTCTACAAACTTCTTACAAATGATTATTGGTCTTTCTACGCAATGCTAATCGGATAAACATTAGCACAATTTGTTATTACTTAGTTCCTTATAAGTAGAAGGGAACTAAAGGCATGCACTATGTTAAAGTGATAGTCAAATGTTTTAAAAGCTGTCCTTATGCGATTGTAATTGCAAATCGCTTCTTTGCTTGGCCAGGAGTATAAAAAAAGAAAAACGGACACTTCTGTCTGTGAAAAATATAGGTGCTTCCAATTAAACTAATAACAAGGAATACCTCAAAAACGGTAAGCTCCACGAAAAAGATGTATATGATATAACTTTTGTATTTTAACAAGATCTACATTTTTTGTAAAGTAAGTTTTTGTCTAGCTCTTACGGTTTACTAGTTATACTAAATTAATCAAAATTCATCCAGATTAAACAGGTCTTTAGAAGCTATTCCCAGAAAATTCAAGATATACATTTTATTTGTGATAGATGCGGCTTTAGTATGTGGTATTTTAATAAAAATCGTTAAGAGCCATTTTTAAGAAAAACAAAATTTTCGAAACTTTTTCCATGCAAAGGATAGTTAGGGGTGTGGGGATTTGCTTGAAAATCTTCGTGTTCCATCCTTGGAAGATACCAAACTTAAATACCATGTTTGGTATTTAACCGTCTTTTCGTTTTTGAGCTATGCTGTCCACAGACACACTCGCACACAGACTGACAGACACACAAAATGCTTTTTATGGATTCAGTGGGTCCTAAAACATGTGTTTCCGTTGAAATCTCGGCATCAAATTTTTGGGTGGAATACAATACTTCTCTATCCCTATGTACATTATACATATGGGGCTAGAGAAAGTAATAATATTAGTAAATATAAAAATATTTCAGTTAACATTAGGATAAGATAAAAAGTTGTATATTACACGTGGCTTATTAGACTATTATTTGCTCATGAATATTATTCTATTTAAGCCACTTACAATATAAATAACTATTATTCCCCTCTCTCAACAATGTATCTACTTAGGGGAGTTATAAAATTCCCACATAAAGGACACGCAGCATACGAAAGGTCACTTAGTGCAATTTTGACATTTTCTCACTATAATGGCATGTCATTATATTATATTCCTATTTCGGTTGTTGGGTTCCATTCATACACGGCAAATGCCCCGCAAAACGCGCCTTAGAGGACCAACCTGTGTACATTTCAAATTCGGCGGTACCTAAGCAATTATATTCATCTTTGTGTACAGAGAAAGTATTGAATTGCAGCCCAAAAATTCGATACCGTAATTTCAAAAGGAAATATATGTTTTCACACCCCTGAATTAAAAAAAAATGTTTTTATAAAAATGACCATGTGTGTGTGTCTATGGGTAACAGCTCAAAAATGAAAAGTCTTTAAATGCCGAATTTGGTATTTGAGTTGTGACAATATTAAGGCAAAAGCCACAAGATATAAGGTTTTTATTTTGTAATTCTATTATTAACTTGAAATTTATTTGGCAAAATAGCTTAAAACACACATTTAACTGTTAATTTTTGTGTGAATTGTTTATGCTGAATTGTTTTACTTGTATTAATATATTTGGAAGACGTGTTCATTCTAATGTATAATGGTTTAAGTAAAGGAGTTTGTAATGGAGACGTGACCAACAATCGCAACAATGATAGAAAGAGTTTTACGTGTGTGCATTTCTACAACTCACATACGGCCTTGGAATGAACGCACGGCAACACAAATATTTCTATTTATAATTGCTGTAAAGAAAAAGGAAGATCGTTTTTGACTTAACAACGAAACAAGAAGGAGTAAGCATGTATTCTGGTGAAAAATAGTGTTATAACTTGATTCTGTGTGTTTATGTACCTAACATGATTCACAATACATTCAAAAGATAAATAACAATATTTATTTATAGTAGTTGAAACAAAAATACAGAATGCGTCTCGTATACCACAAACCTGAGAAGAGTCTATATGGTAGAAGTATAAAAATTAAGAAAATTAAATACATACGAACCAACTTTTTCGTTGCAGAGTTTAATATCTTCCAAGGATGTGTGATACGAAGATTTTAAAGAAAATTCTCCAACCCCCAATTACCCTTTACATGGAAAAATTTTCGAAATTTTTGATTTTCTCAAAAATGACTGATGATTTTGATTTAAATAGTGTATATTAAAGATATTTATATCACAAATAAAATTTATATCTTGAATTTTCTGGGAATATCCTTTGAAGACATCTTTATTCAGGATGAATTTTGCGGAGTTATGGATAACTGGTTAACCGTAAGAAATAGACAAAAGGTAAACTTAACAAAAACTTTAGAGCTCGTCAAAACACACAATTTATATGATATACATTTTTTTCGGGAGTTGTTTGTTTTTGAGATATTCCTTGTTATTTGTTTCAGTTTTAAAATACCCATATAATACGGGAATTTTCCAACTGCTGGTCATGCAAAGAAACGAACTTCAGTCACATAGCAATCAGCTTTTGACTATCACTTTAACCTATGATACTCCCTTATTTCGCTTCTACTTACAGGAAAGCAAGCAATAAGACTAAATCTGCTAATTTTTTCTCGATTAGCATGAAGTATAAAGAAGCATTAACTTTTTAACAATAATTTGTTGCAGAGATGTGGAGAAAGTCGTGTGAATGGAACACATAAGATGTTTTAACTTTCCATGTATCGGTTTAACATTCCTTTCTTAATCCCCTGATAATCGGCCCTGAACAAAAGACAACTCTGGACTTGAGACCTCTGAAGGTCATTTAACTCTCGTTTTGTTATTAGGAAGAAGCCGTAGTTAAGACATAAACAAACAGCTTAATGGGTTTCTTGTTATCCGACCGCACTTCCGAACATTTCCAGGTAGTATAACCAAGAATGGCACATTCCAACTATTGAAACTTTCCAGTGGTTATAGTACAGAGTGATTTATGTAGAACTGACACATTTCTTTCTTTAATTATTCCGTTAGAAATTCATTCAATGACCCAATTTTAGCACCAAATTAAGTAGAATGTTCTGGAGTTTCGATTCCTTGTCACTAGATGCGCAGATGTTTATGTTTTATTCCTAATTGCATTGTTGGCAGCTGTTTCGACATTTTGTTCTTGTAGTCAACGTGAAAATGCAGTACGATGTTGAGCTGAGTCAAGGATATTTTCAGCAAGATGGCGCTACATGCCATACATCAAATGAATCATGAACCTAATTGCAAGTTTCTTTTACGACCGGATAATTTCCACGAACCTGTGGCCACCGTGATCTCCGGATTTGACATCGCCGGACTTCTTTCTATGGGGTTACTTAAAAGACAGGGTTTACGCCACACGTCCCCAGACATTGGACGATCGGGAAGTACATCACAAAGGAGATTCAAGCTATTGACAACAGAGTCCTCCAATGAGTGGCCAGTAACATGGAACGACGTGTTGAGTTGTGCCTTATGCATGATGGAGGACATTTTCAACATTTGCTATAGAGGTAAATAATCTCCCAAAATTCCTCTACAATTTAGGTATAATAAGTTATCGCCAGCATAACACGTTTTGAAACAATTAATGAAAGAAATGTGTCAGTTCTATATAAATCACCCTGTATAAATGTACCGAGCGAGGTACAACTCACATTTTGGAGCATCCAAGTGCAATTCCCCAGCGAATGCCCACTCTAACCCATGGGCTTTCTACGGGGCTTTCCGAGAATAGGAACAAATGTTTGCTCTCATCTCCCGAATCTCCTGCTCCTCCATATAGTTTCATTAATCATTTCATTCATTCTGCACCTCGTTTTGTCTTTTATTTCAGGGTTGGAAGTGTCAGTGATGGTGTTTCGGTGCAGCGTGGCATTGAGAAATGATGCTTTCTATGGAACATGTATGACATAATTTTTAGGTTTTAATGAGATCTACATTTTTTGTATAGTATGATTTTGTCTCTGAAGGTTTAACAGTTATGCAAAGGTCGCTCAGAATGAAGAGGTTAGAACAATTTTTGAGAATATCAAAATTTTCGGTCGCATCCTTGGGAGATACTAAACTTATGTACCAAGTTTAGTATCCCCCATTTCATTTTGGAGTTATACATACACACGGACCTTTTTCTAAAAATACTTTTTATGGATACAGATGATCTCAAAGCATGTATTTCCAGTGAAATGTCGCTCTCGAATTTTTTGGGTGGAATACAATACCTTCTCTGCCTACTATATAAGCGCTAGAGAAAGTAAAAATAACAATATATGTAAAGGGTAGTTTGTGGTGGAGGACTTTTCCTGGTAATCTTTGAGTGGCACTTTGGGAGGACCCTAAACTACCAAGTTTGGTATATTCCAAAATTTTGTATTTTAATTACGCTATTCGCTTTTTTCTAATATTGCCTTTTGAAGTTCAGCGGACTTCCAAACACGTGTCTCCAGTGAATGATATCGAATTGTTGTAATGTAATATTTCCTCTACTTATTACATAAGGTAGAGGAAGTAAAAATAAAATGCACAGAGGAAATCAACAAAAAGGAAATAGTGGTAACAAGAAAATAGAGAGAGAGAGAGAGAGAGAGAGAGAGAGAGAGAGAGAAAAAAAAGAGGCAGAAATAAGATAGTAGGTAAATAAGCACCAGAAGCAACATTCATGAAAAGAACAAATGGAAGGAGAGGAAGATGCAGAACAGGAGATGAGATATAGCAAGAAAAGCAAAGATGAAAATAAAGACCAACTAAGTAGAGAGGAAAAGAAAGCGAAGTGGACAATAGAGAAAGAATGACAAGTGAAATGAGAAACCAGTGAATAAAACAGAAGATATAAAACAGCAAGTATAAGTTTAATGAAAAGAGAAGAAATTATGGGAATAAAGGGCTGGAGTAAACAGAGCGGAAAAGAGAAGAGAGAATACACTCTCAGCTGGTACGTACCGTACGTGTATCGATTGCGTAGTAACGTGGCGTCTGCTGCGCGCATGCGTACAACTCGACTTCCGGGTTGTGGAAACACAGACCCTAAAGGGGAATTTCATTTAAAGCCACAATCATGTTCTATTTCATCGCAGGGACGGCAGAGGTATAGGGCTTAATTCCTGTGCATAACCATTTCAAACTGTACCAACACAAACCAAGAAAAACAACCAGGAATTACGTATTATTCATAACCTCACCTCCGGTCCTGTGTGACAAGAGACAAACGCTAAATCCAAGTTTTATTTTGTATATTTAATCGTTCTGCGCTATGGCAAATATAATATATGTAATAATGTAAAATAGTTTTGTAAACTACCAGATGAAAAATTGACAAAAAAGGTGCAGTTTTTCAAAATGTTATAAATATAATTAAGTGAGAAGTATTGAAAAATGGCAAAAGATGCAAGCTGTAATATAATTTGTTTTGCTGAGAGAATTTTATTTTTACTTTCTCTAAACGTACTATGTACATAGTGTATAGAGCAGATATTGTATTACACCCAAAACTTCAGTACCGAGATTTCACAGGAAATACATGTTCTCAGACCAATGCCCATGTGTGTGTGTCTGAGCAGCATCGCTCAAACACGAAAAAGCATACTGGATGTTTAGGTTAAGTATCTTCCAAGGATGCGACACGAAGATTTTCAAGAATATCCCCCCACCCCTAACTACCCTTTACATGTCAAAAATTTCGAAATTTTTGATTTCTCAAAAATGGCTGTAATGATTTTGATTAAAAATCTTTAAGATATTTACACGGCAAATAAAATGTATATCTTAAATTTTCTGGGAATAGCTTTTTAAAGACCTCTTTATTCTGGATGAATTTTGCGGAAATTTGCATAAGTAGTAAACCGTAAGATATAGACAGAAACTTACCATACAAACGTAGAGCCCGCTAAAACACACAATTTATGTTAATACATTTTTTCGTAGAGTTGACCGTTTTTGAGATATTCCTTGTTATTAGTTCAGCTTTAAAATACTTTCCTGTCCATACAAACAAAGGTACATCAATTACATACCAAACAGTTTTTAAAATATTTGACTATCGATTTAGCCTATGGTATTCCCTTATTTCCCTTCTACTTACAAGGAAGCAGGTAATAAGACCCTTTCTACCCAGTTTTTTCTCGATTAGTATTAAGTAAATAGAAGAATAACAATTTTAACAATAATGTATTGCAAAGATGTAGAGAAAGTCTTGTAAATGGAACATATCACATTTTTTTTCTTTCTTTCCCTCAGCCTCCAAGGTAAATGCGCCAAGGCCCAAAATTGCACCTTCAGTCTAATGGTAAAACTATCCCCCACAGAGTCTCGAAGTACGCATGTGAGAATAAATGTATGTGTGTGTGTCTAATGATATACAATGATTAACCTAATGTCAATAACATACAGTTACTAGAAACTTGTTTCACAAATTAAATACAAATGAAACAATATAAAAATTATAAAACTTAAAATATATTAAAATTGCTAATACGCTGTCATCTATGCACAGATACTGAAAGCGGCTAAACCGGACGGCACCCCAACGCTGTATGATTGTCGCGGAGCCAAGCAATATGATGAAAAGGCATGAGACCTCAAAGGCTCGATCTACCGTCTGAGTACAGATGGTGAAAAACCAGCTGACACCCTAACTTGGTGCGAAGTGGTATGGTACGGGGGATGAGACTATGAAGGCTACTGTACACCACCGATCAACGAGTATTCTTCGCGATATGGCCCAGGAAGTTAAAGCGACATAAAATAAATAGAATAACAAATAAAGGGAGAAATGGCTATAGGATAAAATAAGAAGCGGTGTAAATCGATACAACACGTATTATCGTTTATTTTTTGTACGTATAATATAGAAAGTCTCTCGTCATTAGTTCTGCTGTTAACAGGTTTTTAATTTGCGTACGAACACTTTCTGCTGTGTCCAAATTTCCAGACTTGGAGGTTACGACCCACAGATTGAAAATCATATCCAGATATTTTCATAAATGCTGGGGGGGGGGAGAAGAGACTGTATGAAGGAGAAAATAAAATGGGGAGAAGTAAATAAGAAGGTAATAGAAAACGTAGCATTTTTCTAATGTTTAACGCCTGCTATTACTACTTGTGGCACCACAGGCGATGACATTGATAATAGATGAATGAAGACGAAGCACTGGTGAAATGCGATGGCGGGGGGGGGGATCGGAAAATCCGGAGAAAAACCTGCCACTGCGCCGCTTTCTTCACCACAAATCTCATATGCGGTCGCTTGGAATCGAACCCGGGTAGTCTAAGTGAGAGGCGAGCGGTGTAACCACTCAGCCACGTAAAATAAACACCATAAGCTATTATAATTAAATAATCTCACCTACTAGTTTTACTGTTAAAATATTTTAAATTTGTGTACGAATATTTTGTGTACATTTGAAGGTTGCGACCCACAGATTGAGAACCAATTAAGTAACGAAGTTTTAATTTCCAGATATTTTATAAGCTTCTATCTCATGCAACGAATTATGCGAAATAACTTGGAGGGGGTGGGGAGAGAAGAGACTGTATAAAGGAGAAAAGGAGTAATAAATGAAGAAGTTAACGGACAACAAAAGAGAAGCGCATGAGCTGAAAGTGGGCAAGAAAAGAAGCGAGGAGCGAGGTGGACTGTGAAAGAGATAGTTGTGTTTTCCGACCAGGAATCTAACGTGAAGTAGGACATGGCATGTAACGCAAATACTGAACTGTGACCCGGTTTCCACACGCTGACTGACTACTGACTCGCTATAACAGACGCCGGGCGACCAAAATCTTGTTGTCAAGGAAACCAAGGTCTTCTGCTTATCACACACGCGCTCTCCGATGTTTTAAAACACCATTACAATCATTTTAATGTTACCATTTGATAACTTTCCTACACATTTTATTGCTTTACGCTGATTATTTTTGCTATCACGATCCATATAAACTTGAACTATAACTTCCCTCTGAAGGTTCGTAGAAACGTGACTTCTATTTTGATCTCAGTGGTACTGGGAGATTCAGCACCACTGCTCATTGTTGACTATTGGTGAGAAATTACTTTGTGATTGACATTCTTGCTGACACGTGGCTGTCTCGGTACGCTGTTGCCATACACACTCATCTGTGTGAGTCGTCCTCCGCAATGCTAACTTCTTATACCCAAGGTCGCGGATTTAAACCCGGCGGAGGATCTTGAATTTTTTCCAGTGTAAAAATTCTTAGCATACTTCCTTCGGAAGGGAAGTTGGTCCTGTGTCGTAGATTTACGGCACGTAACAGAATCTCAAGACTAATAGAGACCTCAAGCCCAGTATAGAATGAGACGCTGAGAACCACAGAAGTTAAAGAGCTTCCATAAATAGAACTCCATTTCATTTTGCTGTCCGTTTAAAGCACCACGTGTTCCCCACTACTTCCTCTAAAATGTCTTCTTTCCATACATTTTACTTTCTCTACACGTACTATGTACAGTGCATAGAAAAAGTATTGCATTCCACCCAAAAATTCGATACCGAGATTTCGCCGGAAATACACATTTTAGGGCCCCCTGTATTAAAAAAAGCATTTTCAGAAAAAGGTCCGTGTGTGTGTCCGTGATCACGATAACTCAAAAACGAAAACTCGATAAAATACAAAATTTGGCATTTAAGCTTAGTATCTTCTAGAGATACGACACGAAGATTTTGAGGAAAATCCGCCACTCCAAACTACCCTTTAGGTGAAAAAATTTCGAACATTTTGATTTTATCCAAAATTGCTGTAACGACTTTTATTAAAATACAGCATATTAAAGATATTTAGGTATATGGCAAATAAAATGCATATCTAGAATTTTCTGTGAATAGCCTCTAAAGACCTCTTTATTCTAAATGAATTTTGTTGAATTTTGCGTAACTGGCAAACCGTAAGAGATAGACAAAAACTTACTACACACAAAAATGTAGATCACGTTAAAACAAACAGTTTATGTCAAATACGTTTTTTTTTTTTTCGTTGCATTGCCCACTTTTGAGATATTCCTTGTTATTTACTTCAGATTTAAAATACTTAAGCTTTTTTTCTCACCGAAAGTTGTCAACTTCTGGCCCTGCATAAAAAAAAAAAGAGTTCATCCACATGACAACCAGTTTTTAAAAGATTTGACTATCACTTTAGCCTAGTGTATTCTCTTATTTTCCTTCTACTTACAAGAAAGCAAGTAATTAAGACAATTTTTGCTAAAGTTTATCTCGATTATCATAAAGTACATAGAAGAATATGCTTTTAAACAATAAATTGTTATAGCGATGTACAGAAAGTCATGTGAATGGAACACATAAGATTTTTTGGTCATAGTCTTTTGAGACAGTACAATGTGCAAAGTTAGGAAACAAGGTTACTCGTGACCAGTCTCTTATGTGGAGGGCACTCTGCTATGGCCGCCGGTGGTGCCACGTGATGCCCTATCTCCAATCATGGTCTGAAATGACTGACCAAAGTATATAATCAACGACTATAACACTATATTTTTGTTTCTCAAATCAAAGGCCCTGTTATGATCATACAAGATTAGGAAGCTATACAAATGAAACAATTAACAAATGTTATAAGCAACTTAAGAGGACATCGAAATGAAAAAAGTATTAAATGCACGGTAGTGTGATGGTAGCGTGTCTGCTTCACATTCAACAGGTCACGAGTTTGAATCTCGCTTAAGGTGAGTTACACGAATGTTTTTTTCTTTTAACCTGAGAAGACGAATGTCGAGTAGTTTTAAGTTCCATGGACCCCGAGATCATTTGAGCATCATTTCACCAATTTCATTCAGCGTCAGACATGACCAACCAAGTTAAAGAAGAACGTTTAGATAAAAAAAAAAAAAAAAAAAAGGGTGCAACCATAACTGAGAACAAAAGAAATATAGCCACCACTTTCCATTCAAATATATGCTTTTCAATCTGGCTATATTAATTATTAACTAGAATCTGCATTATTCAGAGCCTATTCCCAGAAAATTCAAGATATACATATTATTAGCAGGTAAATATCTTTAATATACGATATTTTAATCAAAATCGTTAGAGCCATTTCTGAGAAAATCAAATAGTTCGATAAAAGTTCCCTGTAAAGGGTAGTTGGGAGTGGGGGATGTTCTTTAAAATCTTCGTGTCGCATCCTTGGAAGATACAAACGGGTTTTTAACGGAATTTTCGTTTTTGAGCAATGCTGCCCACACACATGGACATTTTTCTAAAAATGTTTTTTTTTTTTTTTTTTTGGATTAAGGGAGTCTCAAAACATATATTTCCGCTGAAATCTCGGTATCGAGTTGTTAGGTGCAATACAAATACCTTCTCTATACAGTATGTATATAGTTCGTATAGAGAAAGTAAAAATCTGATGTGTTCCATTCCATTGTCTTTCTCTACATCTCTGTAACAAATTATTTTAAAAAATCTGATGTGTTACATTCACATGACTTCCTCTATATCTCTGTAAATTATTATTGTTAATAAGCTTATCTTTTATTTATTTCATGCTAATCGATAAAAATTAGCAGAAATAGTCTTATTTCTTGCTTTATTCTAAGTAGAAGCGAAATAAGGGAGTACCATAGATTAAAGTGAAAGCCAAAAGCTGGTTGCTATGTGACTGATGTTCCTTTGTTTGTATGGACAGGAGTTGACAAATTCCTGTATGAGAAAAGTACAAGTTTTTCAAAGCTGAAACCAAGAAAAAACAATATCTCAAAAACGATCAACTCCACGAAAAAAATGTATATAACATAAATTGTGTGTTTTCTACATTTTTTCTGTGTTAAGTTTTTCTCCATCTCTAACGGTTTAGTAGTTATGAAAAATTCATCCAGAATAAAGTAGTCTTCAGAGGCTATTCCCAGAAAAATCAAAATATACATTTTATTTGTCAGGTAAATAACTTTAATATACGATATTTTAATCATAATCGTTAGAGCCATTTTTTAGAAAATCAAAATTTTCGAAAAAAGTTCCATGTAAAGGGTAATTTGGGGTGGGGGGATTTTTCTCGAAATCTTCGTGTCGTATCCCTCGAAGATACTAAACTCAAATATTGGGCGTGAAAGATCGCTTAATTTTGCTCAGAGGTCTCTCTTATCAGGCTTGAGGTTCTTTTACGTGCCGTAAATCTACGACACGGGACCCACGGCTTTACTTCCCTTCCGAAGGAAGCCATGCTAAGGATTTTTACGCCCGAAAAAATCCATCGTCCTCCGCCGGGTTTGAACCCGCGACCTTGGGTGTATGAAGTTAGCATGGTAACCATTACACCACGGAGGGCGACTACGGACACACTGACACACACACATGGACCTTTTTCTGAAAATACTGTTTTTGGATACAGGGGACCCTAAAACATATTTCCGGTGAAATCTCGGTATCGAATTTTTTGGTGGAGTGCAACACATTCTCTATACACTATGTACATAGTTCGTATAGAGAAAGTAAAAAGGTTATTCTTCTGTTTATTTCTTACTAATCGAGATAAATATAGCTGAAATTCTTTTTACTTGCTTCCTTATAACCAGAAACGAAATAAGGGGAATAAATTATGTGTTTTAACGGCATCTACATTTTTTTTTGTGCATAAAGTTTTTGTTATTCTCTTACGGTTTTACAAGTTTGCAAAATTCTGTAAAACTAGTTCAGAATAAAGAGGTTCTCAGAGATTATTCCCAGAAATTTTAAACTATACATTTAATTTGTGATATAAATATATTTAATATCTGGTATTTTAATCAACATTATTAAAACAATTTTTAAAAAAATCAAAACTTTCTGTGATGGGGGAACTCGCACGTTTCCCGGCAAACCGCAACGTGATCTCAAATTATTTTGAGATGACATGCCCCTTTGGAGGCTTACACTGTCGTATTTTAAATTCCAGGATTCATAGTATGGTCAATTATTATGGTCAATAGTAAAGAAATCGAATGCTATGCCGGCATGTGACCTTGAGCTACAACAGTAGAGCATACGGTTAGAGACCGGGAGATCCGTGGTTCAAATCCCGGCTATGGTCAGTCTGACTCCACCTAGCAAACTCCTGCCATACACACGGCTTGTGTGAAAAAAACAATTAAGTCAATGATTTTTTACTTTCTCTAGCCTCATATGTACAATGTACATAGGGATACAGAAGTATTGTATCTCACACAAAAATTCGACGTCGAGATTTCACCGGAAATATATGTTTTAGTACCCCCTGAATCCAGAAATAGCATTTTCAGAAGCAGGTCCGTGTGTGTGTGTGTGTGTGTGTGTGTGTGTGTGTGTGTGTGTGTGTGTGTCTATGGACAGCATAGCTCAAAAACGAAAAGACCAAACTTGGTATTTAAGTTTGGTTTCTTCCAAAGATGCGATACGAAGATTTCCAAGAAAATCCCTCCACCCTAACTACCCTTAATTTTTTCGCAAATGTTTTTCTTAAAAATGGCTCTAACGATTTTGATTAAAATACTACATATTAAAGCCATATCTATCACGAATAAAGTGTATATCTTGAACTTTCTGGGAATAGCTTCTAAAAACCTGTTTTTTATGGATTAATTTTGCTTAATTTGGTATAACTAGTAAACCGTAAGAGATAGACAAAAACTTACTTTACAAAAAATATAGATCTTGTTAAAATACACAAATTATGTCATATACATTTTTTTTCGTGCAGCTTACCGTTTTCAAAGTATTCCTTATTTTTTGTTTCAGCTTTAAAAAACTTTCAATTTTCTTACACAGGAATTTGTCAACTCCTGTCCTTACAAACAAAAGAACTCAGTCACATAGCAACCAGCTTTTAACTATCACTTTTTGTCGATTGGCATGAAGTAAATAGGAGCATTAGGTTTATAATAATAATTTGTTGCAGAGATACAGAGAAAGTCATGTGAATGGAACACATCAGATTTTTTTATTCAGGGGGTCTCAAAAACATGTATTTTCGGTGAAATATCGGTATCGAATTTTTGGGTGGAATGCAATACATAAAGTCTCCAGAAGTAATACCACTATTAAAGATATCTAATTTGTTTACTGTGAAATGGTGTAAATAAAACCCTTTGGAGGTTTTATTTTCTGTGCTATGCTACGATAGTAAACAAGTTGGTACCATTACAATCGTGTGGTAACAAACCGTTTTATCAGTGATAGACGTCTGCCCGATTGGAGTAGTGCGTGTTTTGTTATCTGTATACATGGCATGCTGTATACGTAAATGTAACTCGTCATAGACATGGCCGAATAGCTCAGTGTCGTTGCGGTCGTTCAACGGAGAACCATCGTGCATGACGCAGTGTCTGTACCCCTTCCGTCTCAATTATTGTAATCAGCACACCTTTCACAAGAGTCTGCACTTCGTACCGGAATCTAATCTTGCCAACTCACTTTTAATTCACGCATTACTGACGTTCCAATACCCACTGGACTTCAGCCTTCATTTTTGGATCATTTTAAAGGACTTCGAAACATGACTCATCACATTTACCTAACTCTAAAATGCCATGAGGGTATTTTACTCGAACTCTAGATACCAAAAATCAATTTTAAAAATCTGATGTATTCCATTCACATGAACTTCTCTACAGCTTTGCAACAATTATAATCAAAGAGTTTATGCTTCCATTTACTTCTTGCTAATTGAGAAAAATTAGCAGAAGTAGTCTTATTACTTGCTTCCTTGTAAGTAGAAGCGAAATAAGAGAGTACCATAGGTTAAAGTGATAGTCAAAAGCTGGTTACTATGTGACTGAAGTTCCTTTGTATGGACATGAGTTGACAAATTCCTGTATGAGAAAAGTATAGGTTTTTTAAAGCTGAAATCAATAACAAAGAATCTCTCAAAAATAATCAACTGCACGAAAAAAATATATATAATATAAATTGTGTGTTTTATCGTGATCTATATTTATTATGTAGTAAGTTTTTGTCTATCTTTTACGGTTTACTAGTTATGCAAAATTCCGTTAAATTCATCCAGAACAAAGTAGTCTTCAGAGGCTATTTCCAGAAAATGCAATATATACATTTTATTTGTCAGGTAAATATCTTTAATATACGATATTTTAATCAAAATCGTTACAGCTATTTTTGAGAAAATAAATTCGTTTTTGAGCTATGCTGTTCACAGACACACACACACGGACCTTTTTCCATATTTTTTTTTTTTTTTTTGGATTCAGAGGCACCCAAAATGCGTATTTCCGGTGAAATCTCGGTATTGAATTTTTGGGTGCAATACAATACCTTCTCTAAACACTATGTACAAAGTACGAGTAGAGAAAGTAAAGATCGAGATAAACATGAGAAGAAATACAGTATTTTTACTTTCTCTAACCCCGTTGTGGATAGAGAAGGTTTTGTATTCCACCCAAAAATTCGATACCGAGATTTGACCGGAAACACATGTTTTAGGACCCCCTGTATAAATAAATAAATCATTTCCAGAGAAAGATCCGCGCGCGCGTGTTTCACATTCAAAAGGTCGTGAGTTCGAATCTCGCTTAGGGTGAGTTACCCGGATAAGGTTTCTTTCGGGGTTTTCCCTTATCCTGAGAAGACGAATGTCGAATGGCTTTAAGCTCCATGGACCCCGAGATCATTTGAGTATCATTTCACCAATTTCATTCATCGTCCGATATGACCAACCAGGTTAAAGGACGTTAAGCTAAATATATAGATATAGATATCAGTCCCCTATCTACTTCATGCTAATCGAGATAAACATTAGCAGAATTATTTAGTTTCCTATAAGTAGTAGCGGACTAAGGGAATTCACTAAGTTAAAGCGATAGTCAAATCTTTTATAAGCTTTTGTTTAATTGTTTTTTTTCACACAATTCATGTGTAGGACAGGAGTTGGATAGATAGAGCCAGACTGAAAAATTCAATGCCATAGCTGAGATCTGAACCAAGGAACTCCTGGTCTCTCTAGCCGGTTGCTAGCGATCCGTGGTTCAAATCCCGGCTAAGACATTGATTTGATCAGTCTGGCTCTATCTATCCAACTTTTAAAAGCTGTCACAATGCGATTGACTGAAACTCAATTTTCTATGATTGACAAGGAATAAAATAAAAGAAAAACGGATTACCACTTTCTGTTTGAGAAAAGCATAAGTATTGAGTATTTTAAAATTAAGACCAATGATAAGGAATATCTCGGAAATTGGTAACTCCGCAAAAGAAAAAAGGAGTATATGATGTAAACTGTATCTTTTAAGGAGGTATACATTTTTTTTTTTTTTTTTGCAGTTAGTTTTTGTCTATCTGTTAAATTTACTAGCTTGGCATGAATGAAGAAAGTTTCTGAGGTAATTATCAGAAACTTCCACATATAGTTAATTATCATAAAATATCTTAATAAAGGACATTTTAACCAACAGAATTAAGGGTCATTTTTCAGAAAATCGTAATTTTTGAAAAATGTTCCATATAATGGACAGTTTTGGAGGGAGGATTTTCTTGAAAATCTTCTAGCCAAAAATTTTATGTCCAGGAATCATGGAAATACCAGTTTTGGGGTCCCCCTAAATAAAATTAAATATTTAGAAAAACGTGCGCGTGTGTCTATGAACAGCATAACTAAAGTGGCTTTCAAGGATGCGACAAGAAGATTTTGAAGAAAATTCCCCCACCCCAAATTATTGTTTACATAGATTTTTTCCTCGAAATTTTGCAATGTAAGTATTTCTACGGATTATTTCGATAACGTGGAGAAGATAGAAGAATATGTATTTTAAGGTAACTTTTCTGAATAATTGGTTGAGAAAGTCGTGTTGAGTTGAGTTCCAAAGGTGATTTCCAGTGAAATATCGGTATTCAATTCTAGGGTAGAATGAAATATGTTCTCTATCTATATACGTGATAGAGAAAATAAATATAGGGGAAATGCATTAAAACTCGTGCCCCCTCCTGTGGCAATCGAGGTCCGGGCTAACTCAAAATAATATTTCTAAATTAAAAAAAAAGTTGATGTGTTCCATTCACATGACTTTCTCCTACATTTGTGTAACAAATTATTGGTAATAAGCCTATTCTTGTATCTATTTCTATCTTTAGCAGAAAGTTTTTATTATACTTAGAAGGGAACTAAAGGAATGCGTTAGGATAAATGCCAAAGGTTTTAAAATGTGGTTGCTATGGGATTAAAATTCGTTTCTTTGCGTGGTCAATCCTTGAAAAGTTCCCATATGAGAAAAGTTTCAAGTATTTTAAAACTGAAATCAATAACATGGAAGATCTCAAAAACGCCCAACTCCACGAAACAAATTATATAACATAAATTGTGTGTTTTATTGAGATCTACATTTTCTGTGTAGTAAGTTTTTGTCTATCTCTGCGGTTTACCAGTTATGCAAAACGCAATAAAAATCAATAAAAATAAAGAGGTTTTCAGAGGCCATTTCCATAAAATTCAAGATATACATTTTATTTGCTATGTATATATCTTAAATATAAGAGACTTTAATCAAAATCGTTAAGAGTCACTCTTGAGAAAATTTTCGAAATTTTTACCATGTAAAGGGTGGTTGGGGGGGGATTTTCTTTATAATCTTCGTGTCGCATCCTTGGAAGATACTCAACTTAAAAATCAAGTTTGATATTTATGTATTTTCGTTTTTGAGCTATGCTGACCACAGACACACAGGACATTTTTCCAATGTATTTCCAGTGAAATCACTCGGTATCAAATTTTTGGGTGCAATACAGTACCTTCTCTATATACTATGTACATAGTACGTGTAGAGAAAATAAAACTTAGGACAGACTTTCTTCCTTTCGGAGAAAAGCTTTGTGGGTAACAATAAAACTAGACACCCCGTGAAATTGAGGAATAATCGTTTTTTGGAGAATCATCTCGACAAGTGGATACAATAATTCGCTTAGCGGAATTGAGACTCAGGAATTGGATACAAAGTTTGGCTTCACAAGTCCGCAGTGAAATTTTCCAACATTATCTACATACAATCAATCGATCGTGAGATATCCGCTGACTATCACGTGCCTTTCACGTGCCAAAGTCCTTCCAAAGCATTACATTACTAATTTACAAATGATTGCACATTTGATGTATTCCATTCACATGACTTTCTCGAGCTGTTCCATAAACAACTTTTCTCACTAAAGATTATTCTTTCAGCTACATGTTAATCAAGATAAGCATTGCCAGAACTGTTATTTATTATTTGCTTATTTGTAAGTTGAAAAGAACTAAGGGAATGCACAGGCTAATGCCATAGATCTTTTAAAAGAGAGACGAAAAGTTTGAGAAAGTACCTTAAAACTGAAATCTCGGAATATCTTGAAAACCATTAACGAAAAAAAAAAAAAAAAAAGTTGTATATACATATGGTTTACCACTTAGGTACACAAAAGTATGGTCTCTTAAATCATATTATAGTAATATAACAATTGTTTCTGATGAAAAGAAACAAGTCATTCAAAAGGTCCTCAGAGGCTATTCCCAGAAAATTCAAGATATACATTTTATTTGTGATAGAAATGGCTTTAATATGTAATATTTTAATCAAAACCGTTAGACCCATTTTTAAGAAAAACAAAACTTTGGAAAATTTTTCCATGTAAAAGTAGTTAGGGATGTGGGGGATTTTCTTGAAATTCTTCCTGTCGCAGCCTTGGAAGATACCAAACTTAAATACCAAGTTTGTTATTTAACCGTCTTTTCGTTTTTGATCTATGCTGTCCACAGACAGACACACACACACACGGACACTCAGGAGTCCTAAAACATGCATTTCCGGTGAAATCTCGAATTGAATTTTTAAGTGGAATACAATACTTCTGTATCCCTATGTACATTGTACATACGGGGCTAGAGAAAGTAATAAACTTATATACTGCCAACCATTTTCTTTAGCTTTCTTAATGTCTAATATAAGGGATATTCATTTATAATATCTGTTAATATTAATATTACTGCATAAGGTTTTAAACGATGAATAGTTTTATAGCTTTACTGCTATGCAGTCCATTGCTATTCTAAAACCTTCGTATTTTTCTCCCCTGCTCTCCCGCTAACCTGCAACCCCTTACATAAAATAACATAGATGTAAAGAACGGTGGTGATAACCCTATGCGTGGGAATACAAACTGGATTTGGCAAACTTTTCTAATGCCTTTTCTTGTTCAAATAGCGATCATTGAGTCTGTGCGTTCTGAACGGCCCAAAGCTGTCCCAACCACTTCCTCGCTTCGTCGCATTCCCTGGCACCTCCACGCGGTATGTATGTACATATTTATTCTCTACAATTGGGTACTGCCCGCTGGCACAGTTAAACTTCAAAATCCACTCACAATAATAATCTTACAGCTAATAATAGTAATACGAATTAATAATAGTACCTAATGCAACTAACATACTATACACATGGTTTTTGAAATACCTAACTACTTTTATTCGGATTGTCGAATTTTTCTCAATATTAGAGTAAACACAGTTTATTATATCGTTTGTTTAATGATACACTTTTTTTTTAGTTTAACGTACTTTAATCTTGTTGGTCATATCGGATGATGAGTGAAATTGGTGAAATGATGCTCAAATGACCCCGGGGTCCATGGAGCTTAAAGTTACTCGACATTCGTCTTCTCAGGATAAGGGAAAACCCCTAAAAAAAACCTCATCCGGGTAACTCACCCTAAGCGAGATTCAAACTCACGACCTGTTGAATATGAGGCAGACACGCTACCACCACACTACCCAGGCGGGTTATTTAATGTTTGTTGAGTTTTAAAAGCTTGGTAATTTCACTTTATGTTTACATGCATGTTAATTATGAGAAATTTAGGCTAGACATTCTTTCCCTCGATGCTCTTTGGAGTGAACACCTGTCTGACCTTGCAGTTTAGTCATTCCGTCATATTTGCTCGCCCAAGCATCTGAGCCGCTAATCGGCTCACTTGCAAGGTTTAATCGCTCTGTCCGACCGGAGCCGGGTCGTGAGACATTGGTTGGAAAGGTCACAATTTGAGAATACCTAGCTAAAACTAACAATTAAAAATAAAAATCTGATGTGTACCATTCACATGACTTTCTCTATATCTCTGCAACAAGTTATTCTTAAAAAGCTCTTACTTCTATTTACTTCATGCTAATCAGAAAAAAATAGCAGAAATAGTCTTATTACTTGCTTCCTTGTAAGTAGAAGCGAAATATGAGAGTACCCTAGGTTAAAATGATAGTCAAAACCTGGTTGCTATGTCACTGAAGTTCCTTTGTTTGTATGGAGGAAAGTTGACAAATTCCTGTATGAGAAAAGTATAAGTTTTTCAAAGCAGAAACCAAAAACAAGGAATGTCTCAAAAACGGTGAGCTCCACAAAAAAAAAAAAAAAAAAAAAAAATGTATAAATTGTGTGTTTTAATGTGCTCTACATTTTTCGTGTAGTAAGTTTTTGTCCATCTCTTATGGTTTAGCAATTATTCAAAATTCTGTAAAAATCATCCAAGTAGAATAAAGTACTCTTCATAGGCTATTCCCAGAAAATTCAAGATATACATTTTATTTGCTGGGTAAATATCTTTAGTATACGATATTTTAATCAAAATCGTTAGAGCCATTTTTGAGAAAATCAAAATTTTCGAAAAAAGTTCCATGTAAAGGGTAGTTTGGGGTGGGGGGATTTTTCTCAAAATCTTCGTGTCGCATCCCTGGAATATACTATACTTAAATACCAAGTTTGGTATTTTACCGACATTTCGTTTTTGGGTTATCATGTTTACAGACACACGAACACACACGGACCTTTTTCCGAAAATGCTTCTTTTTTAGATAAAGGGGACCCTAAAACATATATTTCCGGTGAAATCTCGGTATCGATTTTTGGGTGGAGTACAATACCTTCTCTATACACTATGTACATAGTACATATAGAGAAAGTAAAAATGATTTCGTTTATACTTTTTCTTTGTTAAATTGTATATATGATGTGTTTATGGTGGAAAATTCATGTTACAACCAAGCGGGCCGGACACCGTTTATTTAATGTGGACCCACCCCTTCCTTGCCTTAATGAGGTTCCGAACTGAACTAACCAATGAGATTGAAATTGAGTTAAGGATCCAATAAGGGTGGTATTAACTTTAAATGTAGTAATAGTTATGATATTCAGTTCTGAAAAAAAACAAAAAACAAAAACAAAAAAACTGATTTTGATTTGAAGGGCATTAAATGGCAAGTTTATTAAATTAAGTCCTTCGACAAAGTAGGCAGGTGTATATCACATCAGACAGGTTTCCAAGGCAACACACTTGTTTGATTTTTAACCTAGAATTTAGTTTAGTTTGTAGCTTTTCTTGCGTGTTTAATCATGGCTGAAAAAAAATGTAAAATTCACAAAAGAGAAGGAATATATAATTTTGATAAGCAGCACATTCCTGAACGATCTATGCAAACAAAAGAAAATACGGACAGCTCCCTGACTGGAATAACACGGCCGCGTTGAATCATGAAAACAAACGGTTGTCAGAGAGCCCCGTTCGTGGCCTACTTAGTGTTGCAACGTGTTGCGCATGCGCTGTGTGTAATGGTGACACCAACCGTGGCCTAACACTGACCCACATGTGCATAGTAGCGCCTTCCTTCAAACAGATCAATTTCCTTTTCTTTAAACAAACCCATCTTCATGTAATACTGAACTTGACACAAATTACTTGCTTCATTACTTGTGCGTGAGAGCGAACCCACTTCTGAGGGTGGGGTGCCCGTCACGACGTTTTCGCAACTCCGTCAAGTACTCGTATTACACGGATACAGAATTTCATAAACCTGTCCAATCCGGTATATTCGCCAGCAAAACAGAAGTAAATCGCAACAGACTAGCTAAATAATTATATTTGATTATGTTATAATCTACCACAGAGCAATAAACAAAAAGCGTTAACATGTGACTACAGCGAGCAGTGTTGCCAGCTCTTTGTAACGAAAAGTGGCTAAAAGTATTTCTCAAAAAGGCCAGAAATGGCTAGATATAGACCAAAATCTATATCTGCATCATTGCATGCATGCAATCCAGTTCACACACATATTATTATTATTATTATTATTGTTGTTGTTGTTGTAATATAATTTAATCAACCTTTGTTACACCTTTAGTAATTAACTAGAATAACTAGAGAAGACTGAATAATTTAAAAAATGGCTAAAATTGGGCCAGTCAATTAGTAAAATGCCTGGAAATGTCTTAAGGGTCCTCCACCCACAAGGCAGTGATAGATTTAGTCATAAAATGACTAAATTGGCTTCACTGCACCTGGAGCAGCAAATATACAGCAGAAACAGGTGACTTTATGTCGATTTCTGATCATGCAATATATGTATACATATAAAAAAAATCTTATGTGTACCATTCACATGACTTTCTCTACATCTTTGCAACAAATTATTGTTAAAAAGCTTAGGTTTCTATTTACTTCATCCTAATTGAAAAAACATTAGCAGAAATAGTCTTATTACTTGCTTCCTTATAAGTAGAAGCGAAATAAGGGAGTACCATAGGTTAAAGTGATAGTCAAAAGCTGGTTGCTGTGACTGAAGTTCCTTTGTATGGACAGGAGTTGACAAATTTCTGTATGAGAAAAGTTGTCTTTTAAAGCTGAAACTAAAAACAAGGACTATCTTAAAAACGATCAACTCCACGAAAAAAATGTATTTAACATAAATTGTGTGTTTTAATGTGCTCTACATTTTCTGTTAGGTAAGTTTTTGTCCATCTCTTACGGTTTAGCCGTTATGCAAAATTCCGTAAAATTCATCCAGAATAAAGTAGTTTTTAGAGACTATTCCCAGAAAATTCAAGATATACATTTTATTTGGCAAGTAAATATCTTAAATATACCAGATTTTAATCAAAATTGCTGGAGCCATCTTTAAGAAAATCAACATTTTCGAAATTTTTTCCACGTAAAGGATAGCTTGGAGTGGGGGGATTTTCTTGCAAATCTTCATGTCGCATCCTTGGAAGATACCAAACTTAAATACCAAGTTTGGTTTATAACGGTCTTTTCATTTTTTAGCTGTTATGCTGCCCACAGACACACAGACAAACGGACATTTTTCTAAAAATATTTTTTCATTTAGGGGGTCACAAAACATATATTTCCGGTGAAATCTCGGTATCCAATTTTTGGGTGCAATACAGTATCTTCTCTATATACTATGTACATAGTACGTATAGAGAAAGTAATAAGAATTTTCTACATTTCAAAACGGCCATATATAGCTAAATGTGCCTTTTTCAAATATTTGTGGCAGGCGAGTATTTCAAATGGTCAGATTTAGTTACAATCGATTTCAATTCCCCGTGGAAACGTGATAATACAAATTTAGGTTAACAGCTTGTTGAATAACTATTCACTGTTCGTAAATAAACGAAGGTCGATCGATTATACTGCAACTCGATGTACTGTTTATGTCGATTGAGAAAAACGAAACATTGTTAGCGATATCGTGCGCTGCGTGATTTAACTTGTTAACGTAACTAGTTAGAAAGTTTTCATAACCTGAATTATTACGTTCGTTTTCATTACAAACTTCTCTAGTGAACTGGAAGCATAATACATAATCAAGTTTTGATAATAACGCGGCATTGAACTAATTTTCGTATAGAGCAATTAAAAATAGTAATTAAACAACATATATGTGATATTTTATAGAAAAGGATATCCTTTTGTTTATATGAATTTAAATGATCGCTTCTTTCCTTTAATTTTGAGACTTTTCTAAATTTTCCACATCAAAATATAATTTAGATAGTAAGATTTTAATATTTCTTTTGCATGATTGCGCCTTTTCTTGTATTAAAAATCGCGGGTGGACACTGGAAGTGAACTACAAAATTCTGTTGAAAATGCAGGGGTACCAACTACATGAAGATCTTGCAATAACACTCGTCACAGGCTGTAAGCGATATCACGGCCTTCCGCATGGCCTCGTTCACTTGAATGCCATAATATCGGTGAAGTTGGCCACGCAGGCATCACTCAGTTGTTCATACCAACCCAGATTTCTTTTAATATCTAAACATCCTACATATTGTAAACAATGGAAAAACAGCGCCACTACACGTCAATTTAAAAAAAAAAACAAATAAAAAATAAAACATGTCGTTTCCAACCAATCTATCGTATACAGCAATTTTATTTACACATTTCCTATGCACCAACTTTACAAGATTATTTATAAAGTTTGAATTATCTTACTAATGCTCGTTAAAAATTGGGAAAATTTTCCTTGTGATTTGTTGGAAAAAAAAACAAAAAAAAACTGAACTTAGATAAATATAAAGTTTTAACAAAATCCATAAGCACATACTTATATTCTATCAACATGCACATTATAAAATGTTTGTCATACTTTTGAGTGGAATAAACTTACTTTATATTTGTGATTTATTCAGAAAAATACAGATATATATTGGTTGACAGGCATTAAAATCGTATAAGGAACAAGCGAGATTCTAATACCAATATGTTAATTACTAATCATTAAATGATGGTAATAAGTACACATTAGCATGATTCAAACGTATGAAAAATTTTCTCCTTGAGCGACTTTGATATGTACATTTTGAAAAGTAAAGTTTAAAGTTCTGCACTTATACGCAAATATGTATCAAGAATGTTTGAAGCTCATTTCCCTTTGTTATAACTATTGTTTATATCTGAAATATGTTAATAATTGCCCGCCATTTCTAAACCTTCGCTAACAAAAACAATGTAAGAACTTCTGCGTCAGTGCTGCTACCTATTCTCCACTCAGTTAAGTGATATTAGGGCAGTACAATGACTCACTCAATGGCATTTAAAGGATGGTTGAGAAATTTTAAAGCGCCGATGTTTTAAAAATGGCAGCCAAAACAAATATCAGATGAGGCTTTCGATGTATAATTTTCGTGATACTATTTCGGAATGTTTTTTTTTTCTTTTTTTTTCCTAATTCGTATTTTACAATAAAGTAATAAATTCCGTAAAATATGTAACCATTGCAAAAATAGTGAAGCAAACTAATAAATGCAAGACCACCACTGTTTAACCGTTTATTAGAGTCAAAGATTAAGGAAGTTATATAACCGTGTCCTCATTATCAAGAGATTCGTGGGCTTTGGACATTAAACAGGAACGGTCTGTAAGTCCAGACGTTCTCCTTTAAAGTTTCTGGAGTATTTCCGGTAGGAGTCCCAAACGCCGACACGCGCCACCGGAAGCAATCAGCTGTTGACCTAGATTCGCATTGCGTAAGGAATTCTGCCACGCTTTCTCCGAACAAACAATTTCACTCGCCGATTTTTAAGTCACATTTTGCACAACAGTTCTGTTTGTACCATTGTATCCTCCTGCTGAGGTTGGCAGATGCTAAAACTGGGATAAACTCAGTGTTACGAGATCAGGTGAAAGCTAAGAGTCCCATAACCTCATTATTCCTGTTCCCCTTAGTTATTCGCGATAGTCTTTAGGCGTTCTTATTTGCTATGCTACAAATTAGCAACATAAATTTATTACTAATCTGGAAACTATTTATACGAACAGCAAACAAAATAGAAACGAAAACTGTACAACAAACAATAACATTATTCGGCACATATGGCTTACGGATTTAATTTAGAAGGCAGTGTTATTTAAAAACTGCACTTATGCTTTAGAAGTACATATTTACGAAATTTGCGTGTCCAAATTGGTTAAAACATTAAAGCAACAACACAGACTCTGATGACAATTTTATTTTTCGTAAATAAAACTAACAATGTGATTCATTTGTTCACTAATTACCATAGCAACGAATAGCTTTGCTTACGTTACTACAGCGAAAATAAATGGAGTATTAGCTACTAAGGTATTAAAATAGCCTAAAATTAATATACGCTTAACGTGTCCAAGCTTTCGTTTAATTGAAGAAGCCTAGTTAACCGGAACTAAACAAAGTGACCCTACTGCCATCTAACTCCACTCTCGTTTATTAGCCGTCTATTGCTATTCTGTACAAAATGTAACGATCTTTAAAACCTCTGATATTGATGAACCCGCTCAGTTTGCATACGGGAGACAGAGAAAGAGTGTTTCAACACCACGAAATGAGGTCATCTGTGTTGTCACTTTGGTGTTTTTATCGCGCGCAGTTTGGAAATCACATGACCTCAATTATGGTATTCCCCAAGCGGAGCTGCCATATTCCACACAAAGAAAAACACTCGCGACACTAAATAAGCAGGTAAATGGCTTACTTTTAGCGCCCGGTCTTTTACGGATCTCGACGACTTCCACATCGTTGCTGTCCTCGTCTTGGACACACTCCTGGTGCTGATACTCGTCCTCGGGGTCCTCGCCGCCGTTCCCCTCGACGGAACTAGACACTTTCACCCTCCGTGCCATGTCATCATCGTCCTCCTCATCCTCGAAATATCCACTCTCATGCTCCGTACTCTTGTGTACACCCATTTCACTAATACACTTTCGACAACATTAAGATATGGAGGACCCGATCCGTTAACTGCGCGCTGTGAACTGACTGGTTGGCAGCGGTTGGAGCCACAGTTCCCCCTCCCCACCCTCTTCAACACGATCAGCTGTTTGCAACATGTTCCGCACAGGCGCGCGCACGGATGGAAGGGGGGAAATTCCTAGAAACTTTGGAACATCGAAACCCGTACTTCTGGAAACTCCAGGATTCACTGAGAATTGCATGTTAACCTCTGACATCCCAATTTCAGGAAACCTTCCTTTTCAAGCAGCGCCCGAAAATCGACTACCTTTAACGGGAGATAATAGAATAGAAATTGGAAGACGCAGTTACCGACCGTGTTTGTAAACCTGACAACAGAGTTGCGTCTCTCATGCTTGCCTCTTTGCTCTGAACTTTGTCCAAACATTGAGAGAAATTAAAAACATATTTTATAAATTAATATAAATTCTACACTTGCAGAAAATATTTTTTTAATTTTAATTTCTCTAGCCCACATGTACAAAGTACATAATGGATAGAGAGGGTATTGTATTCCACTAAAAAATTCGATGTCGATATTTCATCGGAAATATATGTTTTGGGATCCTCTGAGTCTGAAATAAACATATTTAGAAAAAGGTCCATGAGTGTGTCTGTGGACAGCATAGCTCAAAAACGAAAAGTTGGTAAAATACCAAATTTAGTATTTAAATTCAATAACTTCCAAGGATGCGACACGAAGATTTTCAAGAAAACCCCCCTACCCGAAACTATCCTTTACATGGAAACATTTGTTTTTTTCCAAAAAATGACTAACTATTTTGATAAAAATACCGTATATTAAGAATGACAAATAAAATATATATTTTGAATTTTCTGGGAATAGCATTTGAAGAATTCTTCATTCTGGATGAATTTTGCTGAGTTTTGCATATCTGGTAAACCGTAAGAGATAGACAAACAGTTATTACACAAATATTATAGATATGAATTTTTTTCCTGGACTTGACCATTTTTGAGATATCCCTTGTTATTGGTTTCCGTTTTAAAATACTTGAAACCTTTCTCATACGGGAACTTGTCAACTCCTGGCCATGCAAAGAAACTGATTTCAACCACAAGACAACCAGCTTTTAAAAGATTTGACTGTCGCTTTAGCCTAGTGTATTCCATTATTTCTTTTCTATTTACAAGGAAGCAAGTATTAAGACCATTTCTGCTAATGTTTACCTGGAGTAACATGAAGTAGATAGAAGAATAAGCGCATTTACATGAACTTGCTGTAGAGATGTCGAGAAATTCTGTGAATTGAACACATCAGATTTCTACTGTAAAATGAATTTAGTCAGTGAAATTAATGCTTAAATAACCATACAAGCTAAAACTTTGATTCATGGCATAGATGTCACTGTTATTGTATATAATAATAATATATATATATCAATAAGATATCTTTCATATTGTCCATTTTCCAAATTTCGCAGACGTTTCACCTTAAGGTACAATTGAACAGAAATTTCAAATGTTTATACTTCTATATGTCTGTATATTTACCACGATGGCATTGCTGTTATGTTAATGAATCAAATGTTATTAAAACTGGATAAATACTTTGTGAGATATTAATTCGTCCATTTTAACATTTCATTATATAAATATATTGCAAAATATCTTTATGTAAATATATACTAGATATATAAATATATGGCATAATCAAAATTTGAGAAAATTGAACTGGAGCTTTGAACCAACACAAAAACTTTAAACGGTGATATTTCAGTAACTATGATTATGATTATTAAAAAAAAAAATTAAAAAATTAGAAATTTTAATCTCTAAAAGTATTTTTACTTTCTCTATACGTACTATGTACATAGTGTATATAGAGAAGGTATTGTATTGCACCCAAAAATTCCATACCGAGATTTCACCGGAAATATATGTTTTGAGACCCCTGAATCCAAAAAAATTTTTTTAGAAAAATGTCCGTGTGTGTGTGTCTGTAGGCAGCATAGCTCAAAAACGAAACGACCGTTAAATACCAAACTTGGTATTTAAGTTTGATATCGTCCAAGGATGCGACACGAAGATTTTCAACAAAATCCCCCTACCCCAAACTACCTTTACATGGAACATTTTTCGAAGTTTTTGATTTTCTTAAAGGTGGCTCTAAAGATATTGATTAAAATATCGTATATTAAAGAAATGTACCTAACTAATAAGATGTATATCTTGAATTTTCTGAGAATAGCCTCTGAAAAGTACTTTATTCTGGATGAATTTTACGGAATTTTGCATAACTGCTAAACCGTAAGAGATAGACAAAAACTTACCACACAAAAACTGTAGAGCACATTAAAACACACAATTTATGTTACATAATTATTCTTCGTTGAGTTGATCGTTTTTGAGATATTCCTTGTTTTTTGGTTTCAGCTTTGAAAAACTTAACTTTTTCTCATACAGGAATTTTTCAACTCTTGTCCATACAAAGGAGCTTCAGTCACATAACAACTAGCTTGGGCTGCCACTTTAACCTATGCTACTCCCTTATTTCGCTTCTAAGGAAGCAAGCAATAAGAAAATGTCTGCTAATTTTTTCTCGATTAGCATGAAGAAAATAGAAGCATAACCTTCTTCTTTTTAATTTCTCTACACGTGTTATGTAAATGGTGCACATATAGAGATGGTATTTTATTCCACCCAAAGCTTCGGTTCCGAGATTTCACCGGAAATACATGCTTTGAGGCCGCCTGAATTAAACAACATGTTTTGAAAAAGATCAGTGTGTGTTTCTATGGCCAGCATAATTCAAAAACGAAAAGGCGGTTAAATACCAAACTTCGTATCTAAGTTTAGTATCTCCCAAGGTTAAGACATGAAGATTTTCCTGAAAATTCTAAATCTTAAACTACGCTTTACATGAAACATTTTTTTTTTTTCTCGATAAGTGTGAATTTCTTTCAAATAGCTCTAACGGTTTTGATTAAAATACCGTATATTAAAGATTTCTACATGAAAAATAAAATGTATGTCTTGGATTTTCTGGGAATAGCCTCTGAAGATCTCTTCATTCGGATTACTTTTGCATAATTGGTAAAAACTTACTACACAAGAAGTGTAGATCTCATTAAAAACACAATTTGTCATGTATATTGTAGACTTAACCGTTTTATCAATTTTAAGCCACTTAAAATTTTCTCAAACAGGAAGATATCTTTCTTCTCTTTCCGTTTGTTTACTTCTGACAAGCAAAGAAATTGGAATTTCAATTGTTTCACACAGCGACCATATTTTAAAGAACGAGTCTATCGCTTTAGCCTGTGCATTTTCTTATTTCCCTTCTACTTACAAGGGATCGAGAAGTGCGGAACATTTCTGCTAATGGCTGAAAAATTCAATGCCATAGCCGGAATTTGAACCAGGGATCTCTCGGTCTCTAGCTGGTTGCTCTACCACTGAGCTACCATGCCGGCATAGCATTGAATTTTTCAGTATGACTACCAATCCAACACCTGTCCTACGTACGGCTTGTGTGAAAAAACAATTGAAATTATCACAATTGACCATAATAGTTGACTATACTATGAATCCTGGGACTTAAAGTGCTCACAACATTGTAAGTCACCATTGGGGTTGCCATCTCAAAATAATTTGAGATCACCTTGTGGTTTACCGGGAAACATGCGAGTCAGTTGAGAAATACAATGCTATGCTGGAATTTTGTCATGGTAGCTCAGTGGTAGAGCGATCCGTGGTTCAAATGCCGGCCAGGCATTAAATTTTTCAATCCGACTCTACCTATAAATTTCTGCTAATGTTTATCTTAATTATCATGATGTATATAGAAGAATAAGCTTTTTAACTATAATTTGTTACACGTGAAGTAAACACATCAGATTTGTTTAAATTACTGATAGTGTGATTTTGTCGTTTGCAATATTACAGCTGCGCATTCTGGGTAATTGTATTTAAGCAAAAAATCTGATGTGTACACTCACAGTTCTTACATAAGATTATTCTTCTTTCCGCATCTTGCTAATCATTAGCACAATGTTCTTATTACTTAGTTCCTTATAAGTAGGAAAAAAATAAGGGAATACACAAGGCTAAACCAATAGTCAAATGTTTTAAAAGCTGTCGTTATGCGATTGTCATTACAAATCCCTTCTTTTCTTGGCCAGGAGTAGAACAAAGAACCACACACTCCCGTCTGAGAAAAGTATATGTACTTCACAACTGAAACTAATAACAATGAATACCTCGAAAACTATAAGCTCCATGAGAAAAATGTATATGACATAACCTGTTTATTTTAACAAGACCTACATTTTTTGTATAGTGAGTTTTTGTCTAACTCTTACGGTTTACTAGTTATGCCAAATTAAGCAAAATTCATCCAGAATAAACAGGTCTTTAGAAGCTATTCCCAGAAAATTCAAGATATACATATTATTTTTCAGCTAAATATCTTTAATATACGATATTTTAATCAAAATCGTTTGGGCAATTTTTAAGAAAATCAAAATTTTCGAAAAAAGTTCCATGTAAAGCGTAGTTTCGCGTGGGGCGATTTTTCTCAAAATCTTCGTGTCACATCCCTGGAAGATACTAAACTTAAATACCAAGTTTGGTGCTTTACCGGCTTTTCGTTTTTGAGTTATCGTGTTCACAGACACGCTGACACACGGACACACACACGCACACACGGACCTTTTTGTGAAAATGGTTTTTTTGGATACAGGGGACCCTAAAACATATTTTCGGTGAAATCTCGGTATCGAATTTTTGGGTAGAATACAATACTTCTCTATCCCTATGTAAATTGTACATACGGGGCTAGAGAAAGTAAAAATGAGACGCGTGAAACGTTTTGATAATGTGAAAATGTGGTTAGAGAATAGTAGTTTTATAAAATAGAATGCCAGAATATTAGAATATTATAGAATATTTAATATGGCTATGGAACGTGCAGCAAGGTGAGGACAGATGAAAACACGACACGAGCAGTTGGCAGCCCCAGGAGTGTTAGACGTGTTCCTATTCTTTTGCAGAACTTAACGGGGTTTGCAGGATGGCGGGTGAGAGATGGGGTTATTGAGTGACAGGAGGAGGCAAGTTTTGGTCCCCAACGGTTGCCAGTCATGGTGCAATGGCCCTTGTGGTGCGCTGGTGTAATGATTTTGCAAAAATGTTTATTTTTGGGGTTTTAAACTTTGATGTCCAAGCAACTCTTGAAGGATTCTAAGGAGCTTAACCGTAGCAGCTGTTGGAGGTGCTCCTTCGTTACCGGGGATGCCCGCAAGCCATGCGGGGAAGCCGGTATCGCCTGAAGCGGCGGTTTGTGGGATTGTAATCCCCAAGAGACCTAACGAGGGCGCTCCAATGGAAGTCCACGAGGCATAGAATAGATGGCCCGAAGGCATGTATTCTGTACCCGCTGAAGCAACAGCAGACTGGAGTCTGTTGCCATGCCCAGATCTCGCAGGCGTAGATTAACAAGGGGACTATGAGGGACCTCAAAAGGCGCAACTTAAGGGGAACCGTAATTGTGGATTTCAGCATCGGGTACAAGGAGGCCGCAGCTACAGTGCCCTGATGTGCTCCCCAAAAGTGACGTCCTTGTCAAGTTTCACCCCCAAGTAGGTTATGGTGTTCGTCTATTATATCCTTCGTCTGAGATACGAGAATACGTTTGCGGGAAAGCGGCGCTTAGTGAAGAGGATAGCGTGGCTTTTCTCCGGGTTGATGGACAACCACGAACGCTCTTGCAGGAGGCAGAGGTGTGTCTGGATGGGTACACAGAAGGTGTAAGGTTGTAACAGCTATGGATGGTTCCGGCTATAACGTCTTTAGCCCGCATTCGGGAGGTACTGGGTTCGAATCCCAGGAGCCGACCAATTTGACTTGGGTTTTTTGTGGTTACCGGATTGGATATTTAACACCACGACCAAAGCTCCACCTTCAGTCTGAGAAGAGCCACCTATCCGCAGATATTGTAAGCATTATGCTGGAGGTGCTCTAACACCATCTGACTGTCGTAGGAATAGTAAGAGGAGATGAAATCTTATAAAGCAAGCTGTACTTTACTATTTGATTCAGTTGTGTTGCAGCCAGACTGGACGAACTTGTAGTGCTAACCGAAGGTGGTATGGAAAGGGGATGAGCCCTTAAAAGACGATTGACAACCTCGAAGTACCTTTCCGAACAATTCCGTCGCGACATGACAGAAATATTAAAGCGACGTAATATAAAGTAGAATTAAAAAAAAAAAAGTATAAAAACCAATTTTCGATTATTAGATCGATTATAATCAAAATTTTACTCCCATTTGCTAAAAATTGTGTAAAATACAAAAGAACAAGTCAAGCGAATATCTTAGAAAGTTTACGAAAAAACTTGTTTGACACAAATTGTAATTTTATTTAAATTCACCGCTTTAATTTTGCTACCACGTGTAAAACTAGGTAGTTACTGTATTCCACTCACTAACCCGAAACAAAGATTTCACCGTAAATATATACATGTTTTGATGAACCTAGCGAAAAAAACTAATGTCTACCATTCACATGACTTTCTCTACATATCTTCAACAAATTATTGTTAAAAAGCTTATTGTTCCATTTACTTAATGATAATCGAAAAAAATAGCAGAAATAGTCTTATTACTTGCTTCCTTGTAAGTAGAAGCGAAATAAGGGAGTACCATAGGTTAAAGTGATAGTCAAAAAGCTGGTTGCTATGTGAATGAAGTTCCTTTGTTTGTTTGGACAGCAGTTGACAAATTCCTGTATGAGAAAAGTATAAGTTTTTCAAAGCTGAAACCAAAAACAAGGAATATCTAAAAAACGATCAACTCCACGAAAAAAAAATGTATATAACATAAATCGTGTGTATTAATGCGCTCTACATCTTTTGTGTGTTAAGTTTTTGTTTATCTCTTACAGCTTAGCAGTTATGCAAAATTCTGTAAAATTCATCCAGAATAAAGTAGTCTTCAGAGGCTATACCCAGAAAATTCAAGATATATATATTACTTATTAGGTAAATATCTTTAATATACGATATTTTAATCAAAATCGCTATAGACAATTTTAAGAAAATCAAAATTTGAATTTTTTTTCATGTAAAGGGTAGTTTGGGGTTGGGGATTTTCTAGAAAATCTTCGTGCCGCATCCTTGGAAGATACCAAACTTAAATACCAAGTTTGGTAGTTAATGGTCTTTTCGTTTTTGAGCTATGCTGTCCACACACACACACAAACACACGAACCGTTTCCCAAAAATACTTTTTTTAGATTCAGAGGGACCAAAAACATGTATTTCTGGTGAACCCTCGGTATTGAATTTTTGGGCGAAATACATTACCTTCTCTTTACACTATGTACATAGTACGAATAGAGAAAGTAAAAATGTTCTGACACCCAATTTTCGATTATTAGATCGATTGTAGTGACCCTCAAATAAAAACAAATGAATGATACGTGAATATATTGCTATAATGTGGAAAATACTAAAAAAAAAAAAACAAACAAAGGGAACGAATATCTTGGAAATGCCTATGTTAGAAAAGAACTTCTTTGACACAAATTATACATTTTATTTTGAATCACCACATGTAAAAGTAGGTAGTTGCTGTATTCCACTATAAACTCGAACCATACATGTTTTGATGAATCCAGCGAAAAAAGGAAAGTCAAAAAGTCGGATTATTACGAATTATTTATGTTTATTGTCTTCAAAAAATGTGACCCGAATATTTTCAAAAATATTCCCTAGCTATACCCACACTTTAAATGCAACATATTTATAAATGTTTGGTTATTTAATGACCTACACGATTTTGATTAAAATACTGCCTGTATGTTGGAAATATTTACATCACAAATAAAATGTATATCTTGAATTTTCTGGAAATAGTCTGTATTGTTCGCATGGGAAAGCATTTTATATAATCTTGCATTACTGGTAAACATTAAGCAATAGACTACAATGTATTACACACAAAATCTGATGTGATCCATCTCATGACCTTCTCTACATCTCTGCAACAAATTATTGTTAAAAAGCTTATTGTATTATTTACTTAATGCTAATCGAAAACATTAGCAGAAATAGTTTTATTATTTTCTTCCTTGTAAGTAGAAGCGAAATAAGGGAGTAGAATAGGTTAAAGTGATAGTCAAAAGTTGGTTGCAATGTGACTGAAGTCCTTTGCATTGACAGGAGTTGACAAAGTCCTGTGTGAGAAAAGTATAATTTTTTATAGCTGAAACCAAAAACAAGGAATATCTCAAAAACGATAAACTCCATGAAAAAAATGCATGTAAAACAAATTGAGTACTTTAAAGTGCTCTACATTTTTTGTATAGTAAGTTTTTTCCCACCTCTTACAGTTTAGCAGTTATGCAAAATTTCGTAAAATTCGTCCAGAACAAAGTAGTATTCAGAGGCTATTCCCACCAAATTCAAGATAAACATTTTATTTGTCAGGTAAATATCTTCAATATACGATATTTTAAACAAAATCGTTGGAGCCATTTTTGAGAAAATCAAAATTTTCGAAAAAAGTTCCATGTAAAGGGTAGTTTGGGGCGGGGGAATTATTCTCAAAATCTTCGTGTCGCATCCCTGGAAGATACTAAACTTAAATACCAAGTTTGGTATTCTACCGACTTTTCGTTTTTGAGGTATCGTGTTCACAGACTCACGGACACACACACACACGCACACACACACACAAACACACATGGACCTTTTTGTGAAAATGCTTTTTTTTGGATACACGGGACTCTAAAACACATATTTCCGGCGAAATCTTGGTATCGAATTTTTTGGTGGAGTGTAATACCTTCTCTATACATTATGTACATAGTACGTGTTGAGAAAGTAAAAATCTGATGTGTTCCATTCACATGACTTTCTCTATATCACTGCTACAAATTATTCTATTTATTTCATCTAATGGAGCAGAAATTAGCAGAAATAGTCTTATTACTTACTTCCTTGTTAGTAGAAGCGAAATAAGGGGTACCATAGGTTAAAGTGATAGTCAAAAGCTGGTTGCTCTGCGACTGAAATTCCTTTGTTTGTATTGATACGAGTTCACAAAGTCCTGTATAAGAAAAGTATAAGTTTTTATAGCTGAAACCAAAAACAAGGAATATCTCAAAAACAACTAACTCCACGAAAAAAAGTATGTAACATAAATTGTGTGTTTTAAAGTGATCTACATTTGTTGTGTGGTAAGTTTTTGTCTATCGCTTACGGTTTAGCAGTTAAGCAAAATTCCGTAAAATTGACCCAGAATAAAGTACTCTTCAGAGGCTTTTCCAAGAAAGTTCAAAATATACATTTTGTTTTCCAGGTAAATATCTTTAATATACGATATTTTATTCAAAATCGTTAGAGCCATTCTTTAGAAAATTAAAATTTTCGAAAAAAGTTCCCTGTAAAGGGTAGTTTGGGGTGGGGGGATTTTTCTCAAAATCTTCGTGTCGCATTCCTGGAGGATACTAAACTTAAATACCAAGTTTGGTATTTTACCGACTTTTCGTTTTTGAGTTATCGTGTTCACAGACTCAGGGACACACGGACAGACACACCCATGGACCTTTTTCTGAAAATACTTTTTTAGGATACAGGGGACCCTAAAACATATATTTCCGGTGAAATCTTGGTATCGAATTTTTTGGTGAGTGCAATACATTCTCTATACACTATGTACATAGTGCGTATAGATAAAGTAAAAAGACATGTTTAGGGAACTGCCCGTGTGTATGTGTGTGTACAGCATAACTCAAAAACGAAAAGTGGGCTAAATACCATACTTGATAATTAAGTTCAATATCTTCAAAAAATGCGACGCGAAGGTTTTCCAAAAGGATCTCCAACCCAAACTTTCCGTGTGAGAAAAGTTTTAAGTATTTTAAATCTGAAACAAATTAAATAAATTGTGTGTTTAAATAAGTTTTTGTCTATCTTTACAATTTACTAGTAACGCAAAATTCAGCAAAATTCATTCAGAAGGAAGACGTCTTTAGAGGTCATTCCCAGAAAATTCAACCTATAAATTTTATTTGCCATATAAATATCCTTAATATACGCTATTTTAATCAAAATCGTTAGTCATTTTTGAGGAAATCAACATTTTCGAAATGATTTCCTTGTAATGGGTAGTTTAGGGTGGGGGGGGGGCTTTTCTCAAAATCTTCATGTCTCATCCCTGGAAGATATTAAACTTATATACCAAATTTGGTATTTTAACAACTTTTCGTTTTTGAGTTATCGTGTTCACAAACACACGGACACGCACGGACGGTTTCCTAAAACTGTGTTTTTTTTGTTTTTTTTTTATTCAGGGGACCCTAAAACATTTATTTCCGGTGAAATTTCGGCATCGAATTTTTGGGTGGAATGCAATATCTTCTCTATACACTATGTACATAATGCGTGTAGAGAAAGTAAAAATGCCTAAGATTTAAAGACCTTAAAACTTCCGGGTAATCTCAACATGCAATTCTTTAGAAAAATTAATTACTTCCTCTATTAGCAAGGTATGTGGCAGAGAAAGTAATAATAAAGTTTTCGGGGTCCTATTTCCCAAAATATCATAATAATAGATTTCACAAATGCTGATCAAACTCCTGTAACTATTCCAAGCAGTTGAAATTGGCCCTAAGACAAGAATAGCATGGCGACAAAACAAATGAAGCTCACGTGGGCGAGCGTGACTGCTGCCAGGAGTCTGTAACTATGGCAACCTAACAAACCGCGGCACTTCTATGGCGGGGCCATGCCGCTGCGTCACTGTCTGTGACGTCATTCAAACTACTTGCACCTAACGCAGGGGAATTTCTGGCTCATTTGTTTTGGCAGCAGGCATCTGCAAAGGTGAACCACAATAATTTGCGTATTTTATCAGATTCCGCTAAGAGTAGTGACGCAGGAGTAAATGTCTGACGTGTTTGTGTTATAAATACATAACTAGTTGTTTGTGAAGATTTTATCACAAGAAAATTGATTTTCATCTGCACTAGGGAGCAAGAAAACTGGACCATTCCCCTAGATAGCAATAGCTATTTTCTCTAACAAGTACTATGCACGTAGAGAAGGTATTGTATTCCAATTTCATTGGAAATAATATGTTTTGGGGACCACTGAATCAAAACAAAAATTGGAAAACGGTACATGCGTGTGTATCTGTGTGTTTGTGTATGTGTTTTTTTTTATAGTGTTTAACGCCCACCTTTACTACAAATGGTACCGCAGGCGATGACACTCATGATACATGAAATGAAGATGGAGCACCGGTGGAATGCCATGGCCAGGGAAACCGGAGAACTCGGAGAAAACCCACCCTTGCGCCACTTTGCCCACCACAACTTCCACTTGCGGGATCGAACCCGGACCGTCAAGGTCAGAGGCGAGTGCTCTAACCACTCGGCACGTAGCGGCCCTGTGAGTGTATGTGTGAACATTTTAATCAAAATGGTTATAGCCAATTTTTAGAAAATCGAACATTCCGAAAAATATTCCATATAAAGTGTGGTTTGGGATAGAGCGATTTTTCTGAAAATCTTGGTGTTGTTCCTTGGAAGATTATAAACTTACATACAAAGTTTCCTATTTAATCGACTTTTCGTTTTGACCTATGCTGCCCCCTTCCCGTCTCTCTTACTCTCACCCACTCTCTCTATCCAACCAAACAAAGACCATTTTCTAAAAATGCTCTTTTTATTCAAGAGTCCTCAAATATGTATTTCCGGTGAAGCCTCGGTATGGAATTTTTGAGTGGAATACAATGTCTTTTCTATCCTACTATGTATACTCTGTATACGTGTTAGAGAAAGTATGAATGAATGAATAAGTATATTTATTGACATAACAATATCATACATAGAATTTCAACAATCACCCGGACACAGACCGTACGTGCTTTTTTAATACACACTAAAAAGCAATATTAAAACAAATACAAGGAATAAACGAGTAATCACGAAAATCTGATGTGTACCATTCACATGACTTTCTCCATATCCCTGCAACAAATTATTCTTAAAAAGCTTATACTTCTATTAACTTCATGCTAATCAGTAAAACATTAGCAGAAATAGCCATATTACTTACTTCCTTGTAAGTAGAGCTGAAATAAGGGAGTACCATAGGTTAAAGTGACAATCAAAAGCTGGTTGCTATGTTACTGAAGGTTCTTTGTTTGTATGGACAGAAGTTGACAAATTCCTATATGAGAAATGTATAAGCTTTTCATAACAGAAACTAAAAATAAGGAATGTCACAAAAACGACGAACTCCACGAAAAAAATGTATATAACATAAATTGTGTGTTTTAACGTGCCCTACATTTTTTGTGTAGTAAGTTTTTGTCAATCTCTTACGGTTTAGCAGTTATTCAAAATTTAGTAAAATTCATCCAGAATAAACTACCCTTCAGAGGCTATTCCCAGAAAATTCAAGGTATACATTTCATTTTTCAGGTAAATATCTTTAATATACAAAATGTTAATCAAAATCGTTAGAGCAATTTTTGAGAAAATCAAAATTTTCGGAAAAAGTTCCATGTAAAGGGTAGTTGGGGGTGGGGGGATTTTTCTCAAAATCTTCGTGTCGCATCCCTGGAAGATACTAAACTTAAATACCAAGTTTGGTATTTTACCTACTTTTCGTTTTTGAGTTATCGTGTTCACAGACACACGGACACACACACACACACACACACACACACGGACCTTTTTGTGAAAATGCTTTTTTTGGATATTGGGGACCCTAAAACATATATTTCCGGTGAAATCTCGGTATCGAATTTTTGGTGGAGTGCAATACCTTCTCTATACACTATGTACATAGTGCGTATAGAGAAAGTAAAAAGGTATATAACGTAAATAATGTGTTTTAACGATCTCTACGTTTTTGCAGTAGGTTTTCGTCTATGTCTTACGGTTTACCAGTTTTGCAGAAGCCATCCAGAATAAAGAGGTCTTCAGAAGCTATTCCCAGAAAATTCAAGATATAGAATTTGTTTATGATGTAAATATCTTTAATATACGGATATTAATCAGCACTGTTAGATTGACCGCGCCGTGGCCGAGTGGTCAGACCATTCGCCTCTCGCCTAGACCGTCCGGGTTCGATCCCAAGCGACCACATGTTTGATTTGTAGTGGACAAAGCGGCGCAGGGTCCCTCGCCATCTCATTCCACTGGGGCTCAATCTTCAGCCTGCGGTGCCAGAGCAGTAAAAGCGGGCGTTAAACACTACCAAAAAATCTGATGTGTTCCATTCACATGAGCTTCTCTACATCTCTGCAACAAAGGTTCGTTAAAAAGCTTATGCTTCTATTTACTTCATGCTAATCGAGAAATATTAGCAGAAATAGTCTTTTTGCTTGCTTTATTGTAAGTAAAAGCGAAATAAGGGAGTACCATAGGTTAAAGTGAAAGCCAAAAGCTGGTTGCTATGTGACTGATGTTCCTTTGTTTATATGGACAGGAGTTGACAAATTTCTGACTGCCTCCGTGGTCGAGTGGTCAGTGAGCTGATTTCTCAGCCGGAGGTCTCGGCTTCGATTCCCGTCTGGGGCCTGAATTATTCCCTATCCCCCACAGAGTCTGGAAGAGTGAATGTGTGTGGGCTTTAAGAAAACAAAACTACTGACAACGAGTTATTTCAAAGCCCCCGATATGATCTTAGATGTTAAAGGGGCTATATAAATGAAAAAAAAAAAATCTCGTGTGAGAAAAGTATAAAACTGAAACCAATAACAAGGAATATCTCAGAAACGGTCAACTCAACGAAACAGATGTATATGACATAAATTGTGTGGTTTAACGAGTCTCCATTTGTTGCTAAGTAAGTTTTTGTCTATCTCTTGCGGTTTACCAGCTATGCGAAATTCCGGAAAATTCGCTATTTCCAAAAAAATTAGGATGTTCATTTTATTTGTCGTACGACATTTTAATAAAAATTGTTAGGAGCCAATTTTAAGAAAATCAGAATTTTGGAAATTTTTTTCATGTAAGTGGTAGTTGGGATGAGGGGGGTTTCTTGAAAATCTACGTGTCACATCCTTAGAAGATAGGTACTGAATTTAAATACCATAATAACGTAACTCCTTGACTTAGCCTACCGCCCGGCCGCTGCGTCCCCCATCTCGGTCCATCCATAGACATCATGGATGAGGTGCAGTTTTGGAGGGTGAGACGTGGTCAGCGCCTCAGAACCCCCAGGGACCTCACAAGGCTGAGTGCACCCTGGTCCAGTTCTCCCAGCGGGGGAAAATACCCCACGCCGGCACAGGGAATCGAAGTTTGGTATTTAACGGACCTTTTGTTTTTGAGCTATATTGCCACACACACACACACATACAGGGACACTTTTCTAAAAGTACTTTTTTGGATTCAGGGGTTCCTAAAACAGTATTTCTGGTGAAATCTCGTATCGAATTTTTGGGTGCAATACAATACCCTCTGTATACACTATGTACATAGTATGTGTAACATGTAACGTAGGAATGAACCAATGAAAACACTGCTCGATGTCTTATTAAAATGGCTTCGCTTGATGATTCTCTCTCTCTCTCTTCTCTTCCGTTAATTCGTCTTTGATTAAAGGGATGAACCCACCATCGTCTACAACTAGGAACCGCCATTTAAAATATAAAACATCAAGCAAATTGGCTACTCTAGTTTGCATATGCACGAATAAGCCGCTCCCCGTGGCCGCGCTCGCCAAAGCGTCTCGCTTTGGTGTTTCGCAGTGCAGGGGATCGTGGGTTCGAGTCCCGCCTTGGGCATGGGTGTTATGTGTGTGTAAAAAGTAAAACAGAAATACAGACTCCGGAACTGTATTAAAAAAAAAAAATACTGCCACACTCTCGCTCTGCGAGCCATGTTAGTTAGCTATTCACTCGCACGGGCAGTTCACGTGTTTTAATTTCTGATTGGTTATTACCTACCTTTACGTTTGTCATTGAGAATGCTCATGGTGCATTTAATTCTGCGTCTATATTCTATGTCAGTACGGCTACGGTTAATTTTCAATGTGAATGACCCTTTAGTCAAGCGTCGCCAAATTCTACGAGGGCCTTTTTATTTTAATCTCCAATAGGCTATAAGTAAAAGAAAAGTTATTTTATTACTAAAAGTTTTGTACACTTATGCTTACTTTTCAACATAATCACCGAAAAGATTGAGACATTTATCGTACCTGTGCACAAGCTTTGCAACCCGCTTCAAGAAATGTTGCTACAATGATTTCAAATGAACATTGACGTTGTTTTGAAGATCTTCGTACTTTACGACGTCTGCGGAGAGCCATCCAAAACAAATGAAGAGAAATGCTGACTTCAGGAATTGTGTTGATCCATGACAACGCTCGTCCCCACAACCCATCGGCTCCTTGAAGAATTTCAATGGGACATTTTCGATCATCCACCGTACAGTGCTGCCCTGGCACCCAGCGACTTTCACCTTTTCCCTGAACTGAAGACGTGGCTAGGAGGGCAGCACTTTCAAACCAACGAAGATCTTCAAAACAACGTCAATGCTCATTTGAAATCATTGGCGGCAACATTTTTTGAGGCGGGTATTGCAAAGCTTGTGCACAGGTACGATAAATGTCTCAATCTTTTCGGTGATTATGTTGAAAAGTAACCATAAGTGTGCAAAACTTTTAGTAATAAAATAATTGTTTTCTATGAACTTGTTTTTTATTTATAGCCTACCGGATGTTGAAAAAAAAAAGGCCACTTTGAGTAGTGAGCTTCGCTGACTGAAAAGGTTAGCATTGAATCACCCTGCGTTTAGACGCTGGGGATGTTGAACGACCGGCTTTACTGCGAGGGTTGATTCCTGGAAGTGTAGGTGTAACTATCAGCTCTACAGGCAGTTTCCTAGAAGGCTCACGAGCTTTCACTTCTCATTTTAAACAGGAGTTTAAACAAAAACTCTAGAAATGGAGATTTCTTGAACATAAAATAACTATTCCACGTAAAAGGAAACAGTATATTCGGAAACTTATGTGTATTTGTGATGTTTCTGGTTAAATACTTTGCCAAGTAGATACCAACGTGTCCCCCACCCCACATTGTCACTTTAAAAATCTGACGTGTTCCATTCACATGGCTTTCTTTACATACTGAAATAAATTATTTGTTAATAAGCTTATTCGTCTTATTACTTGCTCCCTTGTAAGTAGAAGAGAAACAAGGGAATACACTAGGCTAAAACCTATACATCTTTTAAAATCTAGTTGCATTTTTTTTGGGCAAAAACATTTTAGGTATTTTAAAGTTGAAACGAGTAAGAATAAATATCTCAAAAATGGTCAACTCTACGAAAATAAAAATTTTATATGTTCCATTCACATGGCTTTCTCTGCAACAAATTATTGTTAAAAAGCTTATGCTTCTATTTACTTCATGCTATTCGAGAAAAAAATAGCAGAAATAGTCTTATTACTTGCTTCCTTGTAAGTAGAAGCGAAATAAGGGAGTACCATAGGTTCAAGTGACAGTCAAAAGCTGGTTGCAATGTGACTGAAGTTCCTTTGTTTGTATGGACACGAGTTGACAAATTCCTGAATGAGAAAAGTATAAGTTTTTCCAAGCTGAAACCAAAAACAAGGAATATCTAAAAAACGATCAACTCCACGAAAAAAATATGTGTATAACACAAAGTGTGTGTTTTAAATGTGCTCTACATTTTTTGTCAATCTCTTACGGTTTACCAGTTTTACACAATTCCGTAAAATTCATCCAGAATAAAGTAGTCTTCAGAAGCTATTCCCAAAAAATTCAAGATATACATTTTATTTGTCAGATAAACATCTTTAATATACGATTTTTTAATCAAAATTGTTAGCCATTTCTAAGAAAATAAAAATTTTCGAATTTTTTTCCATGTAAAGGGTAGTTTGGGGTGGGGGGATTTTCTTGAAAATCTTCGTGTCGCATCCTTAGAAGATACTGAACTTAAATACCAAGTTTGGTGTTTAACGGTCTTTTCGTTTTTGAGCTATGCTGCCCACAGACACACACACGGACATTTTTCTAAAAATGCTTTGTTTTGGATTCAGGGAGTCTCAAAACATGTATTTCCGGTGAAATCTCGGTATCGAATTTTTGGGGGTACAATACAATACCTTCTCTATACACTATGTACATAGTACGTGTAGAGAAAGTAAAAAGCGACCAAGTTGAGACTGGAATATCGCAGGGGATAACGCCACTGAGGGAACATGAAAAGTGACTGAAAAGATGAGTCGGTAAAAATACAAAAGCCCCGGATAAAATTAAACCCGACTGTATATGCCGCAGCGGCGAGGAAAAGTAAGAAGTCCTTCACAAGTATTAGGCTTGTCACCTAGCATGTGGGGAGCTCATCAGGGAACTGAGGTGTCGGGGTCACGGGGCTACGGCCTCCTTGTACCCGATGCTGAAGTCCACGATGCCGGTTCCCCTTAAGTTGCGCCTTTTGAGAGCCCTCATAGTCCCCTTGTTTATCTACGCCTGTGAGATCTGGGGCATGGCGGCAGACTCCAGTCTGCTGTTGCTTCAGCGGGTACAGAATAGATGGCTCCGGGCTATCTATTCTGTACCTCGTGGACTTCCTGCGAGACTCCTGCACGAAGCCTCTGGTCTACCATACCTGGAGGACGAGATTAGGCGTCGGGCAACAAAACTCAACGAAGGGTTACCATTCCATCGGAGCGCCCTCGTTAGGTCTCTTGGGGATTACAATCCCACAAACCGCCGCTTCAGGCGATACCGGCTTCCCCGCATGGCTTGCGGGCATCCCCGGTAACGAAGGAGCTGCTACGGCTAAGTTCCTTACAATCCTTCAAAAGTTGCTTGGATTCAAAATTAAAACCTCAAAACAAACATTTTGAATAAATTCACACCAGCGGTGCACAAGGGCCGTTGCACCTTGATAGGCAACCGTCGAGGGGCAACACTTGCCTCCTCCCGTCACTCCACAACCCGCCATCCTGCAAAAACCCATAATCCCGTCGGAACGTGGTTAAGTTCTCTCCGAGAACAGGGACACGTCTATCACACCTCGGGCTGCCCTCAGCCTGCCAACTGCTCTGGTCTGGTCTGGCAGTCGCGCTAAAATCACTTCTTCGCGGCGATAAGCACGCGAGGAAGTAGCCTGTCCCCGCTGTCGCCGCGAAGAAGTGATTTTACCGGTCCCCATGGCCGCGCTCGCTAAGGCGTCTCGCTTTGGTGCTTCGTAGCGCACGGGGTCGTGGGTTCGAGTTCTGCCTTGGGCATGAGTGTTGTATGTTTGTGTATATATGTGTGTGAAAAGAAGAAAACAGAAATTCAGTAACCATACAGCAAACAAAAGTAAAACAGACTGCCTCCGTGGTCGAGTGGTCAGCAAGCTGATTTCTCACCCGGAGGTCCCGGGTTCGATTCCAGGCTGGGACGGGCTATTTTTCTATCCCCCACAGAGTCTGGAAGTATGTATGTGAGAGTGAATGTGTGCGTGTTTGAGGAAATAAAATGTAGTTTAAACCCAACGTAAACTACAGACAACGAGTTTTTTCGAAGCCCCCAATATGACCTTAGATGTTAAAGGGGCTATATAAATGAAAAAAATAACAATTAGGTAAATAAAAGTAGGGTGTACAGCGCCGGAGTCCCGACCAGACTCCGGAACTGTATTAAAAAAGGGGGGGCAGGAAGAGACTTGATTTCTCTAAGTTTATTATCACGCAGCCCGGACCATTCCGCGAACCAGTGCGAAAGATGGTGTACTGAAAAAGTGTTTCAAATCAATATCAATACCCTGGAAAACTGAGACAGAAACAGTGAAATATCTCGGTGTACTCCTGGATCGACGACTCACATGGAAACCACATATAAACTCAAACTAGCCCGAGCAAGACTCTCAACGAAAGATCTTCACTCAAACTAAAAAAGTCTGATGTAATCCATTTACATGACTTTCTCTATATCTCTGCAACAAATTTTTGTTAAAAAGTATATGCTTCTATTTACGTCATGCTAAGTGAGAAAAACATCAGCAGAAATATTACTTGCTTACCTGTAACTAGAAACGAAATAGGGCAGTAACATAGGCTAAAGTGATAGCAAAAGATGGTTGCTATGTTACTGAAGTTCCTGTGTTTGTATAGACAGCAATTGTTAAATTCCTGTATGAGAAAATTATAAGTTTTAAAGCTGAAACCAAAAACAAGGAGTATCTCAAAAACGATCAACTCCACGAAAAAAAAGTATATAACATAAATTGTGTGTTTTTATGTGCTCTACATTTTTTGTATGGTAAGTCTTACGGTTTACCAGTTACACAAAATTCCGTAAAGCTCATCCAGAATAAAGTAGCCTTCAGAGGCTATTCCCAGAAAATTCAAGATATACATAATATTTGTCAAGTAAATATCTTTAATATATGATATTTTAATTAAAATCGTTAGAGCAATTTTTTAGAAGATCAAAATTTTCGAAAATTTTCCAAAGTGAAGGGTAGTTTGGGGTGGGGGATTTTCTTGAAAACCTTTGTGTCGCATCCTTGGAAGATTCCAAACTTAAATACCAAGTTTGGTGTTTAACATGTATTTCCGGTGAAATCTCGGTATCGAATTTTTGGGCGCAATACAATACCTTGTCTATACACTATGTACATAGTACGTGCTGAGAACTTAAAAATCTGATGTGTTCCATTCACATGACTTTCTCTACATTTCTGTAACAAATTATTGTTAAAAAGCTTATTGTTCTATTTACTTAATGGTAATTGAAAAAAAAAAATAGTAGAAATAGTCTTATTACTTGCTTCCTTGTAAGTAGAAGCGAAATAAGGGAGTACCATTGGTTAAAGTGATAGTTCAAAAGCTGGTTACTATGTGACTGAAGTTACTTTGTTTGTATGGACAGGAAAAGTATAATTTTTTAAAGCTGAAACGTCGCGTTAACGGTGGTCGACGCTCGCACCGCTGTTACGTCACACATTGTACAGGCGCTGTGTAAAATCAGCGTGCATTAAACGAATGTTCATTACAATAGGTGAGTTACAATAAATCCGATAACTGCTGCCTTTGTCTAGTGTTAATAAAATAAATGGAACGTCAACATTATGCCCACTGTTTATAGCATTGCGTGATGGACTGTGACATGCGCCCGATCCTCGCAAGTCCCCACAACATTCGTTACCCAACAGCAACACTAACGATGGCCTAAAGTGTAACGGGCTTTACATAGCAAACATAATTAAGAACATAACAGAAATGAGGTCGAGCTCCGCAGGTTCCTCTGTAAGGAAGTAGTGTAATCAAGCTCCGCTACACTGTTGCTTCTGTGTTTGAGGAAGAGGATGATGAAGCAAGTTATCCTGAGGTAGCCGGCTGCAAATTCTGGTAGGAAGCTGTGATTGTTTGCCCAGAGAAAAGAAAACTGCACCTGACATTTTGTGTACATTGCGGAAGAACCTGTCAGAATAGCAAGTTCTCCGTGTAACTGTGTGTTCGTGATAATTGACTGCGAGAGGTAGAACCTTGTTTTAAAAATCTGATGTGTTCCATTCACATGACTTTCTCTACATCTCTGCAATAAATTATTGTTAAAAAGCTTATTTTTCTATTTATTTCATGCTAATCGAGATAAAATTAGCAAAAAGTCTTATTACTCGATTCCTTGTAAGTAGAAGCGAAGTAAGGGAGTACCATAGGTTAAACTGATAGTCAAAAACTGTTTGCCATGTGACTGAAGTTCCTTTGTTTGAATGGACAGGAGTGGACAATTTTCTGTATGAGAAAAACAAATTTTTCAAAGTTGAAACCAAAACCAAGGTATATTCAAAAAGGATCAACTCCATGAAAAACATGTATATAACATAAATTGTGTGTTTTAACGTGCTCTACATTTTTTGTGCGGTAAATTTTTATCCATCTCTTATGGTTTGGTAGTTATGCAAAATTCCGTAAAATGCATCCAGAATAAACACTCTTCAGAGGCTGTTCCCAGAAAATTCAAGATATACATTTTATTTGTCAGGTAAATATCTTTAATATACGATATTTTAATCAAAATCGTTATAGCGATTTTTAAGAAAATCAAAATGTTCTAAATTTTTTCCATGTAAAGGGTAGTTTGGGGTGGGGGGATTATTCTCAAAATCTTCGTGTCGCATCCCTGGAAGATACTAAACCTAAATACCAAGTTTGGTATTTTACCGACTTTTCGTTTTTGAGTTATCGTGTTCACAGGCACACGACACATACATACACGGACTTTTTTTGAAAATGCTTTTTTTTTTATACAGGGGACCCTAAAACATATATTTCCGGCGAAATTTCGGTATCGAATTTTTGGGTGGAATACAATACCTTCTCTATACAGTATGTACATAGTATGTGTAGAGAAAGTAAAAAGGCTGGAGTGACTTAATTTTGTTGAAGGTTGCGCTTCCCGCAGGCAGAGATGAGAATGGGATAAGAATGGTTTCGAAATTGCGCTGTTTAGAGATGATTTACATTAATCAGATAGTTTTAAATGCATTTAGTGATTAAATGCTGTCATACATTTTTATTTTCTCTACACGTATTATGTACATAGTGTATAGAGGAAGCATTACCTATATTCCACCCAAAAATTCGATACCGAGATTTCACCAGCAATACAACTGTCTGTGGGTAGCCTAGACCTTTAAATACCAAACTCGGTATTTACGTTTGGCATCTGTTACGGATGCGACCGAGGTTTAAAGAAAATTCCCGAACCTAATCTCTTATGGTTTACCAGTTATGCAAAATTCATCTAGAATCCACAGGTCTTCAGAAGCTATTCCTAGAAAATTCAACATATAAATTTTATATGTGATGTAAATATCTTTAATATGCTATATTTATGTTCCATGTAGGGTAGTTGGGGAGGGGGGGTTCTCGAAAATCTTCGTGTCGCATCCTTGGGAAATACTGAACTTAAATACAAAGTCTGGTATTTAACCGACTTTTCGTTTTTGAGCTATACTGTCCACAGATACAAACACGGAACTTTCTCTTAAAGTTTTTGGACTCAGGGGATCTCAAGACATATATTTCCGGTGAACTCTTGGTATCGAATTTTTGGGTGGAATACAATACTTTTTCTATACACTATAGTACATGTAGGGAAAGTACAAAATACTCATTTTTATTTCGAAAAAATAAGTATATATATATATATATCATTTCAAAATTATGTCTTATTACAATATATTTTGTTTTCTAATTTGCAATTTTCTCATTTACTGTTAAAAACAAAAACTCTTGGCTGTGTATTTTATTTGCAATTACCAAAGATATAATGTGCGCTACCTGAAACTTACGGTCAGAAATAATGTTGTCACTTAAAATTCCTTTTATTTTTTTATTTTGTAATGTTGCAAACTTGGACTATTTACCATAAAATTAACAGAGCAGAAAATTACGTTTTGTCTGTTTCTCGTTCAGTGTAATGTACAGCTGTTGAAAATTCCTTGAGGTCTATGGATTATATTAAGGACATGAGCTAATCTGAATTCCGCGAGTGTACAATCGTTGGTTTAGTATTGTTGATTTCGGAGAGATAGCTTTTGTAATACAAGTTAACGTGTATGTATATTATGAAAGAGATAACAAAATCCTTCCGTAGTTTAAACGCTACAACCTTTTAAAGAATGATGGCTTCGAAGAAAGCAAAATTGAACGAGTTAAAAATGCCCGATCTGAGATGCGAGCAAAATCTCAGCAACTAGATGAGCTCGATTTAAACCTCTGGAACTAAGGTTATAGTTCAGTGTATATTAAAGAAGAGAGATTAAAATCGTTCTGTAGTTTAAACGCTACTTTTTAAAGAACGAGTTAAAATGCCAATCTGAGACGCGAGCAAGTTGTGCGCGACCAAAAATCTCAGGAACTATGGCCACGATTTTGGACAGCATTAGAATCAGAAGGTAAGGTTCCAGAGACATCAACTTTTGAAACTATGGGCGCCACTAACAACTTTGTACAATTGTTACGGGGAAAATTTGCAGAAAGTTGTAAAAATCAAACCGAAAATTTTACTTTATTGGAAGAAAACATCGCGCAATGCTTGAAATCGAAATGGCGTGTTATTTTTGGACGCTCTTTAACTGCTGTGGTTCTCAGCGTCCCATTTTATACAGGGCGTGAAAGACCGCTTAATTTTGCTCAGAGGCCTCTCTTATCAGGCTTGAGGTTCTTTTACGTGCCGTAAATCTACGACACGGGACCAACGGCTTTACTTCCCTTCCGAAGGAAGTCATGCTAAGGATTTTTACACCCGAAAAAATCCATCGTCCTCCGCCGGGTTTGAACCCGCGACCTTGGGTATATGAAGCTAGCATGGTAACCATTACACCACGGAGGGCGATGCGCAATGCTTTCAGACCCATAGAATATTTATGGAATGTTAGAGAAAAGGATTCTGGAAGTCAATAAGGAATTTAATAGAGTAAAAAAGATATGCAATACAAACGAATTAAATCACCAATGTAGGAGGCTACAGGAGAATACACTGAATTCAGAGCAGAGTCCGTGACTGTGGCAACGGCAGTACGTGCAAAACCACCTCGTGCGATGGGAAAACACCGCGGTCCATGTATCGCAAACAATTCGGAGCCCCAGCTATTGCCAATGAATAGAGCAGAGAAGACAAAGGCACTGCTTTGGTGGCTTCCCTTCGCGGTGCTGCCTTGAATGGTCTGCAGATGATCCCAGAAAATGAACAAAACAAATTGATTCCTTAGTGAACCAGCTAAAGATGAGATAAGCATCTTCAATAGCACACCATAGCCAACTTAGTAACATACGTCAGAGACGTGGCGAGGCACTAAAGAATTTGAGTCTGACATCCCACGTCTTGTTCGTAGGTCTTATTCTACAGCTCCAAATGATGTCAAATCAACAACTGCCTGCGATGAGCATTGCTGATGTAAATTACCACGAACTCATCGTCTTACACACACACGCTGGCATTCAAAGCTGCTAGGTTAACCTCACATATGAACGCTGAATGATCAGGAGTCTCTAGACGAGAAACTAGAGAGGATTGCTTTAAAAATTCTATCCAGCAAGAATAAATGCCCTCAAGAAATGAGATGCGCTGCTGGAATTGTGGTGAATTCGGCCATATCAGTGCCACAAAGATTCTTGTTCTCAGGAAACATAGTAAGGGCCGGTGCTAGAGGGGCGAATACTGGAAAATGACCCTACTACCCTGAAGAAGAGAATACAGGTGAGCTCATTAATATGTCAGTTGGAGAGTTTTTTTATCGACGTTACAGTGAACTGTGTCATCTTTGTTATGCTTCTGGACACTGGGGCCACCACCAGTATTGCACATGTTGCTGCGGAAGGAGACCTACAACATTTCTGTTGAAGCTACTGTGAGCCAGGGAAGACCTACGGCAAGACGGAGGTTAATCTGGGCTTTGGGGACAAAATAATACAACATCGGGTAACAGTGGCTGATATCATAGAGGACATTCTTGGAATAGACACAGTGACTAAATTTGGATTTACTTAGACCTGAAATGAGGATGCCTGAAATGTTCGAACGAGGAAATTATTTTTCGTGGACGAGACAGTACAGCCGTTCAAGTAGCTCTCAGTACAGATGAGCTGCTTTCTACCAGAAGGGACACTGTTATCACGGTCCAGTTGGGTAACATTGAAGAGTGACGGCAATTATCGAACTCGTAGCCGAAGAGCTGTCGTTAATTCTAAGAGCACCATTCTGATCAGGCTGATGAACCTAAATGATTTCCATGCACATGCGGCTCGGTGTAATCGATATCAACCATTTGTTATAGGAAAATCGTGGATACCGAGAAGGATGTTAATCACGTTTCTGAACTAATTGCAATTCTAAAACTTGAACAAACTAACCTGATTCAGGGTCAGAAAATTCAGGTCGTGGAAATGTTGGACACAAATCTGGATTTCTTCGCAAATGGGAGGTGCCCACATGGTAGAACGAGTGTAGTTAAACATAGAATAAACACCGCAAAAGCATAAACCACCAGACAACGCCCAAAATGCTTGCTCCTGTCACGAAGGGAGCAGGCTGAGAAAATGATTTATGACATGCATAAACAGGATGCCATCGAACTGTCCAGTAGCCCCTGAACGTCTGCGGTGGTTTTAGTGAAGAAATAGGTTGGGACGATCAGATTTGATATACTACTGATAGTTGAATATTAAGACCATCAAAGATAGAAGACACCCTGATATTTTTGGGGATCTCAGTGTTTTCCACTCTAGGTTTAAAAAGTAGGTATTATCAAGCAGAAATGGACTCCGAAGATAGAGAAAAGATGGCGTTCTCAATTGGAACGAGACTTTGGCACTTTATTCTTATGCTTTTTGGATTGCGTAAAGCAGTGTTGGGATCTCGTTTATCCAGATGGCATCACAGCTAAAGGAAAGACGTTTTATGAATGACTATATATCTGAAGAAGACAAAGTTACGCTAAACTTAACTATAACCGAAGAAATACTCGATCTTCTGAGAAGTCGTTTACAAAGATTGTAGCCGTAGATCCGCAGAAGGCGTGCGCAGTGCGTGAAGTGCGCCAATTCTTAGTTATCCTCCTACTACCGGAATGTTTGTGTGACTCTGAAGACAGCAGCGTGGGAATAAGTGGAGGTTTGTGTCCCAGATACAAGGTGGTCGGGAGAAAGTGATAACATACTTTAGCAAAGTTCTAAATAAAGCCGAGCGGAACTTCGTATAATTATTTTTTTGGTAGTGTTTAACGCCCGCTTTAACTGCTAATGGTATCGCAGGCGGTGACACTGATGCTACATGAATGATGATGGAGCACCGGTGGAATGCGATGGCGGGGGAAACCGGAGTACCCGGACAAAACCCGCCCCAGCGCCGCTTTGTCCACCACAAATCTCACATGCGGTCGCTTGGGATCGAACCCCGGCCGTCTAGGTGAGAGGCTAGTGGTCTAACGGTGCTATGGGTAGCTACATTTGGTTCAGTAAGTATTGATTACATCTGACATTTCTATCGTTATTAATTTTATTTCACTATTGGTGAGATACTCCGCGAATCCTTGTGAGACCGATTCTGGCAACAGGTATATTTTGGAAGCATTGAACTATTTCCTCAAAAGGGTTGAAGATGTAATATTTAAAGGCATGTAAGAAACAGCTCAGGACCGCTTTGCGGAGCACGTATTATACAAGGGTAATTAGCGAACGGCTGGCTAGCTGGAATTGCAGGTCGGGTTTAGGCAAAATCAGGGTAAAAGAAAAGAGGCAGAAATATGTATGTAAGAGACAGAGCAGCAACTGAACCAAGAACACAGATACTAGGAAAATAAGTAAGAGATGGACACACTGAGTTTTTCCTAGAAATGTTGACTGAACGAACTGTTAGAGAATTTGAACCAGTACTTTCTCATAGTAGGCACCCAGCAACGGGGTGGTAACCAATCACGAGTCGCCTTACATTTTGTGGCGGCAAACTTAGCGTCATGCCTGTGACGTATAAATAGAGCGTCGCTAACAGTTTGGTTTCCGTACTGGACATTCCACAACCCTGCAGTTGCTGCGACTGGCTGAGAAGGCTGCCCTGGGCTTCCAGGACAACTTCAAAACAGTCGCGGTGCTCTTGGACGTGGAAAAGGCCTTCGCCACCACGTGGCATCAGGGACTCTTGTACAAGCTCAAGAACGCAGAAATTCCTCCCCCCTACCTTCACCTGCTTAGTAGCTTCCTTCGGGACCGCACTTTCAGGGTGAGGGTGGAGGGGAGGCATTCCACAGTCAGACCCATAGCGGCGGGAGTGCCGGAAGGCAGCGTGCTGTCGCCGTTACTCTTTGCTGCCTACATGTCCGACTTCCCCACAGAACCCAGTACAGTTACGTGCCAATATGCCGACGATGTCCTCATAATGGCGCGTAACAAGAACGACCGATATTGCTTCCCCCCGCTACAGAGACAGCTCCAGGCCATAGGCAGATGGAGTGAACAGTGGCGGATGGCCATCAGCCCGCAGAAGAGCTCAGCTCTACTGCTGGCTAAAGTCCGTGGCTGGCGACCGGAGAGGTCGCTGAGGTTGCGGCGGCGGCGAATCCCCTGGGTCCGCTCCGCCAAATACCTCGGAGTCCTCCTCGACCGCGGCCTTACTTTCACTCCACATGTCAGGGAGAAGGTCGGCTTGGGACACGCTGCCCTGCGGCAGTTGTTTCCCATCTTCCGCTCCACCATGCCTACACACCTTAAACTGCGGCTGTACCGCGCAGTCATCCCGCCCCTGATGCTGTACGGCTGTGAGGTCTGGGGTTCGGTGGCTCGTTCCACCATCCGCAGGCTGCAGGCCGTGCAGAACAGGGCATTGAGGATGATATACGGCACAGACCGCAGATTCCCGTCCCACATTCTCCATTCCCACTCCGGAATCCCCTACATAGTGGACGTTGTGCGAGAAAGAGCTCGCACAATATACACTAAACTTGCTCCCCACCCAAATCCCCAGGTGAACACTCTCGGTCTTTACGACCACACGCTACCAAGGAGACGCGTAAGCTACCGCCTTCCCAAGGACGCCTTGGGATGGTAGTTTTCCGGCCGCCTCTCCCTTTATTGTTCTACCCGCCAAGTTAAGCAGCATCGGGCATGGTCACGACTCGGACGGGTGACCATCCAGTCGTACTCCGACCAGATCTGCAACACTGGCTTCCCCCACCCCGTACCTATATCCCTTCATGTCTCCCCGCTAGCCGGCACTGCTTTCCTTGACAGCCCGCAAGCGGCTGGCCAAGGTAAGCAGCATCGGGCCTGGTCCCTCTCTGGGTGGGTGGCCACTCGGATAGGTAAGCCAGCCCGCGCCGGCTGCACAGAGGGAACACCCTGCCCAATTACTTTGACATGACAAAAACGCTTGCATATGACTACATCTACTATATCACACGGGTAAATCCGCAAGAAAAGCGGATAGGTACCGTGGTGATTTGCCCCCGCCCGAGTACACTCGGGCGACTAGTTCCTGCTCCTGGCTCCTGGCTCCGTGCGCTTCTTCTCAAGCAAGTTGTTGTGCAGTGCAGAACTAGTGTTCAAGCGTGTGACGAAACGGCCACGCGCCGAGTAGGGGGTTTTAAGGAAGTTAAGCTCCCATGTAATTTGTAATCTGCTAGGTGGTGGGAAAAAGCATTAAAGTTACTGCAATTAAAAGATTAACTTACATTATTATTGTAAGGAGCCAAGCTAAGCCGTCCGTTATCTTTTGAAAAGGGAAAGTAAAATAAATCTGTTTATAGAAAGGGGAATGCAAGTCTCATAATTTAGCCTCACCCACACAAGAGCCCTGAGAGCTTAGTTCACTAGCACTGTTAGGAGTGGAATCAGAAGCAGCTCAGAACGAGACTCCAGTGGACGCAGCATCCAGCTTGCAGAGACCTGGTATTCCCGCTACACAATATACCAATGAAGGAACCCTTCACACGTTTTCGTACTCTTTTAGAACTGCATTCTGACCAGGGTAGGAACTTTGAATCAAGGAGTCTGGCAACTCATGGGAATCGGAAAACGGAACACCACTACACCCTCAATTGAATGGAATGGTCGAACAGAACCATTTGAAAACACTTTCCAAAGTGGTAGCGGAGAATCAACCTGAATTATTCCTAATGGCCTACCGGTCTTCAGTCCGTGAAATCATCCTAAGGGAGTTGGACCTACCCCATGACCTTAAATGAAAAAAAAAAAAAAATCTGATATGTTACATTCACATGACTTCTTCTAGCTATTCCACAAACAAACTTTATTTACAAAATATTATTCTTTTATCTAATTCAAGCAAATCGAAATAAACATTAAGAGAAATAGTATTTTGTTTGCGTCCTCGTAAGAAGAAGGGAAATAAAGGAAAATTTTAGGATAAAGCGACACTCAAATAGTTTAAAAGTGCATCGCTATTTAAACAAGGTCGCGAGTTCAAACCCGGCGAAGGACGATGACTTTTTTTCGGGCGCAAAAATTCTTAGCATGGCTTCCTTCGGAAGAGAAGTAAAGCCGTTGGTCCCGTGTCTTAGATTTACGACACGTAAAAGAACCTGAAGTCTGATGAAGATGCCTCTGAGCAAAATTAATCGGTCTTTCACGCCCAGTATAGAATGGGACACTGACAACCACAGCAGTTAAAGAGCGTCCGTAAATAAAACTATATTTCATTTCAAGATAATTTCTCTTGAATAGCAGGAAGTAGATAGAAGAATAATCTTTTGCGAGGAAAGCTTATTTGTGGAACAGCTAAAGAATGTCATGATTTTTATTTTCTCTAGCCCGCATGTACAATCTACATGGTGGATAGAGAAGGTATTCTAATCCACCTAAAATTCGATTTTGAAATTTCACAGGAAATACATGTTTTGGGGTCCTCTGAGACAAAAAACAATTTAGACAAAGGTTCGTGTATGTGTCCGTTTATCTATGAACACATCAACTCAAAAACGAAAAGTCGGTAAAATACCAAACTTGGTGTTTAAGTTTAGTATCTTACAGGAATGCGACATGAAGATTTATGAGAAAAAAGCCCCCTACCCCATCTACCCTTTACGTGAGAAAATTTTCGAAAAAAAATATTTTATTAAAAATGCCTCTAACGATTTTGATTAAAATACTGTAGATTAAAGATATTTTATATGGCAAATAAAATGTATGTCTTGAATTTTCTGTGAATAGCTTCTAAAGACCTTTTTAATCTGAATGAATTTTGCTGAATTTTGCGTAACTGTTAAACTGTAAGACATAGACAAAAACTTACTGCAGAAAACACACAGATCACGTTAAAACACACAATTTATGTCATATACTTTTATTTCGTCGAAATGACGATTTGTGATATATTTGTTGTTATTTTTTTTAATGCTTCATTTATATAGCCCCCATTAACATCTAAGGTCATATCAGGCTTTGTATTAGAATCAACTCGTTTTCTTAAAGTTCGATTTAAATCATTTCCTTAAACACACACACATACTTCCAGACTCTGTGGGGGATGGGGAATAATTCTGATTAAAGAAAAGTTCCCTACTCCAGCCGGGAATCGTACCCGAGACCTCCGGGTGCGAATGTTATTTGCTTCGGATGTAAAATTCTTTAACTTTTCTCACACGGAAAGTTGTAAACCGGCCCTGCCTAGAAATGGATTTCATCCACATGGCAACCAGCTTTTAAAGGAGTTGATTATCGTTTTAGCCTAATGCATTTCTTTATTTACCTTGTACTTATAAATAAGCAACTATTTAAGACAATTTCTGGTAATTTTATCTAGATTATCATAAGGTAGATAGAAAAATATGCTTTTTAACCATAATTTATTACAGCGATGTAGAGAAAGTCATGTGAATGGAACACAACAGATTTTTGTTTATTAACATTAGAAATATTACGCATATTGTCCACATTGTGTTGTGAAAGGCTGAAGATATCTGGAAGCGTGTATCTTAGTACAGATATGCTATATCTGATATCTCCAACTGGTACATACATTTGGCATGACCATGGTTATCAGTACAAACACTTCATTGCACTATTATCATCGTACAGAGATAGTAGTGCTGTTAGACAATTCTATCTGCGGTCAACAGGAGTCTCTTTGTTTCCTTTTGTCTTCAACAAACACTGTAATGAACATTTAAACTATGTCGTAAAATAGTATGGCCATGAGTAGAACAAAATGGATATGAAACGAATGAAGAGTTCCCTTTTGAAAAATGTACAAGTATTTAAAAATTAATACCAATAACAAAAAATATTCCAAATGGTAAACACTACAAAAAAAAAAAAAAAAAAAAATATGTGTTCCATTTACATCTCTGCAAAGCATATTATTAAAAAGCTTACGCTTCTATTTACTTCACACTTATTGAGAAAAAAATAGAACAAATAATCTTATTACTTGCTTGTCAGTAGCAGCGAAATAAGAGAGCACCATAGGTTAAAATGAAAGCCAAAAGCTGGTTGCTATGTGACTGAAGTTCCTTTATTTGTATGGACAGGAGTTGACAAATTCCTGTACGAGAAAAGTATAAAGTGAAACCAAAAACAAGGAATAAATAGAAAAAGATCAACACAAAAAAAAAAAAGTATAAAACATAAATTGTGTATTGTAACGTGCTCTACATTTTTTGTGTTTTAAGTTTTTGACCGTCTGCTACGGTTTATCAGTTATGCAAAATTCTTTAAACTTCATTCAGAATAAAGTACTCTTCAGAGGCTATTCCCAGAAAATTCATAATATACATATTATTTGTCGAGTAAATATCTTTAATATACGAAATTTTAATCAAAATCGTTAGAGCCAGTTTTTAGAAAATCAAATTTTTCGAAAACAGTTCCAGATAAAGGGTAGTTTGGGGTGGGGGGGGGTTTCCTCGAAATCTTTGTGTCGTATCCCTGTAAGATACTAAACTTAAATACCAAGTTTGGTATTTTACCGACTTTTCGTTTTTGAGTTAGCGTGTTCACAGACACACGAGCAAACACACGGACCTTTTTCTGAAAATGCCTTTTTATATATATATATATATATATATATATATATATATATATATATATAGGGGACCCTAAAACATATATTACCGGTGAAATCTCGGTATCGAATTTTTACAATACCTTCTCATTACACTATGTACATAGTACGTGTGGAGAAAGTAAAAACGAAAAGTCCATTAAATATAAATTTTGAATTTAACTTCAGTATCTTTCAAGGATTCGACACGAAGAGCTTCAGCAAAGCCCCCCGACACCAAACCACCCTTTACAAGAACTATTTTTCAGAAATTTTGATTTTTGAAAAAATGTCAAACAGTATTTTATTAAATACAAATTTTACTTTCTCTACACGTACTATGTACATAGTGTATAGAGAAGGTATTGCACTCCACCCAAAAATTCGATACGGAGATTTCACTGGGAAAATATGTTTTAGGGTCTGTATCCAAAAAAGAATTTTCACACAAAGGTGTGTGTGTGTGTGTGTGTGTGTGTGTGTGTGTGTGTGTGTGTGTGTGTGTGTGAACACGATAACTCAAAAACGAAAAGTCGGTAAAATACCAAACTTGCTATTTAAGTTTAGTATCTTCCAGGGATGCGACACGAAGATTTTGAGAAAAATCCCCCCACCCCAAACTGCCTTTACATAGAACTTTTTTCGAAATGTTTTATTTTCTTAAAAATCCTCTAACGATTTTGATTAAAATATCGTATATTAAAGATATTTATGCTAAAAATTAAATGGAGTGACAAAATTAAAAATGAAGAAGTATATAAAAGAGCAGAAGCGGAAAAACGAATTTGGAACCAAATTAAAAGAAGAAGAACAAAATTAATAGGCCATTTATTAAGACATCAGAGCACACTGAATATTATAATAGAAGGTATGATAGAAGGAAGAAGTGGCAAAGGAAGAGCAAGATCACAATATATAAAACAAATTATGGAAGATATGAAATGCAGTAAATATGAAGAACTCAAACGGAAAGCAGAGAGAATATCTGAATGGAGAGTCGCTGCAAACCAATCCAAGGATTGAAGACTCCTAACAAAGATATTTACCTGACAAATAAAATGTATATTTTGAAATTTGTGGGAATAGCCCCTGAAGACTACTTTATTGTGGATGAATTTTAAGGAATTTTGCATAACTGGCAAGCCGTAAGACATGCACAAACACTTACCACACAAAAAATGTAGAGCACATTTAAAACGTTTTATGCTATACAATTTTTTTTCGTGGAGTTGATCTTTTTTTTTTTTTAAGAGATTCTTTGTTTTTGTTTTCAGCTTTGAAAAACATACTCTTCTCATACAGGAATTTGTAAACTCCTGTTGATACAAACAAAGGAACTTCAGTCACATAGCAACCAGCTTTTGACTATCACTTTAATCTATGGTACTACCTTATTTTGCTTCTACTTACAAGGAAGCAAGTAATAAGACCATTTATGCTGTTTTTTTCGATTAGCAATAAGTAAATAGAACAATAAGCTTTATTAACAATTTGTTGCAGAGATGTAGTGAAAGTCATGCGAATGGAACAATCAGATTGTTAAGTTTTATATTACAAACAAATGGTATATCATGAATTTTCTGGAATAGCTTTTGAAGCCCTCTTCATCCTGGCTGACTTTTGCAAAACGGGTAAGAGTTAGACAAACATTTTCTAGACAAAAATGTGGATTTCCTTAAGAGACCCAATTTACCGTATACAATGTTTTTTACTGTCTTTACACGCACAATGTACATAGTGAATAAACTATTTTACTCCTCCCAAAAATTCGAAGTCGAGATTTAACCGGAAATATATGTTTTGAAACGCTCTGAGCCCTAAAAAGGACTTTTTAGAGTGTAGCTGTGTATGTGTGTGTGAACAACATAGCTCAAAAACGATAAGACGGTTTAATATACTTGCTATTTAATTTAGGTATACTCCAAGGATGTAACAGGAAGATTTTGTGGAAACTCCGCCTTCCCAAAGTACCCCTTACATGGGAAAAATTACTTAATTTTGATTTCCTCAAAAATGGGTGAAACGAGCTTGATTAAATACCGCATATTAAACATATTTACATGGCAAATAAAATAAATATTTTGATTTTTCTGGGAATAGCCTCTGAATAGCTCTTTATTCTGAATGAGTTTTGCTGAATTTTGCATAATTGGTAAACCGTAAGAGAGAGACAAAAACATAGAGCACACAGTTTATGTCATAGAGCTGACCGTTTCTGAGATATTCCTTGTTATTGGTTCCAGCTTTAAAATGCTTTCTTTTCTCACACGGGAATTTGTCAACTTCTAGTCATACAAAGAAACGAATTTCAATTCCATAGTAACTAGCTTTTAAAAGATTTAGCTATCGCTTTAGCCTTGTGTACTCCTTAATTTCCCTTCTACTTACAAGGAAGAAATAAATAATACTATTTCTGCTAATATTTATCTCGATTAGCATGAAGTAGGTAGAAGAATAAACTTTTTAACAATAATTTGTTACAGAAATGCAGAGAAGGTCATGTGAATGGAACGCATCAGAAAAAAATAATGCAGTTTTCCATGTGAGATATAGAATGCTATTGATTTTAATTTTTGAATATTAAAAATTTTTGTAAAATGGGAAGTTTTTATTCGTTTTTTTTTCTTGATTAGCATGAAGTAAATAGAAAAATAATCTTTTAAACAATACTTTGTTATAGTGATGGAGAGAAAGTCATGTGAATGGAATACATCATATTTTTACTTTCTCTACACGAACTATGTACATAGTGTATAGAGAAGGTATTGCACTCCACCAAAAAATTCCATACCGAGATTTCACCGAAAATATATGTTTTAGGGTCCCCTTTATCTAAAAAAAGTATTTTCAGAAAAAGGTCCGTGTGTGTGCGTGTCCGTGTGTCTGTGAACACGATAACTCAAAAACGAAAAGTCGGTAAAATACGAAACTTGCTATTTAAGTTTAGAACTTCCAGGGATGCGACACAAAGATTTTGAGAAAAATCCCCCACACCAAACTACCCTTTACATGGAACTATTTGCGAAAATTTTGATTTTCTAAAAAATGGCTCTAACGATTTTGATTAAAATATCGTATATTAAAGATATTTGCCTGACAAATAAAATGTATATTTTGAATTTTCTGGGAATAGCCTCTGAAGACTACTTTATTTCTAGTGTTGATCGTTTTTTAGATATTCCTTGTTTTTGTTTTCAGGGTCGAAAATCTTAACTTTTCTCATACAGGAATTTATCAACTCATGTCCATATAAACAAAGGAACTTTAGTCTTATAGTAACACGCTTTTGATTATCGCTTTAACCTATGCTACTCCCTTGTTTTCTTTCTACTTACAAGGAAGAAAGTAATAAGACTATTTCTGCTAATTTTTCTAGATTAGCTTGAAGTAAATAAAAGCATAAGCTTTTTAAGAATAATTTGTTGCAGGGATACAGAGAAAGTCATGTGAATGGTACACATCAGATTTTTTGTTATAAGAGTGGGTAAATAACTGTTTTCGTATGCGACATTTGAAAACCGTGCTATGTGGGAATAAGTATTACACCATTTGTTGATGCTCCGCATACACAGGATGACGCCGTCTGTTTCGTATTCCCGCATGACTCATGTGTCACATGGGATGCATTCTGCAGGAGTTCCAGAGGTGTGTCTATGCCTAGTAACTGTGTGTATAGCATGTATGTTAATACGCCGTTATACCAGCAGCGCTATCAGCTGTTTATTATATAGTGAAATCTTATGAGGCAATTCCCTTACGCTTCAGTTTCCTGTACAAAGGACTGAAACCTGCAGGCGCATGTATTAAGAAAAAAAAGAAAGAAAAAAAATCTAACTTGTTTCATTCAGATGCCATTTTGTTCTCTCTATATGCACTATGTATATACTCTATAGAGGAAGTATTGTATTCCACCTAAAATTCGATGCCAGATTTCACCGGAAATACATGATTTAGGACCCTCTGAATCCAAAAGAAGCATTTTCAGAAAAAGGTCCATATGTATGGGTGTATGTGGACAGCACAGCTCAAAAACGAAGAGACCGTTAAATACCAAACTTAGTATTTAAGTTTGGTATCTTTCAAGGATGCGATACAAGATTTTGAAACAACCCCCCACCCCTAACTACCGTTTACATGGAACCTTTCTCGAAAATTTTTAAATTTTTCATAAATGGCACTAACGATTTTGATTCAAATATAATATAGATATTTACCTGCCAAATAAAATGTATATTTTCAATTTTCTGGGAATAGCCTTTGAAGATTACTTTATTCTGGACGAATTTTACGAAATTTTGCATAACTGCTAAACCATAAGAGATGGAAAAAAACTTACCACACAAAAAATGTACAGCACATTAAAATACAAAATTTATGTTGTATAACTATCACTTTAACCTTTGGTTATTTCGCTTCTGCTTACAAGGGAGCAAGTAATAAGACTACTTCTGCTTATTTTTTCTCGATTAGCATGAAGTAAACAGAAGGATAAGCTTTTTATCAATAATTTATTGTAGAGATGTAGAGAAAGTCATGTGAATGGAACATATAAGATTTTTTTATGCAGGGGACTCTAAAACGTAGGTTTCCAGTAAAATCTCGGTATCCGTTTTGTGTGGAATGCAATACCTTCTTTAAAGTTATATTATGTACGTGCTAGAGAAAGTAAACATAATTTGGCATCAGTTGTGTAATTTAACGGGAGATGACAAGATCACTAAACCTTTTACTTTCTCTACACGTACTATGTACATAGTGTATAGAGAAGATATTGTATTTCAACCAAAAACGATACCGAGATTTCACCGGAAATACATGTTTGGGTTCGTGTGTGTGTGAAAACGATTTTTTTTTTTTTTTTGGTAGTGTTTAACGCCCGCTTTAACTACTAATGGCACCGCAGGCGGTGACACTGATGATACATGAATGATGATGGAGCACCGGTGGAATGCGATGGCGGGGGAAACCGGAGTACCCGGAGAAAACCCGCCCCAGCGCCGTTTTGTCCACCACAAATCTCACATGCGGTCGCTTGGGATCGAACCCCGACCATCTAGGTGAGAGTCGAGTGGTCTAACCACTCGGCCACGGCGTGAAAACGAATTGACCGTTAAATACCAAGCTTGGTGTTCAAGTTTGGTATCTTCCAAGGATGCGACACGAAGATTTTCAAGAAAATCCCCCCACCCCAACTATCCTTTTCATGGAACATTTTTTAGAAAATTTTAATTTTCTCAAAAATGGCTCTAACAATTTTGATTAAAATAACTTATGTATACGATATTTTTATGACACAAAATGTATATCAGAAAATATATATATATATATTGAAAGTCTCTGAAATAGTCTTCATTCTGAATTACTTTTGTATAACTGGCAAACCGTAAGAGATATTACAAAAACTTACTACACAAAAAATGCAGATCTCTATAAAACACACAATTTAATATTATACACATTTTTTTTTGTAGAGTTAACCGTTTTCGAGATATTCCGGATTGTTGGTTTCAATTGTAGCCACTTAAAACTTTTCTCAAACGCGAAGACACGTTTCTCGTTTGTTTACTCCTGGGAAGCAAAGGGACCGGAATTTGAATTGTTTCATGTAGCGACCGGTTTTTAAAGGAAGAGACTATCGCTTTACCCTGTGCATTCCCTTATTTCCGTTCTAGTTATGAGGAAGTTGGAAATACGATTAATTCTGCTTATGTTTATCTTGATTAGTGCGATGCAGATAAGAGATTAATGTTTTGAATAAAAAGTTTGTTTGCCGAACAGCTAGAGGACATCATGTTAATGCAATACTTAGATTTGTTTGGATGCAGGGAACTTTAAAGGCTCGTCTCCTTAGCGTGGTGCATACCAAGCGAGAGACCTGGACCGGGGTGCACTCAGCCTCATGAGGTCCCTGGGGGGCCAGCTGAGGAGTTACTTGATGGTGAAGTTGCGGCTCCAGGCCATGAGGACCGTGGTTTTCCTACCATGTCTCACCATTCAATATTGCACCCCATCCATGACGTCTGTCATCAACCGAGATGGGGGACGCAGCGGACGGACGGCAGGTCAAGGTTCCTTGTGAGCAGTCTTGCTATGGAGTTGTAATTTTTTTTTAATTTATTTATTTAAGGTCACTTTATAACAACAAAGGTCATCAGAGACCAAATATTCCTACAAGATCAATGTATATACAAAATTTAATGCAAATATACTTCAACTGTGGTCATAAACTTAACTATTTGAACTTTGGTAATAGTAAAACATATTACATCTAAATTGGTAAACAATTATAATAGTATCAAACTATGGTTATAACAATTATTTTTGTTATTTTTATTATTATTATTAAAGGGAGCTCTAAAACGTAAGTTTCCAGTGAAATCTTGGTATCAGTTTTGGATGGAATGCAATACCTTCTCTAAAGTTATACTATGTACATGCTAGAGGAAGTAAAGATAATTCGGCATCAGTGGTGTAATTTAACGGGAGGTGACAATTAAAAACATCAAACTTTTTATATGTTCTGTTCTTTTTGTCCTCTGATGTTTAAATAACGCGTCCCCAAAATTGTATAAAATATCAAAGTTACTTCGCCAATTTTACTAAAGATATTTTACAATTGGCAATGATTTCTTACTACAGAAGATAAAAGCCATTGTTGTTATGGCTAAACGGGGTATCGTGTAGATACACCATCTGTCTGAACAAAGCCCATTGTCTGCCGGGCAGTCACACATCGTTCGTGTGCATTAAGTGACAAAATAGTGCGGAGTGAGAATTTCTCAACTCTCCACATTGCGGCAGAATACAGTGAAAGAGGAGCATTAAAAACTCTGATGCGTTCCATTCACATGACTTTCTCTACATCTCTGCAACAAATTATTCTTTAAAAGCTTATAAATGCTTCTATTCACTTCATGCTAATCGAGAAAAAATGAGCATAAATAGCCTTATTACTTGCTTCCTTGTAAGTAGAAGCGAAATAAGGGAGTACCATAGGTTAAAGTGGTAGTCAAAAGCTGGTTGCTATGTGACTGAAGTTCCTTTCTTTGTATGGACACGAGTTCACAAAGTCCTATATCAGAAAAGTATGCTTTTTATAGCTGAAACTAAAAACAAGGAATATCTAAAAAAAAAACAATCAACTCCAAGAAAAAAATGTATATAACATAGATTGTGTGTTTTAATGTGCCCTACATTTTGTGTCCGGCAAGGTTTTATCTATCTCTTATGGTTTACCAGTTATGCAAAATTCCGTAAAATTCATCCAGAATAAAGTAGTCTTCAGAGACTATTACAAGAAAATTCAAGATATACATATTATTTGTCAGTATGTTAATATACCATATTTTAATCAAAATCGTTACAGTCATTTTTCAGAAAATCAAAATTTTCGAAAAACGTTCCATGTAAAGGATAGTTGCGGGTGGGGGCATTTTCTTGAAAATCTTCGTGTCGCATCCTTAAAAGATACAAAACTTAAATACTAAGTTTGGTATTTAACGGTCTTTTTGAGCTATTGTGTCCACAGACACACACACACACACACACACATTCACACACACACAGTACTTTTTCCAAAAATGTTTTGTTTGGATTCAGGGGGAACCAAAATATGTATTTCCAGTGAAATATCGGTATCGAAGTTTTGGGTGGAATGCAATACCTTCTCCAAATACTATGGACATAGTACGTGTAGAGAAAGTAATAAACAAAATTGTCATTCAGGAATTTGTGAACTCCTGTCCATACAAACAAAGGAACTTTAGTCACATAGCAACCAGCTTGTGACTATCACTTTAACCTATGGTACTCCCTTATTTCGGTTCTACTTACAAGGAAGCAAGCAATAAGACTATTTCTGCTGATTTTTTCTCGATAAGCATGAAGTAAATAGAAGCATAAGCTTTTTAAACAGTAATTTGTTGCAGAGATGTAGAGAAAGTCATGTGAATGGGTCACATCAGATTTTTTTGGATTCAGGGGGACCAAAAACATGTATTTCCAGTGAAATCTCGGTATCGAATTTTTGAATGGAATGCACACTATGTACACTATGTACATACTACGTGTAGAGAAAGTAAAATGAACGAGCGAGGAAACCATGAAATTATCCTTACAGGGCGAATGAAGAGAAAATTTAAAAAATACTTTTATTTTAGAATTTTCATAACAAAATTAAGGGTCCTCTTATTATCGTGTTAAGGTGCTCCGCCTATGGTCTGAAAAATACGGACCATTTCACTAACTAATCAGTTAGCAGTGTCAGACATGAGACGTTAATATATGGAAGCCAAGCGTTTTCATATCAAGTGTTCTTTTTATGTTAATGGAAGGAAATTGGTACCATATAAATTTATTGATTATGCGGTAAAGAATAAAATAATTACTGAAAGTAATTAGCCTATAAGTGTGAATATCAGAATATTGAATGTAATGTGTATTTTAAGTATTATTTCATTTGTGATAAAAAATAATTATTCTAAAAATCCAACAATGATAATTGCATTGCTGCGTGCTTGAAAAAGGAAGCTGTTCTCTCCAGTATACCGCATCCCCAAGCGTTGTATAACTGTATTTAAATTTTCACCAAGTGCAAATAGCTTATGAAATAAATATTATATGTATCAAAAGTAATTTGTTAATAAATAAAAAGAAGTCTGTATTATATACGTCCTCAAAGAATGTTTAATAAGGAAAAACATATAAAATAAGTTTCGAGCCTATATAAGAGCTGAACAGTCTTTGTGTGCGCACCATCGACACAAGGGTAGCGTCCTATGGGAACGCGTGCTGTAAAATGTAATCTTCATTTATCTTTGCAATCCTGCAGTTTTAATTATTATTGTATCAAGTAATATCCAGGAATATACAAGAACATCTTACCAGTGTATTATTTATAAATATTATATTACCTGGAATAAATTATCTCCCTCGAGGCCACGACCTGAGAAGTAATAATACTACGTATTACCGTGAGTAAAATTAAATAAGAAAGAATCTCAAATAGCTCTTCGACTGAATGTTGCTGTACATTTAATACAATATAATACGTAACGAATACATAATTTGATACAGACACCAGTGACCTAGGAGTGTCACCGGTGACCGCCTCCAGTGTCCCAGTGTGAAACGAGCCAAAAAGCCCTTGAGCGATCACCAGGAATCGAACCCGGAACCTCTCGAATCTGAGTCGCATACTTTTCCGAAGCTCGGTATATTTAGCGTTAAAACACCTGTATGCTGGAACTGCGGATGAGTCATAATTACACATCCACTTGAAAACTGCACAAGTTCAGCATTTCTATGACATCATCAAACACTCTGCTTGACATCATAAAATGCAACTGTGGCACAACCTTGTTCCACCGTCAGCAAGAGTTATTTCTGTAAATGTAGTGGTCGCGTTCAAGAGACGTAAATCGAACTTTGTGTGATTCACGAAAATAAGTCATAAGACGTCAAAATCCTTTTCCGGTCCTTGGTTTCTAACTGCACAAAAATATCATTTTCAGAATTAATAATCTGATGTGTTCCATTCACATGACTTTCTCTACTTCTCTGCAACAATTTACTGTTAAAAAGTTTATTGTTCTATTTATCTATGCCAATTGAAAAAACAATTAGCAGAAATAGTCTTAATACTTGCTTCCATGTAAGTAGAAGTGAAATAAGGCAGTACCATAAGTTAAAGTGATAGTCAAAGGCTGGTTGCTTTGTGACCAAAAAACAAGGAATATTTAAAAAACGATGAACTCCATGAAAAAAATGCATATAACAGAAATTGTGTGTTTTAAAGTGCTGTATATTTTTTATGTGGTAAGTTTTTTTCGATCTCTTACGGTTTAGCAGTAATGCAAAATTCCGTAAAATTCATCCAGAATAAAGTAGTCTTCAGAGGCTATTCCCAGAAAATTCAAAATATACATTTTATTTGTTAGGTAAATATCTTTAATATAATATTTTAATCAAAATCTTTAGAACCATTTTTTAGAAAATCAAAATTTTCGAAAAAAGTTCCATGTAAAGGGAAGTTTGGGGTGGGTGGATTATTCTCAAAATCTTTATGTGGCATCCCTGGAAGATACTAAACTTAAATACCAACTTTGGTATTTTACCGACTTTTCGTTTTTGAGTAATCGTGTTCACAGACATACGGACACACACATATGGACCTTTTTCTCAAAGTACTTTCTTTTTTTTTTTGGATAGAGGGGACCCTAAAGCATATATTTCCGGTGAAATCTCGGTATCGAATTTTTTGGTGGAGTGTAATACCTTCTTTATACACTATGTACCAGAGTACGTATAGAGAAAATAAATATCTGATGTGTTTCATTCACACGACTTTCTCTAGCTGTTCTGAAACCAAACTATTCTTCCATAAGAGTATTAATTTACAATCATACTAATCGAGATAAACATTAGCAGAAATTGGATAGGCAGAATCAGACTGAAAAATTCAGTGCCATAGCCGGGATTTGTACCACGCATTGAATTTTTCAGTTTGACTCTGCCTATCCAACTCCTGTTCTACAAACGACTCAAACTCCCGTTTGAGAACATTTTAAGTAGTTTAAAATTAAAACCAATAACAAAGAATATTCTGAAAATAGTTTTAACAGATCTACATTTTTACTTTCTCTATACGTACAATGTACACAGTGTATAGAGAAGGTATTGCACTCCACCAAAAATTTCGATACCGAGATTTCACCGGAAATATATGTTTTAGGGTCCCCTGTATCCAAAAAAAGTATTTTCAGAAACAGGGCCGTGTGTCTGTGAACAAGATAACTCAAAAACGAAAAGTCGGTAAAATACCAAACTTGGTATTTAAGTTTGGTATCTTCCAGGGATGCGACACGAAGATTTTGAGAAAAATCCCCCACCCCAAACTACCCTTTACTTGGAACTTTTTTCGAAAATTTTGATTTTCTCAAAAATGGCTCTAACGTTTTTGATTAAAATTTCGTATATTAAAGATATTTACACGACAAAAAAAAAATGTATACCTTGAATTTTCTGGGAATAGCCTCTGAAGACTACTTTATTCTGAATGAATTTTACGGAATTTTGAATAACTGTTAAACCGGAAGAGGTGGACAAAAACTTACAGCACAAAAATTTAGAGCACCTTAAAACACACAATTTATCTTATATAAAATTTTTTCGTGGAGTTGATCGTTTTTGAGATATTCCTTGTTTTTGGTTTCAGCTATGAAAACTTATACTTTTCTCATACAGGACTTTGTGACTCGTGTCCATACAAACAAAGGAACTTCAGTCGCAGAGCAACCAGCTTTAGACTATCACTTTAACCTATGGTACTCCATTATTTCGCTTCTACTTACAAGGAAGCAAGTAATAGGACTATTTCTACTGATTTTTTCTCGATTAGTATGAAATAAATAGAAGCATAAGCTTTTTAACAATAATTTGTTGCAGAGGTGTAGAGAAAGTTATGTGAATGGAACAAATCAGATTTTTGTAGTAAGTTTTTGTCCGTCTCTTAAGGTTTAACATTATGAAAAAGTCATCCAGAATGAAGAGTTCTTCAGAGGATATTCCCATTGTCATGTAAATATCTTAAATAAAAGAGATTTTAATCAAAATAGTTGAAGCCATTTATGATAAAATCGAAATTTTCGAAAAATGTTGCATGTAACGGTTAGTTGGGGTGGGGGGATTTACTTGAATATCTGCGTGTCGCATCCTTGGAAGATAATAAACTGAAATACTACTGTGTAGGTTGTACTACGTTTAGAGAAAGTAATAAGAGAAGTGTGAGGCGCGATATCTCCGGTGTATTGTATTAAGCTTAAGAAGATATTGGATCATTATGACCTCCTATAAGAATTGCTCCCTTTAATGAAAGAATATCACAGTGGATTCAAGCTATCTTGCAGCTTGGCAAACATAGTCCATCTTATGCAACGTGTTGTAGAGGCCACGCCGTGGCCGCGTGGATAGACCGCTAGCCCGGGTTCGATCTCAAGCGCCCGCATGTAGCATCGGCGTCTGGGCGGGTTTTCTCCGGGTCTCCCGGTTTCCCCCGCCACTCATCTTCGAGGAGGGCAAGGAGCCCGTGGCTGAGTTAGCAGACCACCACCAGCGCCATCCCGCCGCCAGGAGCGCAGTAACCCCCACGAAGTGGCGCCTCTTCCGCATACTTCGTCTACACTTACAAACCTGAAAGAGACCGGTTGGAATGAAATGAAGCGACAGGGTGTTGGGGGGGATGAAGAATCGCCTAGTAAGCCGAAAACCCATGGGTCAGAGAGGTCGGCCCCAGAGAAGCGATCCCACGAACTCCCGAATGGCAGGCAGAGACGAAAGTCATTGTACTAAGTCAGAGGGAGTAATAAGAAGTGATAGAAAAGTTACTGAGGGAATTGTGAGGCACAAACGGCACAATCGACGCTGTATTGAATCAGTCGCCCTCCGTGGGTACCATATACCCAAACCAGGCGGAGGATAGTGGATTTTTTCGAGCGTAAAAATCCCTAGTATGGCTTCCTTCGGAAGGGAAGTAAAGCCGTTGGTCCCGTGTCGTAGATTTACGGCATGCAAAAGAACCTCAAGCCTCACAGAGAGGCCTCTGAGCAAAATTAAGCGGTCTTTCACTCCGAGTATAGAATGGGACGCTGAGAACCACAGTAGTTAAAGAGCCTCCATAAATAAAGCTCAATTTTCACTTTATATGGCATTAAATATATTTAAAGAATATCCCAGTTGTTAGTTTGAAACTTGCCACACATAATTCATCTTATGCAAAGTGTTGTAGGCATACATATGGCGTTTTTTACTTTCTCTAGCCCCGTACATAGGGTTAGAGAAGTATTGTATTCTACCCAAAAATTCGATGTCGAGATTTCACCGGAAATACACGTTTTAGGATCCCCTGAGTCCAAAAAAAAGCATTTTCAGAAACAGGTCCGCGCGTGCATGTGTGTGTGTGTGTGTGTGTGTGTGTGTGTCTGTGGACAGCATAGTTCAAAAACGAAAAGACGGTTAAATACCAAACTTGGTATTTAAGTTTGGTATTTTCCACGAAGATTTTCAAGAAAATCCCCCCACCCCTAACTACCCTTTACATGGAAAAATTTTAGAAAATTTTGTTTTTCTTAAAAATTGCTCTAACGATTTTGATTAAAATACCACATATTAAAGCCATTTCTATCACAAATAACATGTATATCTTGAATTTTCTGGGAACAGTTTCTAAAGACCTATTTATCGTGGAAGAATTTTGTTTAATGTGGTATAACTAGTAAACCGTAAGAGACAGACAAAACTTACTATACAAAAAATATAGATCTTGTTAGAATACACAAGTTATGTGATATACACTTTTTTCGTGGAACTTACCATTTTCGAGGTATTCCTTGCTATTAGTTTTAGTTGTGAAGTACTTATACTTTTCTCAGATGGGAGTTCCGTTTTTCTTTTGTTCTACTCCTGGCCAAGCAAAGAAGTGACTTGCAATGACAATCGCATAACGGCAGTTTTTAAAACACTTGACTATCACTTTAGCCTAGTGCATTCCCTTAGTTCGAGCCTACTTATAAGGAACTAAGTAATACAATTCTGCTGATATTTATCTCGATTAGCGAGGTGTTGAAAGAGAACTACTTTTTGTATGAAGTTGTAGAGTAGCTAGAGAAAGTCATGTGAGTGTAACACATCAGCTTTGTATTTATGGACTGTGGTTCTCAGCGTCCCATTCTAAATCGGGCGTGAAAGACCGCTTAATTTTGCTCAGAGGCCTCCGGCTTTGCTTTCCTTCCGAAGGAAGCCATGCTAAGGAGTTTCACACCCAAAAATGCATCGTCCTCCGCCGGGTTTGAACCCGCAACCTTGGGTATATGAAGTTAGCATGGTAACCACTACACCACGGAGGGCGACTGTAGGCATACATGGTCGAAATAACAAGTCTTAGAGGGTGGACGGAGGTTCAACAACCCTCCCCACTTCTGAGAGCGACTGGGCATCCTTGATATCACAATTTCAGTCCACTTCTGTCTGTCAAACTCGGGGGATGGAAATGAACTAACCCTCGCAGTGAGGCTCAAGTTGCAGGAAAAGTGGTATTATCGTTTCACACTCCCCCCTTATTATCTAGACCAACTGTCAAAATTAAAGCAACCCTCCCACTGACCACAAAACTGTTGTGCAGATACGAGCACCAATCTCAAGGGAGTGATACAGCAGTTCGGCACTTGCTTTGCTTTTAAGAAAACAGAATTTAATATGTGCAAGCCAGGCCTGGTCTGTGTTTAAATTTCTGACCATCCCTACACGCTTATCTTGCACAACAACATATTTATTACTTCTCTACCATCTGCAAGTACGGAACTCCACCCAAAAAGTTCGAGATTTCACCACTTACAGACACACAATTAAAAAAAAAAAATCTGGTGTGTTCATTCACATGACTTTCCCTACACCTCTGCAACAAATTATTGTTAAAAAGCTTAAGCTTCTACTTACTTCATGCTAATCGAAAAAATAGCAGAAATAGTCTTATTACTTGCTTCCTTGTAAGTAGAAGCGAAATAAGGGAGTACCATAGGCTAAAGTGATAGCTGGTTACTATGTGACTGAAGTTCTTTTGTTTGTATGGACAGGAGTTTACAAATTCCTGGGTGAGAAAAGTATAATTTTTAAAGCTGAAACCAAAAACAAGGAATATCTAAAAAACGATCCAACTCCATGAAAAAATGCATATAACATAAATTGTGTGTTTCAAAGTGCTCTACATTTTTTGTGGGGTAAACTTTTTTCCATCTCTTACAGTTTAGCAGTTATTCAAAATTCCGTAAAATAAAGTAGTCTTCAGAGGCAATTCCCAGAAAATTCAAGATATACATTTTAGTTGACAGGTAAATATCTTTAGTAATACGACATTTTAATAAAAATCATTAGAGACATTTTTGAGAAAATTACATTTTTCGAAAAAAGTTCCACGTAATGGGTAGTTTGGAGAGGGGGGGGATTTTTCTCAAAATCTTCGTGTCGCATCCTTAGAAAATACTAAACTTAAATACCAAGTTAGGTATTTTACCGACTTTTCGTTTTTGAGTTATCGTGTTCACAGAAACGGACACACACACACACGGACCTTTTTGTGAAAATGCTTTTTTTGGATACAGAGAACCCTAAAACATATATTTCCGGTGAAACCTCGATATCGAATTTTGGGTGGAGTGCAATACCTTCTCTATATACACTGTACATAGTACGTGTAGAGAAAGTAAAAATCTCTGATGTGTTCCATTCACGTAATTCTCTCTAGCTGATCCACATAATAACTATTCTTACAAAGGAGTATTATTTTATCTACATCGTGCTATTCGAGATAAGCATTACATAATGATCTTGTTGCTTGATACCTTGTAAGTAGAAGGTAAATAAGGGAATATCGAAGGCCAAACCGATAGTCAAGTATTTTAAAAGCATTGCTGCTACGTGATACAATTCAAGTCCGTTGACTTTGCAAGGCCAGCAGTAAAACAAGAGAGATGAAACAAAAGGTGACTTCCCATCTAAGAAAAGTTGCGTAGTTTAAAATTGAAATCAATAACAAGGAATGCCCTAGCAACGGTCAACTCTACAGAGGGGATAGAATATAAAAAAAGGAAGAAAATCGATATATAAATTAGGTGTTTAAATGAAAATTATATTTTTGTGTAGTAAGTTTCTGTCTATCTCTTACGGCTTACCAGTTATGCAAAATTCCGCAAAAATCATCCAGAATAAAGAGATTTTCAGTTTCTATTTCCAGAAAATTCAAAATGTACAATTAATTTGCAATGTAAATATCATACGGTATTTTAATCAAAATACAGCATTTTCAAAAAAGAAAAAGAAAAGAAAAAGAAGCCATGTAAAGGTAACTTTGTGGTGGGGGGATTTTTACTTTCTCTATATGAACTATGTATATAGTGTATAGAGAAGGTATTGCATTGCACCCAGAAATTCGATACCGAGATTCCACGGAAATACATGTTTTGAGACTCCCTGAATACAAAAAAAAAAACATTTTTAGAAAAATGTCCGTGTGTGTGTGTCTGTGTGTATGTGTGTGTGTCTGTGGGCAGCATAGCTCAAAAACGAAAAGATCGTTAAAGCCCAAACTTGGTATTTAAGTTTGGTATCCTCCAAGGATGCGACAAGAAGATTTTCAAGAAAATCCCTCCAACCCAAACTACACTATGCATGGAAAAAAAATTGAAAATTTTGATTTTCTTAAAAATGAATAAAGATTTTGATTAAAAGATCGTATATTGAAGATATTTACCTGACAAATAAAATGTATATCTTGAATTTTCTGGGAATAGCCCCTGAAGACTACTTTATTCTGAATGAATTTTACGGAATTTTGCATAATTGCTAAACCGTAAGAGATGGGGAAAAATTTACTGCACAGAAAATGTAGCTCACGATAAAACACACAACTTATGTCATATACATTTTTTTCGTGGAGTTGATCATTTTTTTTTTTTTTTTTTTTAAATACGGTACCGGAGTCTGATCAGGACTCCGGCATTGTATACCCTACTTTTTTATTTACTTTTTTTTTAACCTTGTTTTTCTGTATTATTACTGGATTGCTGTTTTCTTACTGTTACAACACACACATAAACACAAACATATAACACCCATGCCCAAGGCGGGACTCGAACCCACGATCCCCAGCGCTACGAAGCACCAAAGCGGGACGCCTTGGCGAGCGCGGCTATGGGGACCGGCATTTTTAAGATATTCCACGTTTTTCGTTTTAGCTTTGAAAAACTTGCACCTTTCTCATACAGGAATTTCTTAACTCCTGTCCATACAAACAAAGGAACTTCAGTTACATAGCAACCAGCTTTTCATTTTAACTTATGGAACTCCCTTATTTCGCTTCTACTTACAAAGAAGCAAGTAATAAGACTATTTCCCTAATTAGCATGAAGTAAATAAAAGCATAAGCTTTTTAAATACAAATTGTTTGTAGAGATGTAGAGAAAGTCGTGTGAATGGAACACATCAGATTATTTTTTAAATCTTCGTGTCGCACCCTTGGAAGATACTGATCTTAAATACCAAGTTTGGTGTTTATCCGACTTTTCGATTTTGAGCTATTGTTGCCCACAAACACACATTCACGGACCTATTTCTAAAAAACTTTTTTCGAACTCAGGGGACCTTAAAACATATATTTCCGGTGGAATACAATACGTCCTGTAGTTACTAGGCACATATGAGCTAGAGTAAGCAAAAGTTACACGAAAGCTAAGGTAAAGAAGAAACAAATAAAAGGAAATCTTTAAGAAGAACAAACAACACTCGATAGCGAGAGTAAAAGTGTAAGAATATCGAGTTTAGCATTTCCTGGGTTATAATGATAATCGAAGAGGCATCCAGTCAGCTAGCCCCACTCACGAACAATGGAAGAGTCTGCCTCAAGAAAAATCAATGTAAGCTTTATACAGAGAGAGATACATCAGAGTTTATTATGAGGAAACTGAGCAACTCGCACTGAAGATGACCTTTCGATAAACAGGGCACGGATATCTAACGTCCAATGCTTTTAATTATTACGACTCTTAACAGTGCGATAACAAAACACAGGCAAATTAAAAGATAACAACGAATTACTGTATTATAAATAAAAATTCTGACGTATTTCTCTGTCTATTCTGAAACAAATTAATATTACAAAAGTTTATTCTTCTCTCTACTTCATGCTTATCAAGATAAAAATATATAATATTAATAAATTTCTTCTAAGTAGAATGAAAACAAGGGAAATTCAATAGACTAAAACGAATGTTAAATATTTTAAAAGTCGATATCTATGTGACGCAATTAAAATTAATTTCTCATTGTATGACCGGCTTGAGAAAAGCGAATAATCACTTCCCATTTGATAAAAGTCTTAAATATTGGAAACTTTATAACCAATAACAGAGAATATTTCGGAAATGAATCGCCCTACAAAAAGTTATATGACATAAGTTGCGTACTTTAACGAATTCTATATTTTACTTTCTCTACTTAGTACATATTACACAGGTAGAGAAGGCATTGTATTCCACCCAAAAATTGATAATTTCAGTGGATATACTCCTTTTAGGGTCTAAGGTATCAGAAAAAAAAAGTAAAAATAAAAAATCTGATGTGTCCCATTCACATGACTTTCTCTATATCACTGCAACAAATTATACCTTCTCTATACACTACGATTTACACAGTACTTGTAGAGACAGTAATTCAAATAAAGACGTATCATTTGAGACAAATGAAAGTATTGGAAAAACTAATCCTATAACAAGGTTATCTCCACAGCGACGTAGATTATGTGTTTTAATTTGATCCACTTTGTTTCTGTAGTAAGATTTTGTCTTACCAGTTATGCAAACAACATTCAGAATTATGGCTTCAAGGTGTTTTCCCAACAAATTCATGATATACATTTTATTTGCCATGTAAATATCTTAAATATAAGAGATATGTAAGAGTCTTAATCGACGTCGTTAGAGCCATTTTTGAGAAAATCAAAATTTTCGAAATGTTTTATTTATTTTTTATTTGTTTATGGACACTCTTTAACTTCTTTTGTTTTCAGCGTCCCATCCTATACTGGGCGTGAAAGACCACTTAATTTTGTTCAGAGGTCTCCCTATCAGGCTTGCTGTAAATCTACGACTCGGGACCAATGGCTTTATTTCCCTTCCGAAGCAAGCCATGCTAAGGCTTTTTACACCCGAAAAAAACCTCATCGTCCCCCGCCGGGTTTGAACCTCACAACTTGGGTATATGAAGTTAGCATGGTAAACACCATGGAGGGCGACAAAAATATTTAAATAAAAGTAGTTGCGGGGTGGGGGGATTTTCTTGAAAATCTGCGTGTCGCATCCTTGGAAGATACTGAACTTAAATATCAAGTTTGGTATTTAACGTACTCTTCGTTTTTGAGTTATGCTGCCCACACAAACATACACACACACCCAACAGACAGACAGACACATACACACGCGCGCGGATATTTTTCTAGAGCTGTTCTTTTTTTTTTTTCTTTTTTTTTATTCGCGGGGGGGGTGTCAAAATATATACTTCCGGTAAAATCTCGGTATCGAATTTTTGGGTGCAATACAATACCTTCTCTATACAGTATGTACATAGTACGTGTAGAGAAAGTAATAAACACTTAAGACATTTTTTCTAAGTAAAGGGTAGTTGGGTTGGGGGATTATCCTGAAAATATTTGTTTCGCAAGCTTGGAAGATACTGAACCAAAATATCAAGTTTGGTGTTAACGGACTTTACGTTTTTGAGCTATACTGCCCCCCCCACACACACACACGCACACACAGACAAATATATATTTCCAGTGAAATCTTGGTATTGACATTTTGGGTGCAATACAATAATTTCTCTATATCTACACTATATACATAGTACGAGTAGAGAAAGTACTAAATACGTTCGAAATTTTTTCTAAGTAAAGTGTAGTTGGAGTGGAGGAATTTTCTCGAAAATTTCGTGTCACATCCTAGGAAGACGCTGAAATTAAATATCAATTTTGCTATTTAACCGACTTTTCGTTTTTAACTTACATACACAGACACACACATGCGCGCGCATGGATTTTTTTTTAAAAAGGATTTTTACCATCTCTACCACTTACTATGTATCTACATAACAGGTGCCGAAGATATTGCATTCCATCCAAAAATTAGAAACCGAGATTTCACCGGATATATATATACCTTTTGAGTACCCTGAATTCAAAGAGAAAACCTTTTCATAAAAAGATGTGCAAAAACGTGTGTACGTGAGTGTGTGTGTTTGATTTTTTTCTGTGTTGTGTGTATCTTTGAACAATAGATATCAAAAGAAGAATCGGTTGAATATAAAACTGAAAATTTAAGTTCAGTATCTTTCGAAGAGGCCACAATAAGATTTTCATGAAAATCCTCAAATTACCCTTTATAAGGAACGTCCTCGAATTTGTGGATTTTTTCAAAAATTACACTAATGATTTTGATTAAAGCGCATAGATATATTACATTACAAATGGAATTTTCAATTTTCGGTGAATAACCTCAGAGTTCTCTTTTGCATAACTGCTAAACCGTAAAGACAAATTTAGATCTCATTATAACGCACAATTTATGTTCAATTCAGGTTTCTTGTTTGTTTTTTTTTAATTAACTATTTCCGAAATATTCCATATAATTTGTTGAAATTTTTAAATTCTTATACTATTCTCAAATTGGAAATCGTCTTTCATTTTAATTTGTATGCCTGATCATGCAAAGAAAACGGATTTCCAAAATGTTCGCTTAGAGATCAGCTTTGTATAATACCTTATTACTTTCTCTAACACGTGTGTATATACAATGTTCATGTAGCTAGAGAAGGAATTGTATTTCACCCAAAAATTGGATACTGAAAAGTCATCCCAAATACATGTTTTGAGATCCCTGAATCCAAAGGGACCATTTTTAGAAAAACGTCCCTGTTTATATATATGTATGTGTGTGTGTGTTTGTTATTTAAGTACAGCATCTTCCAAGGATGCGATACGAAAATTCTCAAGAAAATCCGCCACCCCACACTACCCTTTACAAAATTCTGATTTTTCTCAAAAATGGCTGTAACGACCCTGATTAAAATTCTTTGTTTTAAATATACTTTTATGATAAACGAAGTGTATATTTTGAATTTTCTGGGAATAGTCTCTGAAATCTCTTCATTCTGGATGACTTTTGTACAACTGGTAAACCATAAGAGATAGACAAAACATTACTACACAAAAAATACAGATCTCATTAAACTCACAATTTATGTCATGCATTTTTTGCAGAGTTAACCGTTTCCGAGATATTCCTTTTTATCGGATTCCATTTTAACTTTTATCAAACGGGAAATCAACTTTCCTTGAGACCTTTTCTTTTACTCCCTGAACCGAATTTCAATTGTTTCGCATAGCGATAACTTTCACTATCGCTTTAGCGTAATGTATGCCCTATAAGGATCTGATGTGTTCGATTCACATGGCTTTCTCTACTTCTGCGTAACAAGTAATTGTTAATAAGCTTATTATTCTATTTATTTCAAACTAATTGAGAAAAAATTAGCAGAAATAGTCTTATTACTTGCTTCCTTGTAAGTAGAAGAGAAATAAGGGAGTAGCATAGTCAAAAGCTGGTTGCTTTGTGACTGAAGTTCCTTTGTATGGACACGAATTGACAAATTCCTGTATGAGAAAAGTATAAGTTTTTCAAAGCTGAAACCAGAAACAAGGAATATCTCAAAAACGATCAACTCCTCGAAAAAAAAATCATGTAACATAAATTGTGTGTTTTAATGTGCTCTACATTTTTTATGTAGTAAGTTTTTGTCCATTTCTTACGGTTTAGCAGTTATGCAAAATTCTTCCAGAATAAAGCAGTCTTCAGAGGCTATTTCCAGAAAATTTAAGATATACATATTATTTGTCAGGTAAATATCTTTAATATACGATATTTTAATCAAAATCATTACAGCCATTTTTGAGAAAATCAAAATTTTCAAAAAAAATTCCATGTAAGGGGTAGTTGGGAGTGGGGGGGGATTTTCTTGCAAATCTTCGTGTCCTATCCTTGGAAGATACCAAACTTAAATGCCAAGTTTGGTATTTAACGGTCTTTTCGTTTTTGAGCTAAGCTGTCCACAGATACACACATGCACACGGACCTTTTTCCAAAAATGTTTTTTTTTTAATTCAAGGGGACCCAAAACGTATATTTCCGGTGAAATCTCGGTATCGAATTTTTGGATGGAATACAACAACTTCTCTATACACTATGTACATAGTACGTGAAGAGAAAGTAAAAATCTAATGAGTTCCATTCATATGATGTCGTCTAGCTGTTCAGTAAGAAAGCATTTTATTCAAAACATTAATCTGTTATCTACATCATGCTAATCAACATAAATATAAGCAAAATTAGTCTTATTACTGGCTTTCTTGTAAGTAGAAGGAAAGCCGCCAGTTGCTATGTGAAACAATTGAAATTCCATTCTCTTTGCTTGGCAGGAGTAAACAAACAACAAAAGAATAGAAAATGTCTTCCCGTTTTAGAAAGTTTAAATGCCTTAAAGCTGAAACCAATAAGCCGTAATATCTCGAAAACGGTTAACTCTACAATAAATAAATAAAAAACCTTATATGACCTTGTGTGCTTTAATGAGATCTACATGTTTTGTGTAGTAAGTTTTTATATAGCTCTTACGGTTTGCCAGTTATACAAAAGTCATCCAGAATAAAAAGATCTTCAGAGGTTATTTATTCCCAGAAAATTCAGGATATAAATTTCGTTTGCCACAAAAATATCTTAAACACAAAATACTTTAATCAAAATCGTTAGAGCCATTTTTGAAAAAATCAACATTGTGAAAAATGTTCCATGTAAAGAATAGTTTGGGGTGGGGGGATTTTATTGAAAATCTTCGTGTCGCATCCTTGGAAGATACCAAACTTAAATACCAAGTTTGGTATTTATCGGTATTTTGTTTTTGAGTTATATTGTCCACAGACACACACACGGACCTTTGTTTTAAAAAGGCCTTCTTTTTTTTTTATTCAGGGGTTCCCAAAATATATATTTTCGGTGAAATCTCGGTATCGAATTTTTGGGTACATTACAATACCTTCTCTATACACTATATACATAGCACGTGTAGAGAAAGTAAAAATGTATATTACATAAATTGTATGTTTTAATGAGATACATTTTTTGTGTAGTTAGTTTTTATCTATCTCTTAACGATTTGCCAGTTATAGAAAAGTCATTCAAAATGAAGAGTTCTTCAGAGATTATTCCCAGAAAATTCATTATATACATTTAGCTTGTCATAAAAATGTCTTAAACATGAGTAATTTTAAACAAAATCGTTAGAGCCATTTTGAGAAAATCAAAATTTTCGAAAAATGCTCCATGTGAACAGTAGTATAGGGAGGGAAATTTTCTTGAAAAACTTCGCGTCGCATCCTTTGAAGATACTCAACTTAAATACGTAGTATGGTGCGTAATCGACTTTTCGTTTTTGGGCTATGCTCCCCACACCCACGGACCTTTTTCTAAAAATGTTTTTTTTATTCGGGGGTCGCAAAACATGTATTTCCGGTGAAATCTGGGTATCGAATTTTTTGGGTGAAATGTAATACCTTCTCTGTACATTATGTACATAGTACGAGTAGAGAAAGTAAAAATTATTTCTGTTAATGTTTATCTTGATAAGCATGACGTAACTAAAATAATAATCTTTGGTAAGGAAAGCTTGTATGTGGAACAGGTAGAGAAACTCATGTGAAAGGAACACACATGGTTATTTTCCTAAGCCTTGCGCTCTCTCATGCACTCGACATTCACTAGATTACACCATCAAAATTATGGATTAGATGAAATGTTTGTTTTGGTCATGTAAGTTGAGAAGGCTTCTATATTTAACAGAATGAGAAGACGGGAAAATTTTGAAAGGGAGGAAAAGTACTAGGTTATATATCAGGGTTTCCCCGCTCACCAAACATTTCGCTCAGAAAACCTGTTTTTCAGGAGGCCTTGATCACAGCGAAATGATACTTTCAAAGCAATTCTAAATGTAAACCTAGAAGCTCTAGTTTGCAGGCAACTATTACGTTTATATGTTGAAGTGTGTCGTGTTGCTAATATAAGCAAAGCAATGGGGAGAAATCTGATGTGTTACACTCACATAACTTTTCTAAATATTCTCTAATAAACTAATCTTATAATAGTTATTTATATTTAGTAATAGCATTTTGGGGACCGATAGAGGACATATGTGGATACCAGTTGCATACCTACCGAGTAGAGACCGACCTGCATTGCGACTGCACGCGCCGCATGTAAACAACCTGTAGTAACGCTTTGGGGAACCTGGCAGTATGCAATGCGGAATATTATAATACTGCTTTACACGTAATTAATGCCTTTGATGATAGTGCATGCTCTTCAATCAAAATTGTAAAATCTCTTGCTTCAAATGGATTACATGAAGATTTGCAATTCATACAGAAGAATTTTGCAGATATATCTACGGCAATAACGCGTATTTGGGAACATTGAAAAGCCTCGAGCCCTGAATGCTGTCGATGAACTTGTACAAGCAATTAATCAGAGACCCGTGACACCTTTTTAGACCGTGTGAAAAAGAAAGTGAAAATAGTGTTTCGAAATATGTCGGATTTCAATAATACTGAAATACGAAATGTGCTACGAGAAGTAATCAATGTAGATGATTCTGCGTGCATCCCCATAAAACCGAGGCCATCACCTTGTCTGCAAATTTCACCACCTTTGCCTTCTTCGGAGCCGGTTTGCCTTAAAAAAAACCCAGTGTTTTGACTGTACTTTTGCCTCTGGAGTGTAGTAGTTATCCATGTTTCATCCACAGCTATGTATCGACGCAGAAACTCGTCAGGATTGCGACGGAAAAGTGACAAACAACTTCCGAATCGATCACACGCTTGCGTTTATTCTCCATTGAGAGCAAACCGGCACCCCTAATATTTGGTGCAAAACTGAGAACACTGTACCTCGTGATGTGCCTATGGCTTCTATTATTTCGCGCACTTTGATTCGTCGATCACTCAAAACCACATCCTGGATTTTGTTAATCACTTTGGCGGAAGTGGCTTTTACTGGATGTCCGAAACGTTGTTCATCATTTGTAGATGTACGGCAACGTTTAAATTCATTTATCCAATTGTAAATTGTTGCAAACACAGGAGCTGATGAACTTCATTCAGCTCGGCTTATACTTCTTTCGGTGTTAAGCCTTTAAATAAAAGTGTTTAATCACCACACCCAACTCGTCCCCCCCCCGCATATTTCTAAACAAGCACAAGATTGTTGATTCAGTCGCCTACGGCAACGATTCCACGTGATGGATATAGCTGAAACTACTAAGAGACGCTAGTTACTAAATACAAACTTTTTTCGATGCTACGAGTGTGATATCTTGGATTTTCTAACGACTTATTGATCGCCCCAATTATTATTATTATTATTATTATTATTATTATTACTTTCATACATGTTTTGGGTCCCTCTGAATAAAAAAAAAACGCATTTTTGGAAAAAGGTCCGTGTGTGTGTGCCTGTGTGTCTGTGGACAGCATAGCTCAAAAACGAAAAGACCGTTAAATACCAAACTTGGTATTTAAGTTTGGTATCTTCCAAGGATGCGACACAAAGATTTGCAAGAAAATCCCCCCACTCCCAACTACCCTTTACATGGAACGTTTATCGAAAATTTTGATTTTCTCAAAAATGGCTCTAACGATTTTGATTAAAATATCGTATATTAAAAACATTTACCTGACAAATAATATGTATATCTTGAATTTTCTGGAAATAGCCTCTGAAGACTACTTTATTCTGGATGAATTTTACATAACTGCTAAACCGCAAGAAATGGACAGAACTTACCACACAAAAAATGAAGAGCACATTAAAACACACAATTTATGTTATATACTTTTTTTTTTCGAGGAGTTGATCGTTTTTGAGATATTCCTTGTTTTTAGTTTCAGCTTTGAAAAACGTGTACTTTTCTCATACAGATATTTGTCAACTCGTGTGCATACAAACAAAGGAACTTCCGTCACCTAGTAACCAGCTTTTGACTTCACTTTAACCTATGATACTCCCTTATTTCGCTTCTACTTACAAGGAAGCAAGTAATAAGACTATTTCTGTTAATTTTTTCTCGATTAGTTTGAAGTAAATAGAAGAATAAGCTTATTAACAATTATTTGGTACACAAAAGTAGAGAAAGTCATGTGAATGTAACACATCAGATTTTTATTATTAACTTATCTATTAAATACCATTGAAAATATTTACATTGTTATAGATAACTTTCATTAAATTCAGAATAAAATGTGAACGTACCTAATATGCAAAGAGAGAAAGAATTACCCCAAAAACTGGTAGCAGCATACGCCTTTGGTGACAAGGAAAATTATAGTAACAGTTTTAAATAGTGTTTAACGTCCACTTTTACTACTTGTGGCACCGATGATACATGGAATAAAGATGGAGCACCGGTGGAATGCGATGGAGGGGGTCGCTTGTGAACCGTCTAGGTTTAACCACTCGGCCAGGGTGCAAGTTTGATAGTAACAGGAGATTACGGAGAAGAATATTCGGGGGATATAATGAACCTACCCACCTGGTGAACCGTGGAAACCCCCTGCGGGAGGGGGACCATGGTTCTGGATTGCCTATCCCCATGGCCGCGCTCGTTGTCCCACCTTGGGCATTGGTGTTTGTATGGGTGTCGTATGTTTGTGGATTTGTGTGTATGGGTGTGTGTTTGTGAGTAAACAGAAAACGGAAAAGAAAGGAAATGCAGGTAAAATGGAAAAAAGAGGACAAAGAATTAAAAAAAAATTCTGATGTGTCCATTCATATGACTTTGTCTACATCTCTGCAAAGGTATATTATTAAAAAAACTTATGCTTCTATTTACTTCATGCTAATCGAGAAAAAATTAGCAGAAATAGTCTTATTACTTGCTTCCCTCTAAGTAGAAGCGAAATACGGGAGCACCATATGTTAAAGTGATAGTCAAAAGCTGGTTGGTATGTAATTGAAGTTCCTTTGTTTGTACGGGCAGGCGTTGACAAATTCCTGTACGAGAAATGTATAAGTTTTTCAAAGCTGAAACCAAAAATAAGGACTATCTTAAAAACGATCAACTCCACGAAAAAAAAAATGCATTTACATAAATTGTGTGTTAATGTGCTCTTAATTTTTTTTGTGGGGTAAGATTTTGTCTCCCTCTTACTGTTTAGCAGTTACACAAAATTCCGTAAAACGTCAGGTAAATGTCTTTAATATACGATATTTTAATCAAAATCGTTAGAGCCATTTTTGAGAAAATAAAAATTTTCGAAAAAAGTTGCATGCAAAGGGCAGCCAGGGAGGGGTTTCTTGAAAATATTCGTGTCGCATCCTTGGAAGATACCGAACCTAAGTACCAAGTCTGATTTTTAACGGACTTTTCGTTTTTGAGCTATGCTGCCCACAGACACACATACAGACACGGATATTTTTCTAAAAATGCTTTTTTTTTAATTCAGGGGGACCCAAAGCATGTATTTCCGGTGAAATTTGGGTAACGAATTTTTGGGTGTATTACGATACCTTCTCTATACAGTATGCACATAGTACGTGTAGAGAAAGTAAAAATGCCCGGAACGGGAATGGAACCCACAACCCTGACGTTAGAGTGACGCCACCTCGCTCGGTTCTTGTGTTTCAAGTTGTATTATGTTGGAGCTCTGTAAAACGTAGCTACATAATTTTGACTGCGTACTAATTGGCCAAGTTGTTTTGAATGTTAAAGAGTAATATGGTTTTGAGTTAGAGTGACAACCAGCATTAAAGAGAGTGAGATAAGATAGCACATATGTGAGCAAAACGTGACACAGGCCTGTTACAGTATCATCACGACCTCACGCAAATCAGACGCTGACCCGGTGAAGGAATGTTCAGCAAGGTCGCGCGCGCACCCTGGGGGCCTGTACTGATACCAAGTGTCCGTCATACAGACCTAGATTAGGTGCAATCGGCTAAAATGTTCACTTTACGACCGATTTTTAATTGGGTCGATTTGCGAAATTTTGTTTATTTGTGAAACCACGAATATAATTTAAATTTATTACTCAAAAATTATATTTTCTATTGTTTAAAATTTAATCAGAATTTTAACGGATCTATTGGGTTTTTAATTTCTCTATTCGTACTATGTACATAGGTACAGAGAAGGTATTGCATTGCACACAAAAATTCGATACCGAGATTTCACCGGACCCCCTGAATAAAAAAAAAAAAAACATTTTTAGCAAAATATCCGCGCGCGCGCGTGTGTGTGTGTGTGTGTGTCCGTGGGCAGCATAGCTCAAAACAAAAAGACCGTTAAAAACCAAACTTGGTATTTAAGTTTGGTGTCTTCCAAGGATGCAACACGAAGATTTTCAAGAAAATCCCCCCACCCCAAACTACCCTTTGCATGGAAAAAATTTCGAAATTTTGTATTTTCTTAAAAATGGCTGTAATGCTTTTGATTAAAATCTCGTATATTTAAGATATTTACTTGACAAATAAAATCTATAGCTAGAATTTTCTGAGAATAGCCTCTGAAGACTACTTTATTCTGGACGAATTTTACGGATTCTTGCATAACTGCTAAACCGTAAGAGCTTGACAAAACTTACCAAACAAAAAATGTAGAGCACATTAAAACACACAATTTATGTGATATACATTTTTTTCGTGGAGTTGATCGATTTTTAGATATTCCTTGTTTTTTGGTTTCAGCTTTGAAAAACATACTTTTCTCATGCAGAAATTTGTCAACTCGTGTCCATACAAACAAAGGAACTTCAGTCACATAGCAACCAGCTTTTGACTATTACTTTAACCTATAGTACTCCGTTAGTTCGCTTCTGCTTACAAAGAAGCAAGTAATAAGACTATTTCTGCTAATTGTTTTTCAACTAGCATGAAGTACATAGAAGCATTAGCTTTTTAACAATAATTTGTTGCAGAGATGTGGAGAAAGTCATGTGAGTGGAACACATGAGATTTTTTAAATAGTGTGTAATGCCCGTTTTACTACTTAGACACCGCAGGCATGATACTAATGATGTACAGAATGACGATGGCGGGGAAAACCGGAGTAAACCAGTTTTTGCTGGTTTTTTTTTGTTTTTTTTTTTTTTCCGTAGTCGGCTTACCCTCCCCGTGTTTAGGACTGACAAGCGGATGCCTAGGGGTCAGAAGCCAGTCGAGGAGCCAACGTCACATAACCACCGAGAACCTAGAACGAGTGGTCGGCCCGTAGCCAAGCATGAACGTGAGGGAGTGGATGCCATCAAATGCAAGCGATGTGGATGATAGGAAAGGTGATGATGGAACAGTTGTAGTAATGAGTGGCGGGGGAAACCGGAGAAAACTCGTTTAAACACCGCTACGTCCACCACGAATCCCACATGCGGGCGCTTGGGGCCGAACCCGGGCCGCCGAGGTTTGAACCGAGCGGTCTAATCACTCGGCCACGACGCCGCCAATAATAATAATAATAATAATCCCGACTGAGTAGACTGGGAATAGCGTACCTGCTTCACTTTCAATAGGTTCGCGAGTTCGAATCTCGCTTAGGGTGAGTTGCCCGGATAAGGTTTTTTAGGAGTTTTCCCTTATCCTGAGAAGACGAATGTCGAGTAACTTTAAGTTCCATGGGCCCCGAGATCATTTTAGCATCATTTCACCAATTTCATTCATCGTCCGATATGACTAATCAGGTTAAAGGACGTTAGCCAAAATATAATAATAGTAATAATAATAATAGTATTTATAAAAAGAAGAAGTTGGAGAGGCAGAGTCAGATTTAAAAATTTAAAGCTATAGCCGGGATTTCAATCACGGATCTCTTAGTTTCCATCCAGTTGCTCTGACCACTGAGCTACTATGGCAACATGGCGCTCAATTCTCCAAATGACTCGAGATTTTTTTCCGGTAGACCACACGGAATTCTCAAATTGTGTCATTCCGAATCGTAAATTTACGGCACGTAAAAATACCTCAATCCTGATAACTCTCTGAGCAAAATTAAGCGGTCTTTCACGCCCAATATAGAATGGGACACTGAGAACCACAGCAGTTAAAGAGCGTCCATAAATAAAACTCCATTTCATTTCAAATTATGTCATGCCTGAATGGCGACTTACCAATTCTGTAAGTAAAGTCACAGGCTTTATAGTTAACCAACTGTTAGGTCATTTAATTTTCACCTTCTGTCCTATACATGGCTAGTGTGAAAGAAACAATTAATTCACAATACTACTACTACCACTAATAATAATAATAATAATAACAATAATGAAATAGCTCTTTATATGATCCTAAACTAAATACAAAGCTTTAAAAGGTTCACATTTATTTGTAAAGCTTACAACTAAGAGTCCAATGGAATGACCCCAAGAAACGTGCAGGGTCCAAAAACACAAAAAAAATTCGGCGGTGTAATGTACGGTGGGTGTGCCGGATGACATTCCACGCTTCAACCGTGTGTTGGCTTATTGTACGTTATACCCCAGCAGGTATGTATGAGATTAGGGTACTTACATCGGGCGGCCGGAACCGGAAAGCAGGAGGGAGCCACCGTGGAGGGCCCCTAACAGTTTCCAAGCAGCTCTTCATTTCAACGCGGTGAGCGCTAGGAGCCCACACCTCAGGTCTGAGACGACTTCCAACGCCATCCCGCCGTCGAGAACTGAATTTCCAAAGCGCAACCACCTCCACCGCAGTCCTTGCGATACTTACCCCTGAAAGTGACCGCTTGGATGAAATGGAGATGAAATAAAGGGACAGGAAGTTCCGAAGAAAGAAGCCTAGTGACTTAAGAAACCCCTGAAAAAACATGGGTCAGAAAGGTCGGCCGCTGGGAACCGATCCCGCGACTTCAAATGAAACGCCTGAGCCACCTGATTTGGTTTTAAAACTAAATCTTAATGGCTTTTTTCAACACCAATCAAAAGAAAACGCCAATATGAAATTGGGGGACTTCAACATGAATTTTGCGATATCTTATGAAATACAGCTAATACGAGATCTCAAAACATGTATTTCCAGTGAAACCTTGATACGGAATTTTTGGATGGAATGCAGTATCTTCTCTACCTCCACGGTAGATGGTAGAGAAACTAATTACGCCTTACGAAGCAAAAAAGTAAAATGTTAGTGTCGGTAAAAGGTTTATAATTAAATACTTCGCTGCTTCGTTTACTTTTGTGTTACGTTATACGAGGGTCGGTTGATAAGTGCCGGGCCTCACACAGATATGGCGCTACTAGGCCAGTTAGACGGTAGCATCATATAGTTTAACTCTAGACTAGCTTGTATCCATAGTTACAGGTCAATAGCTTGTTTAGTTTTCGAATGGCAGCATTTTAAACAAGACAACTTGAAAGTTTTCACGAAAATGGAGGATTTGGGAAAACGAGCAGTGATTAAATACTTCCATTTGAAAGGCTTAATGCCTAAAGAAATCAAGTAGGAAATGGACAGTACATTGAAAGACTTTGCCTCTTCACATTCAATTATTAAAAGGTGAGTTGCACAGTTTAAAATGGGACGTACGAGCACTACTGATGAGCCTCGCTCTGGACGCCCTGTAGAAGTGACAACTCCAGAGATCATTGAAAAAATATTCATCTTTTAGCACTGGAAAACCGCAGATTAAAGTTGTTTGAGATATCAGAGGATGTAGCCATATCAAAAGAGCGTGCAGGTAATATTTTAAGTAATGTTTTTGGCTTTCACAAGGTCTGTGCAAGATCGGTGCCGCTTTTGTTGACACCTGATCAAAAGTTCAAACAAAAACTGTTTCTGTTAAGAATGCGGAACTCTACCGTAAAAATCCCAGAGAATTTTTGAGACGGCTTATTAACCATGGATGGAACTTGGATACATCACTACACTCCAAAATGTAAATCACAGTCAAAACAGTGGATTGCGCCAGGTGAATCAACTCCAAAAAAGACAATGTCAATTTTGTCAGCTAACAAGGTTATGGCGAGCGTTTTCTGGGATGCACAGGGAATTATTTTTATTGATTACTTGGAAAAGGGTAAAATTAATCATTGGTGACTACTACGCAAGCTTACTGCAACGTTTGAGTGATAAAGGTAAAAGAAAAAGACCTCATTTGGAAGAAAAAAAAAAGTTTCATGACCACAATGCCAGTTGTTCAGTCATTGCGTTGGGGAAAATGTGCAAATTAAAGTTGGAATTGCTTGAACATCCACCCTACTCGCCAGATCTAGCACCCAGTAACTACCACCTGTTCCCAACCCTTAAAAGATTTCTTGGAGGACGAAGATTTCACAGCAACGAGGTCATTGATGCGGAAAAAATATATTTTAAGTCCTTTGATAAATCACACTATAGAATTTGAATTAAAACACCGATATGACAAATGTGTTAGTCTTTCTGAAGATTATGTTGAGAAATAAAACACAAAAAAATTAAATGGTGTTTTCATTGAGAGGCCCGGGACTTATCAGCCGACCCTGGTATATTCGTTGAGTGTGTCCCTCTATCTCAGGAAAGAAACTGAAAGTTCTGAAACGTCCGAGGGCAGATAAGAGCAGCACCTGTATGTAACAAGTGCATCAAGCTCCTTAGCCTTGACTGCGACTTCCCCACCAAGGTTATACCTTCCTTACATAATATACAACTCATTTATTTTCTATTGTCTATTTCCTAACACCGACTCTTTTCAGTAAATACTTCCTTGGAACACAATCCTTTCCTTCCGTGAAATGTTGCTTCTTGCGTGCGCAGTGTTCTGTAATATCCACACCAGATATAACATCATCAACTTATTGTAATGCATATGCGAAATTTGACAAAAAACCTTATGTGTTTCATTCACATGACTTTCTCAACATCTCTGCAACAAATACTTGTTAAAAAGCTTCTGCTTCTATTTACTTCATACTAATCGAGAAAAAAGATTAGCATAAATAGTCTTATTACTTGCTTCCTTGCAAATAGAAGCGAAATAAGGGAGTACCATAGGTTAAAGTGATGGTCAAAACCTGGTTGCTATGTGACTGAAGTTCCTTTGTTTGTATAGACAGAGTTGACAAATTCCTGTAGGCGAAAAGTTTCAGTTTTTCAAAGCTGGGGGGATTTTCTTGAAAACCTTCGTGTGGCACCCTTGGAAGACACCAAAATTAAATACAAGTTTGGTATTCAACGGTCTTTTCGCTTTGAGTTCTACTGTCCACACACACACACACACACACACACACACACACGCAGACTTTTTTGTAAAAATCTGATGTGTTCCATTCACATGACTTTCTCTACATTTCTGCAACAAATTATTGTTAAAACGCTTATACCTCTATTTACTTCATGCTAATTGAGAAAAAATAGCAGAAATATTCTTATTAATTGCTTCATTGTAAGTACAAGCGAAATAAGGGAGTACCATAGGCTTAAGTGATACTCAAAAGCTGGTTGCTATGTGACTGAAGTTCCTTTGTTTGTATGGACACGAGTTGACAAATACCTGTGTGAGAAAGGTACAAGTTTTTCAAAGCTGAAACCAATAACAAGGAATATATAAAAAACGATCTACTCCACGAAAAAAAATTATACAACATAAATTGGGTGTTTTAATGTGCTCTACATTTTTTGTGTATTACTGTGTTTTTGCCTATCTCTTACGATTTACGAGTTAGGCAAAATTCACTCAGAATAAAGAGGTCTTTAGATGCTATTCCCAGAAAATTTAAGATATACTTTTTATTTGTAATATAAACATCTTTAATATATGGTATTTTAATCAAAACATTAGAGCCATTTTTTGAATATCAAAATTTTCGAAAATTTCTCCATGTAAAGAGTAGTTAGGAGTGGGGAGGTTTTTCTGTAAATTTTTGTGCCGCATTCTTGCAAGATATTAAACTTAACCCCTCCCTGTGAAATCTCGGTATTTAGGGTGGAATACAATATTTTCTCTGCCTAAGTTCATTGTTCATACCTGTACGATAAAGTAAAAAGGTCAAAATTTGACAGCTGTGTTTGTCTTTGTAGCCTGCTTATTACCTAATTACGAAATAATGTCAATCTAATATATAACTATGGCATTTAAACTTAAATGAATAAAATAAAACCAAATAAAATATTTATATTACATACCTGCTATATAGTACATCAGATTTTTACTTTCTCTACACGTACTATGTACATAGTGTATAGAGAAGCTATTGCACTCCATCCAAAAATTCGATACCGAGATTTCACCGGAAATATGTTTTAAGGTCCCCTATATCCAAAAAAAAAAACATTTTCACAAAAAGGTCCGTGTGTGTCCGTGTCTGTCAACACGATAACTCAAAAACGAAAAGTTTCTATTTAAGTTTAGTATCTTCCAGGATGCGACACGAACGTTTTGAGCAAAATCCCCCCACCCCAAACAACCCTTTACATGGAACCTTTTTCGAAAACTTCAATTTTCTCAAAAATGACTCTAACGATTTTGATTAAAATATCATGTATTAAAGACATTTACCTGACAAATAAAATGTAAATCTTGAATTTTCTGGGAATAGTCTCTGAAGAGTACTTTATTCTGGATGAATTTTACGGAATTTAGCATAACTGCTAAACCGTAAGAGATGGACAAAAACTTACTACACAAAAAATGTAGAGCACGTTAAAACACACAATTTATGTTATATACAATTTTTTTTGAGGAGTTCATCGTTTTTGAGACAATCCTTGTTTTTGGTTTCTGCTTTGAAAAACACTTTTCTCATACAGGAATTTTTCAACTGCTGTCCATACAAAGGAACTTCAGTGACATAGCAACCAGCTTTGGGATTATCACTTTCACCTATGGCACTCTCATATTTCGGTTTTACTTACAAGGAAGCAAGTAATAAAACTATTTCTGGTATTTTTTTCTCGATTAGCATGAATTAAATAGAAGTATAAGCTTTTTAAGAATAATGTGTTGCAGAGATGTAGAGAAAGTCATGTGAATGGTACACATCAGATCTTTTTTTACTGGCCTTATTTCCCACCTTTGATTTTCTTATCAGTTTTGCAACACCCTGTTTACGAAAATGTCTTGAAAGGAAACGACCTCTTCAGATCAGCAAATAATTATCTTATCTTTATCATTTGGAATGTATACACTATAAACTGAACAGACAGTGATCTAGTTTTACACGGATATTGGAAACTTCAGCCATAATTTTACCTTCATTTGTTTCGTACCCTATTGTTCTCATATTCCCAGAAACTGCATTAATTGAAATTATATGGGTGCATTTTATGACGGTGTATTGTCATGACAATCATTTAACAATAGTTAATTGTATATTTTATAACGAGAATCCCGTGAAAACTGTCTGTACAAAGCAAAGCAAGTTTATTGTATTTGACTCATATTAATACTTTCAATATGTTATTAAAAAGGACTTACATTTCAAAACTATTAATTAGTGATAATGTGAATCCGTGCAGATGTGTTCCATTCACATGACTTTCTCTACCTCTCTGTGACACAGTGTTGTTAATAAGTCTTTTCTTCTATGTACTTCATGCTAAAATAGATAAACATCAGCAGAAGTGAAATAAGGGAATACACTAGACTAAGCCGACAGTCAAATGTTTTAAAATGTGTCTAGGATTGAAATGTGTTTCTTTGCGTGGCCAGGAGTTGACAAGTTCCCGTATAAGAAAAGTATAGGGTTTTCAATCTCAAACCAATAACAAGAAATACCTTTAAAAAAATTAAAAAAAAAAAATAAGGTCAACTCCACGAAAAAAGAAATGCATATCAAAATTATTTTGAAGCTCGCTTAAATAGCTTCAGTCGCCCTCCGTGGTGTAATGGTTACCATGCTAACTTCATGTACCCAAGGTCGCGGGTTCAAACCCGGCGGAGGACGATGGATTTTTTCGGGTCTAGAAATCCTTCGATGGGGAAGTAAAGCCGTTGGTTCCGTGTAGTAGATTTCGGCACGTAAAAGAACCTCAAGCCTGATAGAGAAGCCTCTGAGCAAAATTAAGCGGTCTTTCACGCCCACTTTAGAATGGGACGCTGAGAACCCCAGTAGTTAAAGAGCGTCCATAAATAACACGCCATTTCCATTTAAATAGCTTAAAACAACAGATTAGAAGTTCTCTATTGTGACCAGTAAGGCAGCGCCGTGGCTGAAAGGTTAGACTACTAGCCCGAGTTCGATACCAAGGTAGTGCATGTAGTATTTGTGGTAGACAAAGCGGCGCAGGGGGCGAGTTTTTTCCGGGTTCTCCGGTTTCCCGCGCCATCATATTCCACCGGTGTTCCATCTTCAATCCATCTATCAACCGTGCCATCGCCTGCGGTGCCATATATAGTAAAAGCGGGCGTTAAACACTATAAAAGATCTGATGTGTTCCATTCACATGACTTTCTCTACATCTCTGCAACAAATTATTCTTAAAAAGCTTATGCTTTTATTTACTTCATGCTAATCGGAAAAAAAAAAAAAAAAAAAAAAAAAAACTAGCACAAATAGTCTTATTTCTTGCTTCCTTGAAAGTAGAAACGAAATAAGGGAGTACCTTAGGTTAAAGTGAAGCTAAAAGCTGGTTGCTATGTAACTGAAGTTCCTTTGTTTGTATGGACAGGAGTTGACAAATTCCTGTATGAGAAACGTATACATTTTCCATAGCTGAAACCTAAAACAAGCAATATCTAAAAAAACAATCAACTCCACGAAAAAAATGTATATAACATAAATTGTGTGTTTTAAAGTGCTCCATATTTGTCGTGTGGTAAGTTTTTGTCCATCTCTTACGGTTTAGCAGTTATGCAAAATTCAGTAAAATTGACCCAGAATAAAGTAGTCTTCAGTGGCTATTCCCAGAAAATTCAAAATGTACATCTTATTTGTCAGGGAAATGTCTTTAATATACGATATTTTAATCAAAATCGTTAGAGCCATTTTTATAGTCAAAATGTTCGAAAAAAGTTCCATGTAAAGGGTAGTTTGAGGTGGGGGAATTTTTCTCAAAATCTTCGTGTGGCATCCCTGATAGATACTAAACTTAAATACCAAGTTTGGTATTTTACCGACTTTTCCTTTTTGAGTTATCGTGTTCACAGACACACGGACACACATGGACCTTTTTCTGAAAATACTTTTTTTGGATACAGGGGACCCTAAAACAAATATTTCCGGTGAAATTTCCGTATCGAATTTTTTGGTGGAGTGCAATACCTTCTCTAAACACTATGTACAAAGTACGTGCAGAGAAAGTAAAAATGTGAACTGTTGCGATACCCATTGGGCCGACAACCTCTGCATCTCTAACTTATCCTTCAAAATATGAATTACCGTTTCCGTCGCACACCTATGGCTTCTGACACTTCGCAAACTTTCGTTCGACGATCAGCGAGAATCATAGCGTGGATTTTTTTTTTTCAGTGTTTTCTTTAGTAAGAACATCTGCCAGTTACTTCATCAAAAACGAATGTTCGACCACAAAGTTGTTGATGTTTATCTGTGGTCACAGATGACCACATACAGCATCCTATTATGCTTTCATCTTATCGCAAGTTTTCCCAACCAAAAGCGAATCGCTGAACATTTCCATTTGAGCGAAAATACGCCTGCCAAATCCAAACTAAGCTATGAATGCGTAACACATGCCATCACAGAGGGATAAACCATGGTTTCGTGAGCATGCACTCCCTATTTGATCCCTGACTAGGATGAGGCCGACCCTCATTAATGGCAAATATCGCACTGATAGCTTAATCAATATTGCCTAACCATAATACGGATTGATTTCCTTAATTATTACAGGGACGCAGATGAACCCTGCATGAGATCCAATGAGACCGCGAGACGAGTGTTTGCCTGAAAATGTAATTTAAAGATCTTCCACCGCGAGAATCGAAAAGAAAATTTATACTCCTGTATCATACAATGTTTTTTACTTTCTCTACACGTAAAATGTACACAGTATATAGAGAAGGTATTGCACTCCACCCAAAAATTCGATACCGAGGTTTCACTGGAAATAAATGTTTAAGGGTCCCCTGTATAAAAAAAAAGTATTTTCAGAAAAAGGTCCGTGAGTGTGTGTGTCCTTGTGTCTGAGAACACGCTAACTCAAAAACGAAAAGTCCGTAAAATACCAAACTTGGTATTTAGGTTTAGTATCTTCCAGGGATGAGACACGATGGTTTTGAGAAAAATCCACCCACCACAAACTACCCTTTACATGCAACTTTTTTTCGAAAATGTTGATTTTTCTCCAAAATGGCTCTAACGATTTTGATTAAAATATCGTATATTAAAGATAATATCCTAACGAATAAAATGTATATTTTGAACTTTCTGGGAATAGCCTCTGAAAAGTACTTTATTCTGGATGAATTTTACGGTAGTTTGCATAACTGCTAAACCGTAAGAGATGGACAAAAACTTATTACACAAAAAATGTAGAGCACGTTAAAACACACAATTCATGTTATATACATTTTTTTCGTGGAATTGATCGTTTTTGAGATACGCCTTGTGTTTGGTTTCAGCTTTAAAAAAGGTTTTACTTTTCTCATACAGGAATTTGTCAACTCGTGTCCATACAAACAAAGGAACTTCAGTCACATAGCAACCAGCTTCTGACTATCACTTTAACCTATGGTAGTCCCTTATTTCGCTTGTACTTACACGGAAGCAAGTAATAAGACTATTCCTACTAATTTCTTCTCGATTAGTGAAGTAAATAGAAACATGGGGTCTTTAACAATAATTTGTTACAGAGATGTAGAGAAATGCATCAGATTTTTTTTTTCTAAAAGTGTTTTTTTTTTTTTTTTTGTGATTGAGGAAATCTCAAAACTGTATATCCGGTGAAAACTCGGTATCCAAATGTTGGGTGAAATACAATACTTATTCAAAGTAATTTTTGTTTACTTTATCTTAAAGTGAAAATTTTATCTCCTTTAATGAGGTTGCTTGAACTTTTTAAAATGTACACGAAAGCCTTTTGAAGTATCTATAGTTATATAAGAAATTGCATGACAACATAATTTTATATATTTATGAATAATGTTGTAACAACAGATGCTTTCTTTTCATAGTTAGGGCCCTAATATGGCGACACTCTGACTGGTTTAGGTCATACCATATGTTCAACAAACCTTGCCAGGAGAGGTATGGGTTTCAAAATATTACTCGCTAATTTCACGTCAATTATTACACTTTCTTATCTAATGAATAATCTGAAATAGAAGCGCCTTGAATCAGCTGTACCGTCATCCATTTCATTTTAACACCTGAGTACAATTTATCATTGTCAAATGGTGGAAAAATGGATTACTAGCAGCGCATTGACTAGGCGAGGGTTCTTTAATGCTATTCAAGATAGACTTGAATCAATATGGTTTATAACTAATCATATTACTATCTCTATACGTACTATGTACTTAGTGCATATAAAAAAGGATTTTCAGAAAAAGATCCGCGTGTGTGTCTATGAACACGATAACTCAAAAACGAAAAGTGTGTAAAATACCAAACTTGGTATTTAAGTTTAGTATCTTCTAGGGATACGACACGAAGATTTTGAGAAAAATTCCCCCACCCCAAACTACCCTTTACATGGAACTTTTGTCGAAAATGGCTCTAACGATTTTGATTAAAATATCATATATTAAAGATATTTACCTGACAAATAAAGTGCATATCTTGAATTTTCTGGGAATAACCTCTGAAGACCTCTTTATTCTGAATGAAGTTTACGGAATTCTGTATAACTGCTAAACCGTAAGAGATGGAGAAAAAGTTACAGCACAAAAAATGTAGAGCACGTTAAAACACACAATTCATGTTATATACATTTTTTTCGTGGAATTGATCGTTTTTGAGATATCCCTTGTGTTTGGTTTCAGCTTTAAAAAACTTTATTTTTCTCCTCACACAGGAATTTGTCAACTCCTGTACATACAACAAAGGAACGTCAATCACATAACAACCAGCTTTTGACTATCACTTTAACCTATGCTACTCCCTTATTTCCCTTCTACTTACAAGGAAGGAAGTAATAAGACCATTTCTGCTAATTTTTTCTCGATTAGCATGAAGTAAATAGAAGCATTAACTTTTTAAAAATAACTTATTACAGAGATGTAGAGAAAGTCATTTAACTGGAATACATCAGATTTTTTTTACACAGTTTCTTTCTGGACATGGTAAATTCGCAGATTATTCTGAGCGATTTAAAATAAATGTTACAACTGAATTTCTCTGTGTGTGCCAAGAGTATGCTTCATCTGTGGGACACATTGTGTTTATTCTCCTGTTGTTCACAGAAGTAGATGTCATTTAATTGCGCATTTAAACAACTGCAATAAGGATTAAAAGCCTCCACTACAATATATTTTAAAATCTAAGTGCTGTTTAAAAGAGCTTGAAAAGTTTTTTTTTTCAATTCTATTACTTTTTCTAGCCCTATGTACAATATACATAGTGAATAGAAAAGTCATTGTATTCCACCCAAAAAATTGACGTCCAGAATTCACCGAAAATACATATTTTGAGGTCCCCTGAGTCCGAAAAAAGTATTTTTACTTTTTCTACACGTACTACGTACATAATGTATAGAGAGGATATTGCATTCCACCCAAAAATTTGATACCCAGATTCCACCGGAAGAAGATGTTTTGGGTTCCCCTGAATCCAAAAAAAACATTTGTGTCTGTATGTGTCTGTGGACAGCATAGCTCAAAAACGAAAAGACCGTTAAATACCAAACTTGGTATTTAAGTTTGGTATCTTCCAAGGATGCGACACGAAAATTTTCAAGAAAATCTCCCCCACCCCAAATTCCCCTTCACATGAAGAAAAATTCGAAAATTTTGATTTTCTCAAAAATGGCTCTAACGATTTTGATTAAAATCTCTTGTATTTAGACATTTACATGCCAAATAAAATGTATATCGTGAATTTTCTGGGAATAGCCTCTAAAGACCTCCTTATTCTGGATGATTTTTATTGTATTTTACGTAACTGGTAAACCGTAAGAGATAGACAAAATCTTACTGCACAAAAATGTATATCTCGTCAATAAACACAATTTATGTCATTTACGTTTTTTTGTGGACGTAACCGCTTCCGAGATATTATTTGTTATTGTTTCAATTGTGAAGTACTTGTACTTTGTTTTTCTTTTGTTCTACTCCTGGGCAAGCAAAGACGCGATTTGCAATGACAATTGCATAACGACAGCTTTTAAAACATTTGACTATCACTTTAGCATAGCGCATTCCTTTAGTTCCCTTCTACATCAGCTTTTTTTTTTCTTCAAGTATTTCAAAGTGTAATTGGCTAACCACGAACTGTAAGTTATTTATCAGAGCTTGGCCCTGCGGGCCTCGTATTCCCAACTTACATTCTCGACCTGATAAGTATAACTTACAGTACCTAGTACGCAATATACTATTATATGAGGGGTTAGGTAATACTAACGCAAACGAGATGTAAAAGAGAAGGTGCAAAAGGAATTGCAAGCTGGTCTTTCAGGAAATACTACTGCCATTTTGTATGAAATATCCTCAGCAAAGCTCAAGGTCATCTTCCAAGGATGTGCAGCAAGTACAGGTGACCTTGCAGCAAGTCATGCGTGTAGCCCGCTAGCAGGAAATGCTTACATGATGCTCTTCATCAAAACATCTCATCCAAACGTGTCATTCTTGGGTCGCCATGGCAACAAGGCAATATCGGTCACAGCCCTCTGTAACACAACTTACCAACATTGGGTTTTTACTTTCTCTATATAGGTAGAAAAAGTGCTACATTCCGCCCAACAATTCGATACCGAGATTTCACAGGAAACACATTTTAGAGTCCACTGTATTAAAAAAAATCTGATGTGTTCCATTCACACGACTTTCTCTACTTCTCTGCAACAAATTGTAGTTAAAAAGCTTATGCTTCTATTTACTTCTTGATAATTAGCAGAAACAATCTTATTACTAGCTTCCTTGTAAGTAGAAGCGAAATGAGGGAGTTCCATAGGTTAAAATGATAGCCAAAAGCTGGTTACTATGTAACTGAAGTTCCTTTGCTTGTATGGACACGAGTTGAAAAATTCCTGTATGAGAAAAGTATGTCTTTCAAAGCAGAAACCAAAAACAAGGAATATTTAAAGAACGATCAGCTCCACGAAAAAAACGTGTATAACATAAATTGTGTGTTTTAATGTGCTCTACATTTGTTGTGTGGTAAGTTCTTGTCCATCTATTACGGTTTAGCAGTAATATAAAATTTCGTAATATTCATCCAGAATAAAGTAGTCTTCAGAGACTATTCCCAAAAAATTGAAGATGTACATATTATTTGTCAGGTAAATATCTTTAATATACGATATGTTAATCAAAATCGTTAGGAGCCATTTTTGAGAAAATCAGAATTTTCGACATTTTTTACATGTAAAGGGTAGTTTGGGGGTGGGGGATTTTCTTGAAAATCTTGTATCGAATCCTTGGAAGATAACAAATTTAAATACCAAGTGTAGTATTTAACGATCTTTTGTTTTTGAACTATACCGCCCTCAGATAGACACACACGCACATACACACGGACGTTTTTCCAAAAATGCTTTTTTGGATTCAGGGCATCCCAAAACATGTATCTCCGGTGAATTTTCGGTATCGAATTTTTGGGTACAATGCAATACTTTCTCTATACACCATGTACATAGTATGTATAGAGAAAGTAAAAACATACTTTTCTCATACAGGACTTTGTGAACTCTTGCCCATACAAACAGAGGAATTTCAGTCACATAGCAACCAGCTTTTGACTATCACTTTAACCTATAGTACTCCCTTATTTCGCTTCTACTTACAAGGAAGCAAGTAATAAGACTATTTCTGCTATTTTTTTTTTCTCGATTAGCATGAAGTAAATAGAAGCATAAGCTTTTTAACAATAATTTATTGCAGAGATGTAGAGAAAGTCATGTAAATGGAACACATCAGATTTTAAGAAAAAGGTATGTGTGTGCCTGTGTGTGTGTGTGTGTGTGTGTGTGTGTGTATGTGTGCCAGTTGACAGCATAGTTCAAAAACTAAAAGACCATTAAATACCAAGCTTGGTATTTAAGTTTGGTATCTTCCAAGGATGCGACATTAAATTTTTCAAAATATCTCCCCACCCCAAAATACCCTTTATGTGGATTTTTTTTTTAAATTTAAAATAAAATGCATATCCCGAATTTTCAGGGAATAACTTCTGAAGACCTGTTCATCCTAGATGAATTTTATTGAATTTTACGTAAATGGTAAAGCGTAAGGGATAGATAAAACTTACAAAAACTTTAGATCTCGTTAAAAAATATAATTTATGTGACATTCAAAGCCCCAGATTCTGTCCAGGGTTGGGAATAATGCAAGTAAAGGGAAAGTTCCTACCTCGGGCGGAAATCGTACCCCGGACATCCGGGTAAGAAGTCAACGCGCTGAATACCCGACCACGGATGCGGTCAATGAGTGTATTCCGAAGACCTACATTTTACGGTAAATGATTGGCAAACTTTTTTAACTATTAATTTTAAAAAGAATAGCATTAATATGGATACTTTAGCTTTTGCAGACGATCAAGCAGTTATAGCATCTACTGAAGACAATTTGTAAAGAGCTGTTTATAGTTAAGTACAGTGACTACTGAATATAATTTGAAAATTTCAGATGAAAAAACAAAAATAATGGCACCTGTTGACCAAGTGATGGATTTCAATTATTTGAGAGTTTTCATTGGTAAGGATAAAACAAAAGATATAAATAGAAAACTAAATCTATTCCAACACATTTGAGAAACAATTAGAAGAAATTTATCAAAGAAAGTTCGTAATGAAACTTGACTGAACTTTTATAAAGTTTTAGCAGTGCCTACTTATGGGTTTGAATGTTGAATTCTAGATAAAGATGGTTTGAGACGGGCGGAAGTTGCAGAGGCTTTTGTCAGGCTACACTTTAATGGGCAAACAGGAGAGTAGATATCCGAGAGCAATTGGGAAAGATAGTAGTGGTTGTCCCAGAAGTACCCGACCTGACGTACAGATAGCGGTTGTTGTTTCAAATAACAATGGTGAACAGATGGATCAGCAACAAATGATGGACGTCGAGGTTGTGCAGTTATATATCTTACACACACCATGCTCTACGCACTACCGAAATATTTGTCCATTTTCTCCTGTGAAGCTTTTGCAGGAAGCATTGCAGCACATCATTCCAATCAGACAGAATATGTAGTCTACACTGATTCACTAAGCACAATTCTTGCCACTCAGAATCCAAAGTCCTACGCATCCTTTAATAAATGAACTACTTCACTTATATTCTATAACTCAGCGCTCTGAAAAACAAGTGATCCTCACTTGGGTACCGTCACATGCAAATATGGAAATGAAAACGCCGATAGAGCTGCAAAGGAAGCCACCCGACATCCTATCAGTGACCATGGAATAACTTCTACACATCAAGACGTCATTAGATACACCAAGCAGCTGTCTATAGAAAACGACATGGTCAACATCCCACAGCAAACTGCATGATGCCCGAGCCGGATCTACCAATTTCTTCGAACCCCTCCGAAAATTAGAACGTCGTGAGCAAACAATAATTACCCGCCTCAGAATTGGACACTGCAAACTGACACATTCCTTCATCATTAATAAAGACCTAGAATCAAAATGTGAGACCTGCAACACACCACTTACTGTCCTACATATCCTGCTGCAGTGTCCGAGATACGCCAAACAGAGACTTCAGGCCGGCTTCAGTGACTTACCAAGTGCTCTACAATTAAAAAACAATAGTTATAAGCCAATGTAAACTTTTTGAATTATTGTAAAGTATAAATGTAATCATTTGGTATTTTACCAATGTGAAAAAAACTATTTTATGTACAATTTGTAAGGTGGCGATATGACCATGCTGTTAAAGCGACCCAAAATACATTATATTGCAAAAAAAAAAAAAAAAAAAAATGGTGAAAATTACCAACCTTAGAAAGCTTAAATTTGAAGTTTGACGATTTTACATTGTTAGGCATTTGTTTGGCAGTTATCATTAGTGAATGCTCTCAGCGAATTTGTAAACATGGATAAAACTGGTCATCGTTATGTGATATACAATACTTTCATTTGAAAGGTCTTAGTCCAACTAATATTAAAAGTGAGCTAGATTCTACTTTTGGGGAGTCTGCTCCTTCGATCACAACAGTGAAATATTGGGTGACAGAGTTTAAGCGCGGTCGTACGAGCTGCCAAGACGAACATCTCAGTGGTCGACCAAATGAGGTTACCAGTCCAGAAATTGTAAAGAAAATGCACAAAATGGTATTGAATGACCATCGACTGAAAGTGCGCGAACTAGCAGATATTGCAGGCATTTCAAAAAGTTCTGCACATTGCATACTGGCTGAGGAGATGAAAAAGTTCGTAAGGTGGGTGCCGCGTTTGCTCTCAAGAGAACAAAAACAGCGTCGTGAGGTTGTTTCAGACGAGTGTTTGGCAATGTTTCGCTACAATAAAGCTGTTTTTGCGTTGAGTCATAACAATAGATGAAACCTGGATCCATTACTTCACACCTGAGACGAAGGAACAATCAAAACAGTGGATTGGAAGGGGAGAATCGGCTCCAAAGAAGGTGAAGACAGTTCCATCTGCAGGCAAGGAAATTGTGTCAGTTTTATGGGGTGCACGCGGGATAATTTTCATTGATTATCTGAAAAAAAGGAAAAGTACTCAATGACGAATATTATGCGAACTTGTTACAGCGTTTGAGTGACGAAATTGAGCAAAAACGGCTGCATTTAGCGAAAAAGAAAGTTTTGTTTCGTCAAGACAATGCACCAGTTCACACGTCCATTATCGCCAAGGCCAAAATCGATGAGTTAAAGTTCGAATAGGGCCGCGCCGTGGACGAGTGGAAAGACCACTCGCCTCTCACCTAGACGGCCCGGGTTCGATCCCAAACGACCGCAGGTGAGATTTGTGATCGACAAAGCAGCGCAGGGGCGGGTTTTCTCCGGGTTCTCCGGTTTCCCCCGCCATCGCATTCTACCAATGCTCCATCTTCATTCCATGTATCACCAGTGTAGTGCCACAAGTAGTAAAAGCGGGCGTTAAACACCATAAAAAATTCGAATGGCTTCCTCAACGCCAGATTTAGCCCCTCTGATTATTTTCTGTTTCCAAACTTGAAGAAATGGCTTGGTGGCAGAAGATATGCCAACAATGAAGAGGTGGCTATTTTGCAGGCTCGATAGTTCTCACTATAAACAGGTAACGAAGCTATTGAACATCGCTGGGAAAGGTGTATCGAGCTGAAAGGAGACTATGTAGAGAAATAATTCCCCCAAATGTTCGTGCTTTCTTTGTTACGTCGGGTATTTCTGGAACAGCCCAGTATAGCCATGTCTGCAAATGATAGAATTTGCCCAAAGAGCACTAAATTATAGGCCAAGAGGACGACGGAGTCGAGGAAGACCCGCTAGCAGATTGATAGAGCAACTTTAGTTGGTGTCGGAACAGATCAATCATGGTCTGTACCCCGTTTGTAAGATGATCTGCAAGATTTTTTTTTTTTAATTCTATTTCATTTTACGTCGGTTTAACTTCTAGGTCATATCCTGACGGAATTGTTCCGTAAGATACCTCGCTGACGGTGTATGGTGGACAATGGCCTTTCAGGACTATCCCTATACCATATCATTTTCGCTTCGTGCCAGCAGCTAACGATAGGGTGCCACAACCTGATTGCTTTCACCATCGGTAGTCAGTATGACATCCAGTCTAGCTGCCTCCATCATCCGTAGTCAGATGACAAAGCTCTGCCAGTCCTTTCAGGACTATCCCTATACCATATCATTTTCGCTTCGTGCCAGCAGCTAACGATAGGGTGCCACAGCCTGATTGCTTTCACCATCGGTAGTCAGTATGACATCCAGTCTAGCTGCCTCCATCATCCGTAGTCAGATGACAAAGCTCAGCCAGTCCTTTCAGGACTATCCCTATACCATATCATTTTCGCTTCGTGCCAGCAGCTAACGATAGGGTGCCACAGCCTGATTGCTTTCACCATCGGTAGTCAGTATGGCATCCAGTCTAGCTGCCTCCATCATCCGTAGTCAGATGACAAAGCTCAGCCAGTCCTTTCAGGACTATCCCTATACCATATCATTTTCGCTTCGTGCCAGCAGCTAACGATAGGGTGCCACAACCTGATTGCTTTCACCATCGGTAGTCAGTATGGCATCCAGTCTAGCTGCCTCCATCATCCGTAGTCAGATGACAAAGCTCAGCCAGTCCTTTCAGGACTATCCCTATACCATATCATTTTCGCTTCGTGCCAGCAGCTAACGATAGGGTGCCACAGCCTGATTGCTTTCACCATCGGTAGTCAGTATGGCATCCAGTCTAGCTGCCTCCATCATCCGTAGTCAGATGACAAAGCTCTGCCAGTCCTTTGAGGCCCATATCACATTAGTTTGCTCCGCAGATAATATTAGGGTGCTAATCAGTCTAACTATCGCTATCGGTGGTGTAGTGGTTACCATGCTAGTCTCTAAAACCCAAAATGGCAGATTCAAACTGGCGGAAATTAAATTAAGGGACGCTCTTTAGCTGCTGTGATTCTCAGTGTCCCATTTTATACTGTGCATGAAAGACAGTTTAATTTTGTTCAGAAGCCTCTAAACCCGGCGGAGAACGATGCATTTTTTCGGACGCAAAAATTCTTAGCATGCTTCCTTCGGAAGGGAAGTAAAGCTGATCATCGCGTGTAATGTCTATTTGCACGTAAAAGAATTTATTTGGACGTAAAAGAATAATTCCTTGGAAGAAGAAGGTAACATTTCAGCATTTCTCATCCACAAGTCGCGATTTCGTCCTGCAGTGCCATCTGAGGGCGCCGCGCTGTTCCCTCGTCACCGTGGCGCATAGAGCCGAATTCACGAACTAGAAATACAAATGCCATCATGGAAACGTTGTAACGATGCCCTATGTTCCACTTAGGAGATGCAGGAAATACTATTCATTCTAGCTTCTTTAACTATCTATGGATAGAGGGTCACTTACTTTGTGTTACTATTTGTTTTAGACTGAAGGTGCAACTTTGGGTATTGAGTAAACAAACCGGTATTTATGTTGGGAGTTGAGGGGCACGACGAAAAAAAGTCCAGCCAAATTAGTCGAGCTACGTGATTTGAACCCGGTACCCCCGAATACGTGCCGCAGACGTTAGCGCTTGATACATCCCTATTCGGTATAATATTTTTGTTGCGAATCTTCCCCTTCAACCCTAGGAACTCTAATTTCGTGGAGTGACACCAAATTAATCCCTGATATTCAGGGATCTGATTTAGAATAAGAATTAATGGCAGATTTTATTTTTATATATATACACTAGCTGCCCGCACCGGCTTCGCACGGATGGTGTACCTAATGAAAAAAAAACTTACAGTGCGACCATACAATGAAATAAAATTACAACTGAATAATTTGACAACACTTTATTGCCTTGTAATGTACAATTTTCATTCCGGAGAGAAAAAATAGCGCCTATAGTTTGCCGACTCTCGAGCACGCAACGTACAACATGCCAAAAACACAGTTCAAGGTATATTACATATACTTCTAACGATTAATCTTGGGATTTATTGTCATTGGCGCACTTAAATTCAAAATAAAAGTCGGTTGACATTAGTGGCACTCTTGGAATAAGTATATCCTCGCCTTTGAACTTTCCTATGTTATAGTAACATATCAACATTTTCATAATTTTGTTAACAGTGAGTTTTGTTCCGCTGCATAATTTCGGCTGATTGATATTGAATAGTATAATTATCACCGAGTCAACCTTGAGTAGTAAATTGTGTGGCGGGAATCCTGGCGAATCCAATGAATTTAGTTAGACAATTGACTTCATTTGGATTGGTAATGGAATTGATCGACTTGAATTAATGACTTGAATTTTTACATTCAAATCATCCACATCTACTAGTGCTGCTAAAATGGCTCATTCGCTCAACCAAGCATAGTTTTTGTAATTTGCACCAATATTTGGAAACACTTTCGATAGTAATTCTTCCTTTGACGTTGTGAATTTGATGGAAATGAAATGAAGCCAGTAGAACTGTCAACAGGAATTTTCCCATTGCCAATGTCTTATAACGCCTTTGCATCTGAAAAGAGCAATGAAGCCCAATGATTTGCGCAATGTAGCATATAAAGTTGGAATTGCGAAAAGGACGAAGTTAGTGCATCCATAAGGTAATGTGGAAAGGATGACATATGCAGTTAACAGTGTAGGCAGTCAAGGATGTCGATGGCATAATAACAGTAATGGCAGCGCATCCATAGTGTGGCGGGTAAACACTGAGATAGGTAATGAATTACATTAAGGAGACAGTCACAAAGTAACATTCATGCTTCTTCCGAATCTCTTTCTTTCCTTTACTCCCAATGTTTTCCACCTCTTTCTTTATTTTCTCCTATGTCAAAACAGCCATTTCTAAGGCTAACAATGACGAAACTAAAGAGCAAGTAGATCTGGTTTGGCAATTGATAAGCTTTTATTTGGTGATAATTGTGTTTTAAATTTCTCCATTTAACCCAAAATATTACTTGATCAAATGTATTAAGAGCACCGACCGCGGGTATCGTCATGCTCTTTACTTAGGTCATGTACCACATAACGTCAAACAACCAACATCTGCCATAGGAAGTTAAACCTAAAACGGATCCCGTTATTTCTGCTCTATTTTCAGATTCCAAGAAGGGTTAATATGTGCATTGTTTATAACTTGCTCATTTTAAAGAATTACAACAAAAATATACTTATTACTTTATTTAAATGATGTGAACAAGGGAACGATAGTTGATACATAAGAAATATATTTGATTGTCACAGTTATCTAGCGTTATTGTCTCCATAACCGGGTGCATTCCCTTAGCATTGAAGAAGAAACATAGAGTAGTAGGTACTACGGCCATCTGGTGGCAATAATAAGTACATATTTTAGGTGTTTGTCGTCAGGAAAGCTTCTTTATTTTAAACGATAGGAGTAAGGAAACGACAGTTAATACATGAAAATGTATTTGAATTTCACTGCTGTGTTGTGTCATCTTGATAAACTGTTGCGTTACCTTAACATTGGATGGGGAGGAAAAATACTACTTTGGCTATCTAGCGCCAAGCTTAAGAAAGCTTCTATGCTTCTTTATTTTAAACGATAGTTGTAAGGAAAGGACAGTTAATACATAAAAATGTATTTGAATTTCACTGCTACGTTGTATCATTATCTCGACAAACTGTTGCGATACCTTACCAATGAATGGGGAGGAAAACTTTGGCCATCTAGCGGCAAATAAATCAATACACACTCTAGGTGTTAGTCGCCAGGAAAGCTTCTTTTCTGCTTCATTTTAAGCAATAGGAGTAAGGAAAGGAAAGTTAATATATAAAAATGTATTTTAATTTTACTGCTGCATTGCGTCATTGTGTCGATAAACTGGTGCGTTACCTTAACATTGAATGGGGATGGAAAAATATAGCAGTACTTTGACCATTTAACAACTAATAACCCTGTGACATCTGGTGACTATTAACCGAAATGCGTTCGCTTGTACGGTTTTTATTCATATTATGAGATTTCAAATACTTTCCCGTAATATTTTTAAACATTTTCTTTTCCACAAACCTTGTCGTGACAGTAACGAGAAAAAAAAAAGAATAAGAAAAAAAAATTGCTCAATTTCATGCAGTCGTTCAGAAGTGATACCCGTACATACATTTCAGCGATTCATTTTTACTTTCTCTATACGCACTGTGTACATAGTGTAGACCGGAAATATATGTTTTAGGGTCCCCTGTATCCAAAAAAATAATTTTCAAAAACAGGTCCGTGCGTGTGTGTGTCCGTGTGCCTATGAACACGATAACTCAAAAACGAAATGTCGGTAAAATACCAAACTTGGTATTTAAGTTTAGTATCTTCCAGGGATGCGATACGAAGATTTTGAGAAAAATCCCCCATCCCAAACTACCCTTTACATTGAGCGTTTTTCGAAATTTTTTATTTTCCTAAAAATGGCTCTAACGATTTTGATTAAAATATCGTATATTAAAGATATTTACCTGACAAAATGTATATCTTCAATTTTCTGGGAATAGCCTCGGAACCTTACTTTATTCTGGATGAAATTTACGGAATTTTGCATAGCTCCTAAACCCTAAGAGATACTAAAAAACTTACTACACAAAAAATTTACAGCACGTTAAAACACACAATTTATGTTATATACATTTTTTTCGTGGAGTTGATCGTTTTTTAGATATTCCTAGTTTTTGGTTTGAGCTTTAAAAACAAACTTTTCTCATACAGGAATTTATCAACTCCTGTCCATACAAACAAGTCACATAGCAACCAGCCTTTTAATATCACTTTAACCTATGGTTCTGTCTTTTTCTCTTCTACTTACAAGGAAACAAGTAATAAGACTATTTCTGCTAATTTTTTCTCGATTAGCATCCTTTTTTTTTTTTTTTGTAGTGTTTAACGCCCGCTTTAACTACTTATGGCACCGCAGGCGGTATCGATTGACATGAAGTAAATAGAGACATAAGCTTTTTAATATTATTTTTTAGAGAGATGTAGAGAAAGTCATGTGAAGGGCGGCGCGACTAGTTAGACCGCTCGCCTCCCACCTAGGCGGCCCGGGTTCGATCCCAAGAGCTTGCATGTGGCATTTGTGGTGGACGAAGTGGTGTCTGGGCGGGTTTTCTCGGTATTCTCCTGTTTCCGCCGCCGCCGTTCCTGAGCCGCGCCGTGACCAAGAGGTTAGAGCACTCGCCTCTCACCTAGAAGGCCCGGATTGGATCCCAAGCGACGCAGAGGCTGATTTTCTTCGGGATCTCCGTTTCCCCGCCATCTCATTCCACCGGTGCTCCATTTCCTTTTATGTATCATGAGTATCATCGCCTGTGGTGCCGCAGTAGTAAAAGCAGGCATTAAACACTATAAAAATCTTATGTGTTCCATTCACATGACTTTCTCTACATCTCTGCAACAAATTATTATTAAAAAACTTATGCTTCTATTTACTTCAAGCTAATCGAGTAAACATTAGCAGAAAAAGTCTTATTACTTGCTTCCTTGTAAGTAGAAGCGAAATAAGGGAGTACTATAGGCTAAACTAATAATCAAAAGCTGGTTGCTATGTGACTGAAGTTCCTTTGTTTGTATGGATAGGAGTTGACAAATTCCCATCTCAGAAAAACGAGTTTTTCAAGGCAGAAACCAAACACAAGAAATATCTTAAAAACGATCAACTGCACGTAAAAATAGGGTATAACATAAATTGTGTTTTTTAACGTGCTTTACATTTTTTGTGTGGTAAATTTTTGTCCATCTCTTACCGTTTAGAGTTATGCAAAATTCCTAAAGAATAAAGTAGTCTTCAGAGGCTATTCCCAGAAAATTCAAGACATACATTTTATTTGTCACGTAAATATCTTTAATATACGATATTTATATCTAAATCGTTAGAGCCATTTTTAAAAAAATACAAAATTTTAGAAAATTATTCCATGTAATGCGTATTTGGATGTGGGGGAATTTTCTTTAAAATCTTCGTGTCGCATCCTTGGAAGACACCAAACTTAAATACCAGAATACCATACGGACATATTTTCTAAAAATGTTTTTTTTTATTCAGGAGCACCCAAAACATGTATTTCCTGTGAAATCTCGGTATAGAATTTTTGGATGCATTACAATACCTTCTCTATACACTATGTACGTAGTACGTGTAGAGAAAGTAAAAATCACCTTTCCTAGCATCCACTTCCTCATGCTCACGCCGACTACTCGTTCCAGGTTCTCCATTCTGGGGTTTCGTGCCAGTAATACATACGTGAGGGTAAACCGACTACGAAAAAATTTGAAGAAGAAATAAAGAGCTGTATGTTGGAGCAAACTAAACCAATTTTTGTTGCCATATTTTATCAGTAATAACAAAATGGTATGTTTATTTTAGATAAACACAATAGAGGGAATTTCAAACTTTCATAGCTACCACCTCCTTGTTCCGTAGCTAAAGGCTGCACAGTTTTCACATGACCCAGAAACCTTGACACCAATTTGCAAGGAAATAGGGGCAAAACCGATCTATATCGCGATTTCGCACTTCTAGGCCACCAACCTAAATACATGGGATAGGAACTACAAAATCTGTTATATTCCAGTCGCATGACTTTCTCTACATCTCTGCAACAACTTATTCTTAAAAAGCTTATGCTTCTATTTACTTCATGCTATTCGAGAAAAACTTAGCAGAAATAGCTTGTTTCCTTGTAAGTAGAAGCGAAATAAGGGAGTACCATCGGTTAAAGTGATAGTCAAAAGCTGGCTACTATGTGAGTGAAGTTCCTTTCTTTGTATGGACAGGATTCACGAATTCCTGTATGAGAAAAGTATCTATAAGTTTTTCAAAACTGAAACTAAAAACAAGGAATATCTTAAAAACGTTCAACTCCACGACAAAAATGTATATAACATAAATTGTGTGTTTTAATGTGCCCTACATTTTTTTTTTCCATCTTTTACGATTTACCAGTTATGCAAAATTCATCCAGAATGAACATCTTCAGAGGATATTACCTGAAAATTCAAGATATACATTTTATTTATGTTAATATCTTTAATATACGACATTTTAATCAAAATCATTAGAGCCATTGTTGATAAAATCAATTTTTTCGAAAAATTCTCCATGTAAAGGGTAGCTTGGGGTGCGGGATTTTCTTGCAAATTTTCATGTAGCATCGTTAGAAGATACTGAACTTAAATATCAAGTTTGGCAGTTAACGTACTTTTCGTTTTTGAACTATGCTACCCAGACACATTCATACGCACACACGGTCGTTTTTCTAAAATGCTTTTATTGGATTCGGGGGCTCTCAAACCATGGATTTCCGGTGAAATCTCGGTATAGAATTTTTGGGTGCAATATTGTGTGTAGCACATAGCTTTTTACTTTATCTACATGTACTATGTACCTAGTGTATAGAGAAGTTATTGCATTCCACCCAAAAGTTCTATACCGAGATTTCACCGGAAATAGACGTTTTAGGGTCCCCTGTATAAAAAAAAGCATTTTTAGAAAAAGATCCGTGTGTGTCCGTGTGCCTGTGAACTCAAAAACGAAAAGTCTGTAGAATAACAAGCTTAGTATACAAGTTTGGTATCTTCCAAGGAGGAGACACGAAGATTTTGAAGAAAATCCCCCTCACCAAACTACCCTATACATGGAAAAATTTTTAAAAGCTGTGATTTTTTCAAATATGGCCCAAACGATTTTGATTAAAACACCATATACTAAAGATATTTATTTGGCAAATAAAATGGATATCTTGGATTTTCTGGGAATCCCTCTGAAGACATATTTACTGTGGATAAATTTTGCATAACTAGTAAACCGTAAGAGACAAACAATTACAAAAAATATAGATCTCGTTAAAACACACAATTTATATCATATACCTTTTTCGTGGAGTTGACCATTTCCGATACATTTCTTGTTATTGGTATCAGTTTTAAAAAACTTATACTTTTCTCATACAGGAATTTGTCAACTTCTGTCTATACAAACAAAGGAACATCAGTCACATAGCAACCAGCTTTTGGCTTTCACTTTAACCTATGGTACTCTCTTATTTCGCTTCTACTTACAAGCAACCAAGTAATAAGACTATTTCTGTTAATGTTTTCTCTATTAGCATTAAGTAAATAAAAGCATACGCTTTTTAACAATAATTTGTTGCAGAGATGTAGAGAAAGTCATGTGAATGGAACATCAGCCTTTGTTTTTCTCTCAATTAGCATGAAGTAAATAGAAAAAAAAATCTCAACTGTTCCATTTACAAGACTTTTTCTATATCGGTGTAACAAATTATTGTTAAAAAGTATATTGTTTTATCTACTTTAAGATAATCGAGATAAACATTAGCAGATATTGTCTTAATTACTTGCTTCCTTGTAAGTAGAAGGAAAATAAGGGAATACATTAAAGGCCGGTTGTCATGTGGATGAAATCCGTTTCTATGCAGAGCCAGGAGTTTACAGCTTTCCGTGTGAAAAAACATTTGAGTATTTTAAATCTGAAGCAAATAACAAGGAATGTCTCAGAAATGATCAACTCCACGAAAAAAAGGTATATGATATAAATTATGTGTTTTAACGAGATCTATATTTTTGTGTAATACATTTTTGACTGTGTCTTACGGTTTACTAGTTATGCAAAATACAGCAAAAGTCATTGAGAATAAAGATGTCTTCAGAGGCGATTCCTAGAAAATTCAAGATATACATTTTATTTACCATATAAATACAGTTAATATACGGTATATTATTTAAAATCGTTAGAGTCATCTTTGAAAAAATAAACATTTTTTGGATTTTTTTCCATGTAAAGGATAGTTTGGGGTGGAGAAATTTGTCTCAAAATCTTCGGTTTGGTATTTTACTGAATTTGTGTTCACAGAGACCCTGTCTGACACACACGCACGTTTATTTCCGGTGAAATCTCGGTAATGAATTTTTGGGTGGAATGCAATACATTCTCTATACACTATGTATATAGTACGTGTAGAGAAAGACTTTTGAACTGAACACATCAGATTTTTAACATAAGCGTCTACAGAAAATCCTGTTTATGGCGAAGACCGAAAAGAAAGGCACGTGTGTATAGTCTGCCACGTGCCTGCTCACATTTTCTGGTACACGTTTATACAAACTTGCCTGCTGTGTTTTCAATATAAATGAAATAAGTTTTGATTAGTAAATGCGGGTAGCGGCGTCCTTTGCCATGGCAACCACTTGCGTCATGCACCTGCCATACAAACACATGCTAGCGGAGATTTGGGGAAACAAAGGATGCCAGCCGACAATTCCATTTTTTCTTTCTCTACATGTACTATGTACAGTGTATAGAGAATCCATCCAAAATTCGATACCGAAATTTAACCGGAAATAGACGTTTTAGGATCCCTTGGATAAAAAAAAAAAGATTTCTAGAAAAAGGTCCGTGTGTGTGCGTGTGAGTGTGTCTATGAACACGATAATTCAAAAACGAAAAGTCGGTAAAATACCAAACTTGATATTTAAGTTCAGAATCTCCCAAGGGTGCGACCCGAAGATTTTCAAGAAAATCCACCAACCCCCAAATACCCTTTATATGGAGAAAAAAAAAAATCGAAAATCTTGATTGTATCAAAAATGGCTCTAAGGATTTTGATTAAAATATCGTATAATAAAGATATTTACCTGACAAATAAAATGTATGTCTTGAATTTTCTGGGAATAGCCTCAGAAGCCCTCTCTATTCTGAAGGAATTTTGCTGAAATATGTGCAACCGGTAAACCGTAAAAGAAAGACAAATGTATTTCACGTTAAAACACACAATTTATGTCATATACGTTTTTTTCGTGGGATTGATCGTTTTTTAGATATCCCTTGGTTTTGGTGTCAGCTTGGTAAAACTTATACTTTTTCGTGGAATTGACCATTTCTGAGATACTCCTTGCTATTTGTTTCAGATTCAAAATACTTAAACTTTTCTCACATGGAAATTTGTAAACTCTGGGCCTGCATAGAAACGGGTTTCAACTACATGGCAACTAGCCTTTGACCATATTTTTAGCCTAGTGCATTCCCTTATTTTCCTTTTACTTACAAGGAGGCAAGTAGTTAAGACAATTTCTGCTAACGTTTATATCGATTATCATAAAGTAGACAGATGAAAATGCTTTTTAGCAATAATTTGTTACAGCGATGTCGAGAAACCCATGTGAATGGAATACATCAGATTTTTACTTTCTCTACACTACTATGTACATAGGGTATAGAGATGGTATTATACTGCACCCAAAAACCAGAGATTTCACCGAAAATAGACGTTTTAGGGTCCCTAGTATCCCAAAAAAGCATTTTAAAAACATGTCCATGAGTCTGTATACACGATATCTCAAAAGGAAAAGTCTGTAACATTTCAAACTTGGTATATAAGTTTAGTATCTTCCAAGGATATGACACAAAGATTTTGAGCCCGCCTGGATTGTGTGGTGGTAGCGTGTCTGCCTCCCATTCAACAGGTCGTGAGTTCGAATCTCACTTAGGGTGAGTTACCCGGATAAGGTTTTTTAGGAGTTTTCCCTTATCCTGAGAAGGCGAATGTCGAGTAACTTTAAGCTCCATGGGCCCCGAGATCATTTCAATATCATTTCACCAATTTCATTCACCGAGATAAAGGACGTTAAGCTACAAAAAAACAAAAAACAATTTTGAGGAAGGATATTACCACGAAAAATGAATGTATATCTTGAATTTCCTGGGAATAGCTTCTAAAGACCTACTTATTCTGGATGATTTTTATTGAATTTTGCATAACTGGTAAACCGTCAGAGATTGACAAAAGACTTATTACAGCAAAGACGTAGATCTCGATAAAACACAAAGTTTATGTCAAATAAATTATTACTTTCTCTATACGTGCTATGTACATAGCGTATAGAGAAGGTATTGTGATGCACCCAAAAATTCGATACAGAGATTTCACCGAAAATACATGTTTTGAGACCTGAATCCAAAAAAAAAGCATTTTTAGAAAAATTTCGGTGTGTGTGTCTGTGGCCAGTATAGCTCAAAAACGAAAAGTCCGTTAAAAACCAAACTTGATATTTAGATTTGGTATCTTCCATGGATGCGACACGAAGATTTTAAGAAAATCTCCCCTCTCCCAACTATCCTTTACATGGAACTTTTTTTCGAAACGTTTGATTTTCTAAAAAATGGCTCTAACGATTTTGATTAAAATGTCGTATATTAAAGATATTTACCTGACAAATAAAATGTATATCTTGAATTTTCTGGGAATAGACTACTTTATTCTGGATGAATTTTGCATAACTACTAAACCGTAATAGATGGACAAAAATTTAACACACAAAAAATGTAGAGCACGTTAAAACACACAATTTATGTTCTATACATTTTTTTCGTGGAGTTGATCATTGTTGAGATATTCCTTCTTTTTGGTTTCAGCTTTGCACTTTTCTCATACAGGAATTTGCAAACTCCTGTCCATACAAACAAAGGAACATCAGTCACATAGCAACCAGCTTTAGACTGTCACTTTAACCTATGGTACTCCCTTATTTCGCTTCTACTTACAATAGAACAAGAAATGAGACCATTTCTGCTAATTTTTCTCGATTAGCATGAAATAAATAATAGAATAAGCTTATTAACAATAATTTGTTATAGAGATATAGAGAAAGTCATGTAAATGGAACACATCAGATTATTTTAGTGGAGTTGACCGTCTTCGAGTTCCCTTCGAAACGGTATTCAATCCCATAGCAACCACATTTTAAATCATTTGATTATCGGTTTAGCCTAGTGTATTCATTTATTTCTCTTCTACTTATAAGGAATTAAATAATAAGACCGTTTCTGATAATGTTTTAGTATGAAATTGATAAAAGAATAAGCTTATTAACCATACTTTGTTACAGAGATGTAGGGAAAGGCACGCAATGGAACACACCAGGATTTTAGCCATTTATATGTTCATTAAACGTTTATTCATGATTTACCCGTTGATTTGCTGACAACTCCTATACTCCGAGTTTTTGTAATTTGTGGTGGTCTCAACCTTAATTAGCTCGAATTAGCGGGGCTTTTTCGTATGGAAAGAGCTGAAAATGTAACAGCAAAATCGAGTATAAGCTACCCACAAGCCAAAATTTGATCATGAATTGAGGCTAATGATTCTCGCTATAGGAACTATTGCTGTCGATATATACATACCCAACATCGAGGTGAAATGTTAAATGTTTTTCGGTAGGTTACGTATCCTAGAGGTTATAGTTTTTTCGTGATTTTACTTTCTCTAGTACGTATGTAAGATTTTCATGCTAGGCAGAGAAAGTATTGTATTCCACCCAAAAATTCGATACCAAGATTTCACCGGAAATACAGTTTTAAGACTCCTGAATAAAGAAAAGAAGCGCGGTGTATGTGTAAAATGTATATCTTGAATTTTCTGGGAATAGCCTCTGAAGACCTCTTCATTCTGGACGAGTTTTGTATAACTGGTAAACCGTAAGAGATAGACAAAACTTACACTTAGATTTCGATAAAATACACAATTTATGTCAAATACATTTGTACTTTCTCTACACGTACTATATACACAGTGTATAGAGAAGGTATTGCATTCTACCAAAAATTTGATACTGAGATTTCACCGGAAATACAAGTTTTAGGTCCTCCTGAATCCAAAAAAAGCATTTTAAGAAAAAGATCCGTGTGTGTGTGTATATGTGTGTGTGTGTGGACAGCATAGCTCAAAAACGAAAAATCCGTTAAATAGCACACTTGGTATTTACGATTGGTATATTTCTAGGATGCGACACGAAGATTTTCAAGAAAATACCTCCAACCCCAACTATCCTTTACATGGAATTTTTTTCGAAAATTTTGATTTTATCAAAAATAGCTCTAACGATTTTGATATTTACCCGACAAATAAAATGTATATCTTGAATTTTCTGGGAATAGCCTCTAAAGATTACTTTATTCTGAATGAATTTTACATAACTACTAAACCGTAAAAGATGGACAAAAACTTACTCCACAAAAAATGTAGAGCACTTTAAAACACACAATTTATGTTATATATATATATTTTTTTTTTCATGGAGTTGATCGTTTTTTTAGATATTCCTTGTTTTTGGTGTCAGCTTGGAAAAACTTATACTTTCCTCAAACAGGACTTTTTCAACTCCTGTCCATACAAACAAAAGAACTTATGGACCTGTTGCAATTCAAATAGCTTATAGTACAGCAGTAGTAACATACCCTGGTCAGCCGCAGAGCTGTTTCGTGTGTGGAGATACAAGTCACATGAAACAGAACTGCCCACGGCGAACTTCAACACTAAAATTGTAGCCCCACCATACCTCTAGACTGCTAAGTGATGTAGTAAAAGGCAACGAACACAACCAAATAAACGCCCCCCTAGGAAATGCAATGCAGGAAAACATTAATGAATAAGATGAAAACGAAGTTGAAACCAATTCACAGGTCACCATGGAAACAAACATACAAACTCCATCTAAAAGCAAACCTACAGGGAATAAAGGACCAATTCCAAGTGAATCCTCCAGCAGTACTTGTACAGTGTCTGAGGATAATCACTCTGAAACCTCAGCTTACAATACTGACGATGAAGCTCCTGTAATCTCTAATGATTGCAAAAAGAAAAATCCTCCAGCAAAGAAATCCAAAAAAGAGCCATCTTACACCTTAGACGGGCAAATGGAGCCAGTTAAGCATCTGCTAGAGGAATCTCCATCCGACTTTCCACTGAACTACATACAACTTAAAAGCTTGTATGAAAATTCAGTAGGCACATCTGATATACTGAAAGTAGCAGACAACATTCAGGGCCTTGCTGAAATGCTTAGAAAGCTTCAGCCCCACTATAAGAATAAATCAATTAAGAACAGAACCACCAGAATTGAAAAAGCTTTAGTCGATAAGTCTAAACCAACATGATTCAATAGGCAACACTCAAATTGGAATTGTTTTCTAAATTTATGGGATCTATTTTACTTCAGTGGAATCTAAATGGATTTAAAACCCAGTATGAATTTCTACAGAAGTTAATTTCTATACACCACCCTAAAATAATCTGCAATAAATATAAGACAATATTCTATACAATAAGAACCGAAACACTCCTCTCCGTGCCAGTGGAGGGGTAGCTACCTACGTTTGGAATAATATAGTTAGCAAAGAAGTACCAATTACAACAAAATTCGAAGCAGTAGCAGTTACCGTTTTACTGAGCATTACAATATGTATTTGTAATATCTACATACCAAACAGCCAACCCATTGACCTCCAACATTTGAAGGAATTAACTGATCAGTTACCTAAGTCTTATAATTTGTTAGGCGACTTTAACGCCGGAATACCGACTCAAGGGGGAAAGTTATTGAATCTTTCTTAGAAACAGAAGATGTAGTACTTCTAAATTCGAAGAAGCCTACACATTACAGTATATCCCATAACACCTTCAGCAGCATGATCTCTGTATATGCTCTCAAGATATAGCTCCAATAATTAATTGGTCAGTTAGTGACGCTCCTTCTGGAAGCGATCACTTCGCAATTCTAATTGAAATTGCAACAGGAAGCCTAAACAATTCACATAAAAACAAATGGAACTTGAAACACGCTAACTGGACAGCTTTCAGAGAAACTATCGATGATCATATAACTACACTTATACCTGCAAACCACTTCTATTAACAGCATCATTAAAGATTTCACTTCAATAATAATTAACTCTCCAGAAAATAATGTAACCAGAACCGCAATACAACTTGATAAGAAATCTGTTCCTTGGTGGAATAACACCTGCAAACTAGCAATTAAAAACAATAATAAGGAGTTCTACCAATATAAAAGACGACCCACCTTAGAAAATAAATTAGTATTTCAGCGACTTAGGGCAACAGCTAGGAAGATTATTAAAGAGAGCAAAAAAACGTCATGGTTAACATATCTGTCGTACATGACTCACCAAACACCACAGCAGATTATATGGGAGCGCATAAGAGGCGTTTATAAGAATAACAAAATAACAGCGTTATGTCAAGGTACCACTATTTTAACCGAGTCTCGAACCATCGCAGATTCACTAGCGATACCTTTTCACAAATATCAAGTGACAGCAACCACGAAGAGGAATTCATAACATTCAGAAACAACGTTCCTAGCTTAGATTTCAACAAAATAGATTACCATACAAAACATACATATAACGACAAAATTGATCTAAAAGAAGTACAAGAAACATTAGAGTACTGCAAAAACAATAGCCCTGGGCCAGATACTAATTCTTAAAACAACTTTCATCTGATGGAATTTTATATCTATACGAAATATACAATTATGTCTGGTGTGAACAGAAAATGCTATAGTAATACCAATCCACAAACCTGATACTGACAGAAGTAAACCAGAAAACTACCGACCGATTGCTTTAATCTGTACAATGTGTAAACTGCTTGAAAAAATAATAAACAAACGCCTAAGGTGGATGCTTGAACAACAAAAATTCTTCAGTGCTGAGCAAAGTGGTTTCAGGCAATTTCACTCGACAAATGACACCTTGATCACACTAGAAACGGAAATATCAGACGCATTCCACAACGGGCAGCATCTACTGGCTGTTAGCCTATGACATGATATGGCGAAAGGGCGTTACAAAAACACTAGCAGAACACGGCGTCACAGGAAACATGATTCATTTTATCCACAACCTTTTAAGGACGCGAACAATACAAGTGCGAGTAAATAATATAATATCAAAAATAGTAAAAACAGAGAATGGAGTCCCCCAAGGTTCTGCTATCAGCGTTACTCTCTTCCTGATAGCAATTAATAGCATTACCTGCCATGTGAAAGCACCAGCTAAATGTTGTCTCTTCGCAGATGATCTCACTATATTTTGCAATGGTAAAAATATATTAACTACACAAGCTATTATTCAGTCCAGTATACAAGAACTACAGCATTGGACCAAGGAAACCGGATTTAAATTCTCAACTTCTAAAAGTAAATGCATATTATTTTCAAAGCAAAGGAAACTCAATTTTCAGCCAAACATGTTCTGAAGTGGTAACATTTTAACAGTAGTAAAAGCAATGAAGGTTTTGGGCGTTATATTCGACCAAAAGTTAACATGGGCTCCTCAAACAAAATTGCAGAAGACGAATAGCGATCTTGAAAACACTTGCAGCAAAGAACTGGGGAGCAGATTTTAAAATCTTACTAAATACTTACAGAAGCATTATTCGATCTAAACTGGATTACGGCAGTATAATATTTAATTCGGCAAAGCCATCTGTATTAAATAAACTCAACACAATTCAGACAACAGCACTTCGAATTATTTTAGGAGCATATCTAACTAGCCCGAGTGCTAGTTTACAAATAGAGGCAAATGAACCGCCCCTTAGTATACGAAGAAAACAGCTGAGTACGTCTTATGCACTTAATATAGCAGCCTCGCCTAGTTCAAAAATGAAAACCTGTATATTTCCGAAAGAACATTTACAGAAGAAAAATCCAATGCCTTTTGCACTAAGACAGAAACAGTTCTTTCAAGAAATACATTTACCATTTTCTAACATTGCCACAATTAATCAAAGCACAGACATCCCTCCTTGGAGAATTACACTTCCTGAAATTAATATGGAAATATCCTACCTTGCTAAAAGCCAGACAAATAAACTGATATACCAGAAACTGCTGAAAGAACAATGGCAGCAATGCCCAAATTATATTCACCTATATACCGATGGATCGCAGACTGGAAACGGGTGTGGTTGTGCTGTGGTTTATCCTGATCACACTATGCTGTACACATTACCACATTTCTACTCTATATTTAGTTGTGAGTTATATGCCATCAAGAAAGCATTACTGTACTTATTCGAGACAAACAAAACTGAAGCTTACCTAATACACACTGATTCTAAATCCAGCATACAGGCGCTACAAGATCTGTTCTCTACAAATACATTAGTCCAAGAAATTCAAAAATTATCTACACTTCTAATGAAACAAGGAAGGAAAATAGCCATAATGTGGATACCCTCACATCAGAACATTTTAGGTAATGAGCAGGCAGACTCTGCAGCAAAGGAAGCCACAAGGCTCCCAATACATGAAGAGACACCTTTACCCCACAAAATATGCATCCAGAAAATGTTACAACCTCTGGCAAACAGCATGGGCACCATCACCTCCTAGCAAACTACACGAAATTAAACAGAACTCCAGAACATTATATCCACTGCAGAAAGTGAGACGGAAAGACCAGGCTGTCATCACGTATCGGACACACCAAGTTAACCCATTCCCATCTACTGAATAAAACAGACCAACCTAAATGTCACACTACCATCACTGTACGCCACTTACTCTCAGAGTGTCCTCAGTATCAACAGCAGCGAGCAGAATGCAAACTACTAGACATCCAAGAAGCACTCAACAATTCATCACACAGCAAAATACTACTTAAATACTTAAAACTAACAAATATGTATAATGAAATATAATATTATCCATGAAATTGTATTTACCAATGTCAATTTTTTGTAAATGGTACCATTAAAACATGTTGTCGCGATATGACTACTTTGTAAGTTAAAGCGACATAAAATAAATAAATTAAAAAAAAAAAAAAACAAAGGAACTTCAGTCACATAGCAACCAGCTTTTGACTATCAATTTAACCTATAGTACCCCCTTATTTCCGTTCTACTTATAAGAAAGCAAGCGATAAGACTATTTCTGCTAATTTTTTCTCGATTAGCATGAAGTAAATAGAAGCATAAGCCTTTTAACAATAATTTGTTGCAGAGATGTAGAGAAAGTCATGTGAATGGAACACATCAGACTTTTTTTTTTTCATGAAATTGGCCGTTTCGAGATATTCCTTTATATTGATTTCAGTTTTAAAATACTTATAGTTTTCTCATACGGGAATTTGTTAACTCCTGTCCATACAAAGGAACTTCAATCTCATAGCAACCAGCTTTTGACTATCACTTTAGCCTGTGTTACTCCGTTATTGTCTGGAATCAAGGACAAAAAGTCTGTCAAAAACCACACTTGATATTTAAGTACAGCATTTTCTAAGAATGAGACAAGAAGGTTTTCATGAAAAACCCCCACCCCAAATTATACTTTACATGGAAAAACTTTCGAAAATTTTGTTTTTCTCAAAAGGTCTCTAAAGATTTTGATTAAAATGCCATATATTAAACATATTTACATGGCAAATAAAGTGTATATTTTGAATTTTTGGGGAATAGTTTCTGAAGATCTCTTCATTCTGGATCGTAAGAGATAGACCAGAACTTTCTGCACAAAAGATATAGAGCTCGTTAAAACACACAGTTTACTATGATTAACAATTCCATGTTATTGGCTTAAAATTTAAAATAGTTGAACTATTCTCAAACGGAATATCATCATTCGTCATTCTTTTGTTTTACTCCTGACCATGCAAAGACAACCGAATTTTAATTATATCACAGCGATAATTTTAAAAGATTTGACTATCGCTTTAGGCTAGTCTATTACTTCATTTCTCTTCAATACCGAGATTTCACCGGAAATACTTAATTTGAGATTCATGAATCTAAAAAAAAAAAAAAAAAAAAAGAATAGTTGTGTGTATGACCGAGAGAGAGAGAGAGAGAGAGAGAGAGAGAGAGAGAGAGAGCAGCATACCTCAAAAACGAAAAAATCGGTTAAATATCAAACTTGATACTTAAGCTTTTCAAGAACATTAACTCACCCAAACTGCCCATTGAATGGAATATTTTTCGAAAAGTTTGTTTCCTCAAAAATTGCTCTAACGATTGTTGTAAAATACAGCGTGAAACGTTTGGATTCAATTTTTTGAGAATAGTCTCTAGACCTCTTCATTCTGGATGAATTTTGTAAAACTGAAAAACCGTAAGAGAGAAACCCAAACTTATGCACAAAATCTGATGTGTTCCATTCACATGGCTTTCTCTACATCTCTGCAACAAATTACTGTTATAAAGCTTATTGTTCTATTTACTTAATGCTAATCGAAAAAAATTAGCAGAAATATTTTTATTACTTGCTTCCTTGTAAGTAAAACCGAAAATAGAAGTGAAATAAGAGAGTACCATAGGTTAAAGTGAAAGCCAAAAGCTGGTTACTATGTGACTGATGTTCCTTTGTTTGTATGGACAGAAGTTGACAAATTCCTGTATGAGAAAAGTATAAGTTCTTTAAAGATGAAACAAAAAACAAGGAACATCTAAAAAACGACAAACTCCACGAAAAAAATTAATATAACTTAAATTGTGTGTTTTAATGTGCTCTACATTTTTTGTGTAGTAAGTTTTTGTCCATATCTTACGGTTTAGGAGTTATGCAAAATTTCGTAAAATTCATCCAGAACAAAATAGTCTTCAGAGGCTATTCCCAGAAAATTCAAGATATACATATTATTTATCAGGTAATATCTTTAATATACGATATTTTAATCAAAATCAGTAGAGCCATTTTTAGAAAATAAAAATTTTCGAAAAATGTTCCGTGTAAAGGGTAGTTGGGTGTGGGGGATTTTCTTGAAAATCTTCGTGTCGCATCCTTGGGAGATACCAAACTTAAAAAACCAAGTTTGATTTTTAACGGTTTTGAGCTATCCTGCCCATAGACCCACACACACACACACACACACACACACAATAATAAATACTTTACAGTACCTTCTCTTACACTATGTACATAGTACGTATAGAGAAAGTAAAAAAGCAATGTGAATGAAAGGCATCAGATTATCCTCTTTCCTAAATCGGGGTTACAAGCCGTTATGGACGGATCTTGATTATAATACAAATTATGCAAACATATAGTAGCAGTTATTTTCAACCAAAATATTATCCTAGGCATGCTTATACAATCACAGCACAGCATTATTTTCTTGTTGTATAAACCACATGTTGCGTAATTGTTATTTACACACCTGGAACCATCCACGTCACTATCACTTCCTCTATTATCTACATACAATGTACACAGCTGGTAGAGAAGGTATTGTATTTCATCCAAAATGTAGGTAGCGAGGTTTCTACGGAAATACATGTTTTGAGGTCCCTGAATAAAATTAGCATTTCTACGTACTATATAGAGTATAGAGAAGGTATTATATTGCACCCAAAAATTCGATACCGAGATTTCACCGGAAATATATGTTTTGAGACCCCCTGAAACCAAAAAAGAATTTTTAAAAAATGTCCGTGTGTGTCTGTGAGCCGCATAGCTCAAAAACGAAAAGCCCGTTAAATACCAAACTTGGTATTTAAGTTTGAAATCGTCCAAGGATGCAACACAAGATTTTCAAAAAAATTCCCCCACCCCTAACTACCCTTTACATGGAAAAAAATCACAAACATACACACACGGACATCTTCCTAAAAATGCTTTTTTTGGATTCAGGGAGTCTCAAAACATGTATTTCCGGTGAAATCTCGGTATCGAATTTTTGCGTGCATTACCATACCTTCTCTATACACTATGTACATAGTACGTGTAGAGAAAGTAAAAACACATACACACTATGTACATTGTAGGTACGTGATAAAGAAAATTAATAGGTTCCATATAATAATAAAAATCTCCGTAGACACCAGGAAGAAATCTGTTTTTCTAAAGTGACAGAATTGCTAGTACCAGCTGATGAAATTGGACATGCACGCTAATTTTCTCATGGTAATTTAAAATGCACGCGTTTGCCACACTGTAGAGTGCTGGCGCGTGTTGACAGAAAAATGTCAAAATTGTTTATTCGCAGAGGGTCTAAATAAACGTCAACGAAAAGCGACTCAACGCACGTGTTGCCAACTTGCCAAGGCATTCCACTGCAGCTAGCACACAACCTTATGAGATGATTCATGCAACATTCCAAGGTGTAACCACTGTTGTACCTAGCAGCTGTTCTGTAAGTATGTATTAAACTCCTTGACACAATCACTCACTCCAAAACACACTATTCTATGTGCAGCATCTTACAAAGCATTATTCTATTTACTTTCTCTATGTACATGGTGTATAGAGAAGGTATTGTATTGGACCCAAAAATTCGATACCCAGATTTCACCGAAAATATATATTTTGAGACCCCCTGAATCCAAAAAGAGCATTTTTAGAAAAATGTCCGAGTGTGTCTGTGGGTAGCATAGCTCAAAAACGAAAACACCGTTAAATACCAAAGCTGGAAACCTGACAAATAAAATGCAAATCTTGAATTTTCTGCGAATAGCCTCTGAAGACTACTCCGTTCTGGATGAATTTTACGGAATCTTGCATAACTACTAAACCGTAAGAGATGGACAAAAACTTACCACATAAAAAAAATGCAGATCACGTTAAAACACAATCTTTATGTTATATACATTTTTTTTTTCGTGGAATTGATCGTATTTGAGATATTCCTTGTTTTTAGTTTCAGCTTTGAAAAACTTATACTTTTCTCATACAGGGATTTGTCAACTGGTGTCCATACAAACAAAGGAACTTCAGACACAAAGCAACCAGCTTTTGACTATCACTTTAACTATGGTACTTCTTTATTTCGTTCCTACTTACAAGGAAGCAAGTAATAAGAATATTTGTGCTAATTGTTCCTGCTAATTAGAATGAAATTAATGGAAGCATAAGCTTTTTAACAATAATTTGTTGCAGAGACGTAGAGAAAGTCATGTGAATGGAATACATCAGCTTTTTTTTCTATTTCATGCTGATCGTGATAAACACTAGAAGAAGCAGAAGGAAACCAAGGAACACTGGGGTAAAGCGAGAGTCAAATGTTTTACAAGCTCGCTTTGGGATTGTCATAGTACCACGAGTGTCGATAATTCACGGCCGGAGCGAAGCAACGAGTCGTATTTGATAAGACAATTCAGCGAAATGGATTATTAATAATAATTTATAATATATAGGAAGGCAGATTTTATCAGGTTATGATTGTAATACTTACATTAGTTCTCAAATGGTAGAAGACGCATTCGACCATGTTTATTTACCTAATGTTCTCTTTTTCTTTCTTCACTGCCTCCTGAATTATGATATGGCCGACCATGTCTACACCCAATGTACGAATATCGATAGCAACAATAGAGCTAGGAAACAGTTATTTTATTTCAGCTTTTAATAGCTAATGCATGAAATGCAAACAAACGTTATTTTATTTGAGGTTATTGAACTCATCTCATACATAAGAAGTATAAATACTGATTATTTTTACTCCTTTTTTAACTAAATACATTATGAACTGGATAAAACTTTAAATAAATATTGTAACTGAATTAATTGACACTACAATTGTGGAACTGACAGTTATTAAAAGTGAAGCTTGGTTGACTGGATTGTAATCTTGTTACCAATAACCAAGACAAGAGAATAACAAACAAACTTCAGGAGCGACAAGATTTCAAAGAAATGAACATCAGCTGCGATAAGACTTTTCGTCAATATCGCTCCATTTGGATCACTGCGATTGGTTGAAATTGCCTAATCTCGGCTATGCCATTGTCGCTTTAATAGTTTAGCTGAATTGTCATTCAAATTAGCTTCTTTGCATGCGAAAACAAAAGAAACACGGACTTCTGTTTGAGAAAAGTATAAGGCTTTTAATATTTGAAACCAATAACAAGGAATATCTCGGAAATGGCTGCTTCCACAACAAAAGTGTATAGGACATAAGTTGTGTGCCTTGACGAGATCTATAAGTTTTTGTGGAGTAAGCTTTTGTCAATCTCTTATTATGCAAAAGTCATTTTGGGGGATTGTCTTGAAAATCTTTGAGTCGCATCTTTGGGCGCTACTAAGCTTAAATACCAAGTTTGGTATTCAATGTCCTTTTCGTTTTTGAGCTATATTGTTCACAGACACACACACGCCTTTTTTTTTCTTCTAAAAATGCTTTTTTCGGACTCAGGGGACCTCAAAACACATATTTCCGGTGAAATCTCGACATCGAATTTTTGGGTGGAATACAATGCCTTCTGTTCCACTATGTACATTATACATATGGGCTACAGAAAGTAAAATGTTTTTTTTTTTTTTTTTTTTTATTGAGGGGCGTCAAAAGATGTATTTGCGGTGACATCACGGCATAGAGTTTTTAGATGTTATCGAATGTTTCCCCTACTTATTACACGGTGTAAAGAAAGTAAAAAGAGATGCTTCACATTTGTTCAAAAAGAATCGTCAATTGTTCTGCTTATTTGTTTTTCTCACATTAGTAAAGTATGGAGTAATCGGTGAAATGAGGTCACCATTTAAGCTTGAGAAGACAGAATTAAAGCGTGTGTGAATTGTAGAGCCACTTTTTCATCAGGTGCAACCAGTGGAAGATTGACCTTGCCCGACCGTATTGTAAACACGTGCGCAGCAATAATGCGATACGAAAATATTGACACCTCACATACACGCCTACTGTTTCGTGCTACAACAACAGCGAACACCTGATGTGTTACATTCACATGACTTTCTCTACCTATTCTGTAACAAATAACTCTTACAAAAGTTTATTCTTCTCTTTACCGAGCCAGGTGGCTCAGGAGTTCGTCTGGGACTGGCTTTCGGGAGGCCCGGGTTCGCGCTCTCAAGCTCTGGTTTTTCCGTGGTTTTCCTGGGGCCGCTTAGGCGAATGCTGGGGTGCTGTGTATCTACCAGGGTTGCTTTCATTCCTAAATTTAATTTCCCTTCTTCATCGTACAGGTCGGCGGTAGGTGTGGCTTAAGGCGGTTGAGGCTAGGCCTCCTTCCGGCCTCCCGGCGCATGTAGAGCCTCCGTGGCGCGCCAGGGCTACCATCTAGTGAACTGCTAGGGACTTCCGTGTGTCTCTGTGCTTAGTTCCTTCGTTTCCTGAATGCTGGCCTGTGGTTTCCCCTCCTCACAACCCTTTCCCCGGGGGGGGGGGGAACCGAAATAGATCAGTACTTGGTCGCAGTTGCCGAGGTATCTCCCGCCATTAACATTCTCATACCTCATTCTGCTCTCTACTTCGTGCTGATCTTGATAAACATTAGCAGAAAATTTTGTAGGTTATTAAGTTCTTTGTAAGGGATTATATTAGTCAACATTTTTATAAGCCGATTGCTATGTGATGCAATTCAAATTCCCTTTTCTTTGCATGACCAGAAAGAGAAAAAACATGAATATCCACTTCCCATTTCAGAAAAATCAAGGTACTGGCCATTTTCAAACCAATATCAAGGACTATCTCGAAAATTGTTAGCTCTATAAAAAAATGTGTAACATAAATTGTGTGTTTTACCGAGATCAACAATTAATGTTTTCAGTTTTTTCCCTATCTCTTATGGTTTATCGATTATGCTAAAGTCATCCATGAATAAAGAAGTCTTCAGAGATAATCTTTTAAATTAAAATACATTGAGTTTTATTTATGGACGGACGATCTGCTGCTGTGATCCTCAGCGTCCCATTCTACATTGAGCGCAAAGATCGCTTACGCCCGTAAAAAGCCATCGACCTCCACCGGGTTTGGACCCGCGACCTTGGGAACCAGAGATTAACATGTTACCCCTAGACCATGGAGGACGATAGAATAATCTATTGTACGAATAGTTTGTTTGTAGAATAGATAGAAAGCCAGGTTATGGAACACATCAGATTTTTTTATTTGTCTTTTATTTTAATTCTGGACATAGAAAGAGATGGGAATTTCAAAGACTTCAATTAGCGAGCAGCTCTTAAACGTTGACTATCGTTTAAACCTAATATATTTCCTTACTGTCAGTTATCGACAAAGCGATGTGCTAAAACCATTTTACCATTTTTGTCTCCATTAACGCGACGTTTCTAAGAATAGTTTAAGAATGGGTAGAGAAAGTAATATGAATGTAACATGTCAGAGTTTTACACAGTATAATTCAGTGAAGAGTATGATGAAGATGTAGCAGTACAGTATCTTTTGTTATTTGCCATCAACACGGATGTGCTTAGTCATGGCCTCCATTTCCTGCAGTATTAATAGCTTGGCTAGTAAAGGTCGGCCTTCCATCAGCTGGTATTTGTCTTCATTTTATTGAACTCAGTTCAACAAATCGCCAGCATTTCTCGTACTTGTATTCTCGATGCTAATATTAGCGAGTATTTTGTAAGGAAGAACGAGATCGGACATCTGACTGTCGACCTGACCCAAATCCTTTTGTAGGTTGCTGCGCATGTATCAGCTTTTCCAGCAAACTTCGCTCACATGTCGGGATCATTATTTAAAGTTCACAATTTTGGATGAGCAAGCTTATTATCGCAAACATTGGTGTTTAGAGCAAAGGTTGAAAGTCGACTGGTACAGTCCCCAGAGGCAGTTTCTCTCCAGTTTTATAGCAAGCAGTCGATAACAGGCGGGGAAACCATAGCGAGGTAAATTAACTGTTTAATGATCACGAGGGAAATCACATGATCTAGAACAAAAGATTATTCTTTCTAATAACACTGATAAGTATATCTAGAAGCATATTGAAGTAGTGAAAATACAGCTTTGAGAAAAACATCGTTTTATAAAATACTATGCTAGGAAAGAGGTGCGATATTTAAGGATGCCTATTACCAGAAGCAACAATTTTTACTTTCTCTACCCGTACCATGTACGTAGTGTATAGAAAAGGCATTGCATTGCACCCAAAAATTCGATACCGAGATTTCACCGGAAATATATGTTTTAGGGTCCCCTGTATCAAAAAAAAAAAAAAAAAAAAAAAAAGTATTTTCAGAAAAAGGTCTGTGTGTATGTGTGTGTCTGTGAACACGATAACTCAAAAACGAAAAGTCGGTAAAATACCAAACTTGGTATTTAAGTTTAGTATGTTCCAGGGATGCGACACAAAGATTTTGAAAAAAACTATCCCACCCCAAACTACCCTTTACATGGAACTTTTTTCGAAACTTTTGGTTTTCTAAAACATGGCTGTAACGATTTTGATTAAAATATCGTATATTAAAGATATTTACCTGACAAATAAAATGTATATTTTGAATTTACAGGGAATAGCTTCTGAAAACTACTTTATTTTCAGTGAATTTTACGGTGGGTGTTAACTTTTACGTGGATGCATATTTTAACAGCCTCCTAAAAGTACAGTACTGTAATAGATTTCAGATCCCTGCTCTGCCCGAGTTAGTTTCGGAGAGAAAAGTATGCAATGCTTCGATTCTTATAAAAGGTAATAGTCCGACATTTTATCCATATCCGACACATACCAAGCAGATGGCTCTGGGTTCGTGAATTCTGAAAGGAACAACAGACGTACAAATTCTATAAAAAAAACATATAGATTAGACAGAAGACCGGCGAAATTATATATTGACTTTATTAACTTAACTTAATTAACTGTTAAAAAAAATGCAGCTAACTTATATTACTAAAGAATATTGGTATTATATGCACAATAAGTTACAAGCCTGTACCAGACAGCTCTCTTAAACAACCGGTAATTCTCGAGGTGAATGCTGAAAAAGCTGTTATTGTTTATAGTGCAGGGTCGCCTCTGATAATGTGTTATTTAAGACTGTATTTCCTGTACATCTCGCATGCCTCACAAGCCCAGGGGACTTGCTATATGCAGTTTAAAAGCAGTAGTGTGCATAGTGTTAGAATGGAACAGCAAGTATCCGGAAGCCTAAGAACACCGGGAAAATCGCGTAAGTATAAAACACTTTCGGATAAATACGATGATTTTGCGAAAAGTGCTATTCGCGGTAAAGTTTATGATTGTTTTTTCAGAAATGAACCATCGACTCTAAATACAATTTTGCATGTAGTACATTCTGACACAGAATTGCCACATTTCTCAAAGTACTCTCCACCGGTTGCTGATATATGTATATCGCTAGTGTTGCAAAACTTTTGTGCGCCATGTACCGTTAACACGCGGCGAGTTGAGCCAGCTCCGCCTTGTTGTTGACATCAGGACTGAACTTAACTTCACATAGACTCTAGCAACCAGTTTTGACTACCGCTTTAACCTATGTTAATCCCTATTTCCCTTCTACTTACAAAGAAGCAAGTAATAAGACTATTTCTGCTATTTTTTTGTCGATTAGCATGAAGTAAATAGAAGCATCAGCTTTTTAAAACTAATTTGTTGCAGAGATGTAGAGAAAGTCATGTGAATGGAACACATCAGATTTTTACTTTCTCTACCCGTACTATGTACGTAGTGTATAGAGAAGGTATTGTATTGCACCCAAAAATTCGATACCGAGATTTCACCAACTTTCCGTGAGAAAAGTTTAAGTATTTTAAAGCTGAAATCAATAACAAGGAATATCTCAGAATTGTCAATTCCACGAGAGAGAGAGAGAGAGAGAGAGAGAGAGAGAGAGACAGAGAGAGAGAAACGTATACGACATAAATGGTGTGTTTTAACCTGATCTACATTTTTTGAGTAGTAAGCTTTCGTCTACCTCTTACGGTTTACCAGTAATCCAAAATTCAGCAGAATTCATTCAAAATAAAGAGATCTTTAGAGGCTCTTCCCAGAAAATTCAAGATATATATTTTCAATATAAACATCTTTAATATAGGACATTTTAATCAAAAACGTTTTTCCAATGAAAGGGTTTTGTGTTGTGGCGGATAATTCTCAAAATCTTCGTGTCGCATCCCTGGAACATACTAAACATAAATATCAAGTTTGGTATTTTACCGACTTTTCATTTTTGAGTTATGTTCACGGACACACTGACACATACAGGATCTTTTTCTAAACATTTTTTGGATTCAGGGGTCACCAAAACATGTATTTCCGGTGAAATCTAGGTTTTGAATTTTTAGATGCAATGCAATACTTTCTCTATACACTATGTACTTAGTACATGTAGAGAAAACAATAACTTTTTGTTAGAAGAGTTTGTTTGAAGAATGGGTGGAGAAATTCATATGAAAGGGCTACATCCGATGTATTTTAAGTAAGCAATCACGTTTGGCATATAAAGTTAAGTGTACAAGTAAGAAAATCAATTTATAGATTTTGAGAACATTTTTGTAAAACTTAACAAATTAACAAAGTTCACCGAATTTTAATGCTACCTTCTTCGGCTGCAGGAGTCAAAATAACAGCCTAATGACTTCTCGTGGTTCATTTGGAAATTATTTTGTTTTGAAATCTTTAAATAGCCCAGTGTTTACCAATATACTGTTGTCAAGATGTTCATTACATTGTTTTTGTTTACCTGCAAGAATCTTCAAGGAGAGATACGTTACTTTCTCGGAACCAGTATTTTCCCTTGGGAATAACGTTTGTCATATTGTGTACGTTATTTACAAGAATGCGTTAAGTGAACAGCATCCTTGATATCTTATACCTACCTCAACCCCATCTCAGATTTCCCCCTTCCCTTTATGATTGGGCATTATTACCAGTGGTATCTAAAGGAAGTATTACATTCCAGTCAAAAACTAGATATCCATATTTCACAGGAAATACGCGTTTTGAGGTCCAATGAACCCAGCTTTAGTAAGATGTCCATGTGTGTGTTCGTGTGCGTGTGAACAGAAAACATCTGATGCGTTATATTCACATGAGTTTATAGCCCGCTCTTCAAACACTTAATATGAAAGCTGATTCTTCTATTTTTTACTTTTTACTTTCTCTACACCTATGTACATAGTGTATAGAGAAGGTATTCTAATGTACCCAAAAATTCGTATACCAAGATTTCACCGGAAATACATGTTTTGAGACCTGAATAAAAAGAAAAGCATTTTTAGAAGAATGTCCGTGTGTATATGTGTGTCTGTGTGTGTGTGTCTGTGTGTATGTGTGTCTGTGGGCAGCATAGCTCAAAAACGAAAAGTCAGTTAAAATTCAAACTTGGTATTTGGGTTTGGTATCTTCCAAGGATGCGACACGAAGATTTTCAAGAAAATCCCCCCACTCCCAAATACCCTTTACATGGAACTTTCTTCGAACATTTTTATTTTCTAAAAAATGGCTCTAACAATTTTGATTAAAATATCGTATATTAAAGATATTTACCTGACAAATAAAATGTATATCTTGAATTTTCTGGGAATAGACTCTGAAGACTACTTTATTCTGGATGAATTTTGCTTAACTACTAAACCGTAAGAGGTGGACAAAAACTTAACACACACAAAATGTAGAGCACGTTAAAGCACACAATTTATGTTATATAAATTTTTTTCGTGGAGTTGATCGTTTTTGAGATATTCCTTGTTTTCGGTTTCAGCTTTGAAAAACTTATACTTTTCTCATACAGGAATTTCCCAACTCGTGTCCATACAAACAAACGAACTTCAATCACATAACAACCAGTTTTTGGCTTTCACTTTAACCTATGGTACTCCCTTATTTCGCTACTACTTACAATAAAGCAAGAAATAAGACTATTTCTGCTAATTTTTCTCGATTAGCATGAAATAAATAAAAGAATAAGCTTTTTAACAATAATTTGTTACAGGGATAGAGAGAAAGTGAATGGAACACATCAGATTTTTCTACTTATTACGCAGTACATAGGTAGAGATGGTATTGCACTCCACCCAAAAATTCGATACCGATATTTAATCGGAAACACACGTTTTAGGGTTCCTCGTATAAAACAAATATTTTCTACACTAATATGTGCACCTATTGTATTCCACCCAAAAATTTTATGTCGAGAGTTAGCGGCAATACACGTTTTAGGGTCCCCTGTATAAAAAACATTTTTAGAAAAAGATCTGTGTGTGTTTGTGGGTAGCAAAAGTGAGAAGTCCGTTAAATACATTTTATTTTATTTCAATCAAAGTCTAGACACATTTTTTGAAAATATCAAAATATTCGAAAATGTATCCATGAAAAGAGTAGATAGGGGTGGGGGATTTTCTTGAAAATCTTCGTGTCGCATCCTTGGAAGATTCTGGACTTAAATACCAAGTTTTCATTTTTGAGCTATGCTGCCCACAGACACCCGAACATTAAACGTTATTTTTTACTTTCTCTACACGTACTATATACATAGTGTATAGAGAAGGTATTGTATTGCACCCAAAATTCGATACCAAGATTTCACCGAAATACATGTTTTGAGACCCCTGAATCAAAACTAGCATTTTTATAAGAATGTCCCTGTGTGTGTGTGCGTATGTGGACAGCATAGCTCAAAAATGAGACGTCCGTTAAATACCAAATGGTATTTAAATTCAATATCTTCCAAGGATGTGACACGAAGACTTTCAAGAAAAAACCCTAGCCCAACTACCCGTTACAGGAAAAAATGTTTTCGTAAATTTTGATCCTCCCAAAAATGGCTCTAACAAGTTTAGTTGAAATACTGAATTATTCTGAATTAATTTTGGGGCGTTTTTCATAATTGGTAAACTATAAGAGATAGATAAAAATTTAGTTTAAAAATGTAGAGCCCATTAAAACACACAATTTATTTTACATGCATTTTTCCGTGGCCGTTTTTTTAAATATTCCTTGTTATTAATTTCACTTTGAAAGTTCTTATACTTTTCTGATGCGGGAATTTTGTCAACTCCTAGCCGTACAAGCAAAGGAATTTGAATCACAAAACAACCAACTTTTAAAAGTTTTGACTATCGTTTTAACCTATGGTACTCCGGTATTTCCGTTCTACTTACAAGGAAACAAGTAATAAGTCCATTTCTGTTAATTTTATCTCAATTAGCATGAAGTAGGTAGAAGAATAAGCTTTTTAACAATAATGTATAACAGAGATGTAGAGAAAGTCATTTGAATGGAACACATCAGATTTTTAGAAAAGGATACGTGTGTGTACGTGTGTGTGTCCGCGAACGCGATAACTCAAAAACGAAAAGTCGGTAAAATACCAAACTTGGTATTTAAGGTTCCTATCTTCAAGGATCCGATAGGAAGATTTTGAGGAAAATCCCCCTAATCTAAGCTACTCTTTACTTGGAAAATTTTTTTTCGAAATTTTTGATTTTCTCAAAAATGGCTCTAATGATTTTGATTAAATGATAACGATTTGATTAAAATATGTTTATTTACATGACAAGTAAAGCGTATATCTTGTACTTTCTGGCAATAGCCTCTATAGAGATCTTTATTTTGGATGATTTTTGTATAACTAGTTAACAACAAGAGATATACAAAATCTTGCTGCAAAAAACAACAAAAAACACTAGATCTTGTTAAAACAGACAAGTTATGTCACACACATTTTTTATAGAGAGTTGACCATTTCCGAGATATTCCTTCTTATTGGTTTTAGTTTTAAAATTGTTAAATTTTCTCATACTGGAATTTTGACCATTTCTTTAGCCTAGTGTAAACCTTTCTATGTACAATGCAGCAAGTAATAAAGTCAGATGTGCTAATGTTTATCTGGAATAGCTTGAAGTAGACAGAAGAACAATATTTTTAGCAACAATTTGTTACAGAGATGTAGAGAAAGTAGTGGGAATGGAACACTTCAGATTAATAGAAATAAACCTGCATGTATTTAATTGAAGGTAAGATGGATACAATAGGCTGATGTGATAGTCTAATTTTTAGAAACACATCTGATGTGTTCCATTCACATGCCTTTCTCTACCTATTCTGCAAAATTATTATTACAAAAGCCTATTCTTCTATCTGATCCATGTTAATCGGGATAAACAATAGGAGAAATGATCTTATTACTTAGTTGCTCAGGAATAAGTAGAAGAGAAATAGGGGAATACATTATGCTAAAGCTGGTTGCAATGTGATTCAAATTCGCTTCTGTTTGCATGACCATTAGTAAAATAAGGAACTAATGAAACGAATGATGACTTCTCCTTTAAAAAAAATTTGATGTGTTCCATTTACTTGACTTCCTCTACTTCTGTGTAACAAATTATTGTTAATAAGCTTATTCTTCTATTTACTTCCTGCTAATCGAGTAAAAATTAGCAGAAATAGTCTCATTACTTGCTTCCTTGTAAGTAGAAGCGAAATATGGGAGTATCATAGGTTAAAGTGAAGTCAAAAGCTGGTTACTAGGTGACGGAAGTTCCTTTGTTTGTATGGACACGAGTTGACAAATTCCTGTACGAGAAAAGTACAAGTTTTTTAAATCTGAAACAAAAAACAAGGAATATCTCAAAAACAACCAACTCCTCGAAAAAAAAAAAAAAAATATAACATAAATTGTGTGTTTTAATGTGCTCTACATTTTTTGTATGGTAAGTTTACGGTTTAGCAGTTATGCAAAATTTCGTAAAATTCATTCAGAATAAAGTAGTCTTCAGAGGCTATTCCCAGAAAATTCAAGATATACATTTTATTTTTCAGGTAAATATCTTTAATACACGATATTTTAATCAAAATCATTAGAGCCATTTTTGAGAAAATGAAAATTTTAGAAAAAAGTTCCATGTAAAGGGTATTTTGGGGTAGGGGGATTTTTCTCAAAATCTTCGTGTCGCATCCCTGGGAGATACTCAACATAAATACCAAGTTTGCTTATTTTACCGACTTTTCGTTTTTGAGCTATCGTGTTCACACACACACACACACGGACCATTTTGTGGAAATACTTTTTTTGGATATTGGGGACTCTAAAACATATATTTCCGGTGAAATCTCGGTATCGAATTTTTGAGTGGAGTGCAATACCTTCTCTATACACTGTGTACATAGTACGTGTAGAAAAAGTAAAAATGTGTAAGACATAAATTATGTATTTTTGCGAGATCCACTTTTTGTGTGTTAGGTTTTTGTTTATCTCTTACGGTTTAACAGTTATGCAAAATTCTGCAACACCCATCCAGAATAAAGAGGTCTTCAGAGTCTATTCCTACAAAATTCAAAATATAAATTTTATTTGTGAGTAAATATGTTTAATATACGATATTTCAATAAAAACCGTTAGAGTTATTTTTTAGAAAAACAGCATTTTCAAAAATGTAAGGGGCGGTTTGGGGTGGGGGTAATTTTTTGTGGAAATCTTCATGTCGCATCCTTGGAAGATACTAAACATAAATTGCAAGTTTGGTATTTAACGGTCTTTTTGTTTTTGAGCTATGCTGCCCACAGACACACACGCATACACACACATAGACAGCCAGATACACACGGATATTTTTCTATGCCTTTTTTTGATTCAGGGATCTCAAAACATGAATTTCCGGTGATATCTTGGTATCGAATTTTTGGGTGCAATACAATACCTTCTCTATACATTATGTACATAGTACGTGTAGAGAAAGTAAACAAGAAAGAAGAGCCGTAACACACAAGGGGCCATTGTTACATTGACATTTTAAGTGAAAATAAATGAATAGTAAAAATACCCGTTTTGGGCTTTCTGTTTCAGTCCCAAGTTTGAGTGAACATTTTTTTACAAATGAGACTAAAAGAATAGAACATCTTGATATATCGGTCTTTAATATTTATTAAACGAAGTAAGTTGAATAAATATGCAATGTTTATCTCTTCAGTGTTTTGTTTTTTTTTATTTTTATTTTTTTACATTTTCTGTACGTACTATGTACATAGTGTATAGAGAAGGTATTGTATAGCACCCAAAAATTCGATACCGAGATTTTACCGGAAATATGTTTTGAGACCCCCTGAATCCAGAAAAAAGCATTTTTAGAAAAATGTCCGTGTGTATGTGTGTGTGTGTGTGTGTGTGTGTCTGTGGGCACCAAAGCTCGAAAACGAAAAGATCGTTAAAAACCACACTTGGTATTTAAGTTTGGTATCTTTCAAGGATGTGACACGAAGATTTTCAAGAAAATCCCCCAACTTCAAACTACCCTTTACATGGAACTTTTTTCGAAAATTTTGATTTTCTGAAAAATGGCTCTAACGATTTTGATTAAAATGTCGTATATTAAAGATATTCACCTGACAAATAAAATGTACACCTTGAATTTTCTGAGAATAGCCTCTGAAGAGTACTTTATTCTGGATAAATTTTGCGGAATTTTGAATATCTACTAAACTGTAAGAGATGGACAAAAAGTTACTACATGAAAAATGGAGAGCAGATTAAAACACACAATTTATGTTATATACATGTTTTTCGTGGAGTTGATTGTTTTATTAAATATACCTTGTTTTTGATTTCAACTGTGAAAAACATACTATTCTCAAACAGGAATTTGTCAACTGCTGTCCATACAAACAAAGGAACATCAGGCACATAGCAACCAGCGTTTGACTATTACTTTAACCTATAGTACTCCCTTACTTCGCTTCTACTTACAAGGAAGCAAGTAATAAGGCTTTATCTGCTAATTTTTCTGAATTAACATGAAGTAAATAGAAGCATAAGTTTTTTTAACAATAATTTGTTGCAGAGGTAGAGAAAGTCATGTGAGTGTAACACTTCAGATATTATTTTTGAGGCACCAGCAGTTGGTGAAAACAAAAATGAAATTGTGGTTAATTTTGTCTTTGCGACACGAAATCTTGATTGTTAAGTAATTTTTGTGCGGTCTTACGCCCAGAATAATGTCTATAGTCTCGGTGCGGGCAAAGTTCATTACAAATTATCAGCGCCTTGTATACTTTAGGGCGGGAGACCGTTCTTTACAACTTAGAAGTTTGTTTTCTCCCGGTTAAGCCGAAACAGGGATGTTTTTGTTTTCGATGTATTTTCAATATAAAAATCACAGCTCAATCTGCGACGTCTATACAACAATGGTCCCCTTATTAGCAGAGTCAGCAAAAACCTTAATGCGCCTTTCCGAAGTCAGAATATGAATCCAAAGTAATACTTTGGAATTGTAGGTGACAAGAACTTGAGCTAAGAATTGCGAGGGGAAGGATCCAAACGCCCCTAAACCCGCCCTACTGGGCACGCCCATGTGAATAAGGTTGAAATTCGTTTATATAGATTGTGTAATATGTTAAGGATATAATTATGTGAATTTGTCGTGATAGAAAAAGGCATGTGTATATCCAATTTTTATTGAGTTTTCATTCTTTATCACTGTTACCTAAAAATAACAGTTCTGGCAGTGAAATCCGATGATATTTGGACGCAAATACATACATGGAATAATCAACATAAACGAACGCGATGTTTCAGGCGTTCACTGAAGCAACATTTTCCTGCTAGCCAGAAACTTCCTCGAAACCCCATGCGGGACAATTCAATGAAACGTTTTGTTCCCGGAAAATATTTTGCTGGCGACTGCAAGGACATGGCCTGGTTTGGGATTATACTGCCATCTCTTGGTGATTCTCCGTATCTGAAGTCTATGGTTCGGCTGCATTCGTTCCTTATCGGCAGGCACAAACCTCGGCCCGCGGACCGCCGACAGATTGCGTTCTATACTATGTCCTACATACGACGTAGCAAATAAAATTATCCTGAAGAAACAGTGATACATTTAATTCCTAAGTAGCGATGGACACTATGGAATATTTTCGACAATTGAATGCATTATGATGGTGAAAAATGACTATCGAATAATCACTTTTTACTTTCTCTACACGTACTATATACATAAGATATAGAGAAGGTATTGTATTGCACACAAAAATTCAATACCGAGATTTCACCAGAAATACAAGTTTTGGGTCCCCCTGAATAAAAAAAAAACATTTTTGGAAAAAGGTCCGTGTGTGTGTCTGTGGACAGCATAACTCTAAAACGAAAATACCGTTAAATACCAAACTTGGTATTTAAGTTTGGTATCTTCCAAGGATGCGTCACGAAGATTTTCAAGAAAATTCCCCCACCCCAACTAACTATATTTAAGATATTTACATGCCAAATAAAATGTATATCTTGACTTTTCTGGGAATAAGCTCTGAAGAGTATTTTATTCTGGATGAATTTTACGGAATTTGCAACTGGACAAAAACTTAGCACACAAAAATGTAGAGCGCGTTAAAACATAATTTATGTTATATACTTTTTCTCGTGGAATTGATCGTTTTTTATATATTCCTTGTTTTTGGTTTCAGCTTTAAAAAACTTATACTTTTGTCATACGGGAATTTGTAAATTCCTGTCCATACAAACAAAGAAACTTCAGTCACATAACAACCAGCTTTTGACTATCGCTTAAATTATGGTACTCCCTTATTTCGCCTCTACTTATAAGGAAGAAGTAATAAGATTATTTCTGCTATTTTTTCCTCGATTAGAATGAAGTAAATAGAAGAATAACATTTTTAAACATAATTTGTTGCAGAGATGTAGAGAAAGTCATGTGAATGGAACACATAAGATTTCTTTATTCGGATTAAAAACTGTTTATTTTCGCAAAAACTTCAAGTAGTAATATAGATAAATTACTACAATAACCAGTTTTCGTTAGGATTTAAATGTACGATGTAAAAGGCGCTTTAGCTCCCGCATAATATAAAGGACCTTTAGTGCACATTATTTTACAATATAAAACACCTGATTGTTTGCGTTATTCTCTAATAGTAAAAGCGATAATTAAATCCAAGAATGAGGGAATGTGAAAGCATACCATTTCTCAAACTCCCAAATATAACTCTGAAATCGAACTCTGTATTTTTAATATAATTACGAGGGCCGTTTTTTTTTTCAATCTTAGATAGACTATAAATAAAAATCACGTTCATAGAAAAGAATTATTTTATTACTAAAAGTTTTGTACACTTATGGTTACTTTTCAACATAATCACCGAAAAGATTGAGACATTTATCGTACCTGTACACAAGCTTTGCAATACCCGCTTCAAACAATGGTTTCAAATAAGCATTGACGTTGTTTTGAAGATCTTCGTACTTTACACGTTTGCAGAGAGCCATTCAAAACAAATGAAGACGAATGCTGACTTCAGGAATTGTGTTGATCCATGACAACGCTCGTCCACACACTGCTGGCACAACCCATCGGCTACTTGAACAATTTCAATGGAACATATTCGATCATCCGCCGTACAGTCCTGACCTGACTAAGATATTTACATGCCAAATAAAATGTATATCTTGACTTTTCTGGGAATAAGCTCTGAAGAGTATTTTATTCTGGATGAATTTTACGGAATTTGCAACTGGACAAAAACTTAGCACACAAAAATGTAGAGCGCGTTAAAACATAATTTATGTTATATACTTTTTCTCGTGGAATTGATCGTTTTTTATATATTCCTTGTTTTTGGTTTCAGCTTTAAAAAACTTATACTTTTGTCATACGGGAATTTGTAAATTCCTGTCCATACAAACAAAGAAACTTCAGTCACATAACAACCAGCTTTTGACTGGCACCCAGCGACTTTCACCTTTTCCCTGAACTGAAGACGTGGCTAGGAGGGCAGCACTTTCAACCCAACGAAGACAACTGGTAAACCGTAAGAGATGGATAAAAACTTGCCACACCAAAAATGTAGAGAACATTAAAACACACAATTTGTGTTATATACATTTTTTTCGTGGAGTTGATCGTTTTTTAGATATTCCTTGTTTTTGGTTTCAGCTTTAAAAACATACTTTTCTCATAGAGGAATGATACTCCCTTATTTCGGTTCTACTTACAAGGAAGCAAGCAATAAGACTATTTCTGCTAATTTTTTCTCGATTAGCATGAAGTAAATAGAAGCATAAGCTTTTTAACAATAATTTGTTGCATAGAGGTAGAGAAAGTCATGTGAATGGAACACATCAGATTATTATATTTTCTCTACCACGTAAAATATAACAAAGTACATAAATAGTAGGTAGAGAAGGTATGGCATTCCTCAAAAAAATTCGATACCAGATGAATGTGTTTTGAGGATTCGTGAATTAAAACATTTACAGAAAAACCACTAAGTATGTGTGTGTGTGTGTGTGTGTGTGTGTGAAGATTTTCAGAAAAATCCCTTCACCTCATTACTTATAAGATTTTATGAAAGTTTTTATTTTCTCAAAAATGCCTGTTGACGATTTTAATCAAAGTGCCATACGTACTAAAAAAAACAAACCGATCTGTTAAAACACACAATTTTTTGTGAAGTTAATCATTTTCGAGATATTCCTTCTTATTGGCTTTAATTTCCCAATATTATTACTTTTTCTCAAATGGGAAATCCTTATTCGGTCTTCCTCCGCACACCTGATCATTCGAGGGCAACGGAGTTTCAATGGTATCACATATTGACCAACTCTAAAAGGGTTTTTACTTTCTCTACACGTACTATATATATAGTGCCCAAAATTTTGATGCCGAGATTTCACCGGAAATGCATGTTTCGGGTCCCCCTGAGTATAAAAAAGGCATTTTTGGAAAAAGTTCCGTCTGTATGTCTGTGTGTGTGCGTGTGTGTGTGTGTGTGTGTATCTGTGGACAGCATAGCTCAAAAACGAAAAGACCGTTGATAACTAATAAACCGTAAGAGATAAACAAAAACTTACTACACAAAAATGTAGATCACGATAAAACACAATTTATGTAAATACCTACACATTTTTTTCCTGGAGTTGATCGTTTTTTAAATATTCCTTGTTATTGGTTTCAGCTTTAAAAAACTTATACTTTTCTCATGTAGGGATTTGTCAACTGCTGTCCATACAAACAAAAGGAGTTCAGTCACATAGCAACCAGCTTTTGACTTTCACTTTAACCTATGGTACTCCCTTATTTCGCTTCTACATGCATGGAGGCAAGTAAAAAGACTTATTCTGCTATTTTTTTTTTTTTTCTCGATTAGCAGAACTAAATAGAAGCATAAGCTTTATTAAGAATAATTTGTTGCAGAGATGTAGAGAAAGTCATGTGAACGAAAACATCAGATTTTGTTTTTAGTTTAACGTACTTTAACCTGGTAGGTCATATTGGACGATGAATGAAATCCGTCTCTCAGGGAAAACCTGGAAAAACCTTCACCCTAAACCAGGTTTGAAGGCGATACCTTTTGAATGTGAGGCAGACACGACGCTGTTATCACACTACAGAGATAGACTGAAAAAGGGGTGGCAGAGTTGACTATCGATTTAATATCGCTATCACACAATTCGATGTCGGAAAATGCGGATCTCGATTAGCATGAAGAACATACAAGAAGAATATTTTATTACAGTAGGGGAATGTAACGCATCAGATTTTTATCTCGTATTTTGTATCTTGATATTCAGCGCGGCTGTGATGATCACTTGTTTCTTTTTAGCATCCGTGCTGACAACATGTCGAGTTAAAACAATCTAATGTATTCCATTCACATGACTTTCTCCACATCTCTGCAACAAATTAGTGTTAAAAGTTAATGCTTCTATTTACTTCATACTAATCGAGAAAAAACTAGCAGAAATAGTCTTATTACTTGCTTCCTTGTAAGTAGAAGCGAAATAAAGTACCATAGGTTAAAGTGATATACAAAAGCTGGTTGCTATGTGACTGAAGTTCCTTTGTTTGTATGGTCAGGAGTCCACAAATTCCTGTATGAGAAAAGTATAAGTTTTTCACAGTTGAAACCAAAAACAAGGAATATTTAATAAAACAATCAACTCCACGAAAAACATGTATATAACATAAATTGTGTGTTTTAACGTGCTCTACATTTTCTGTGTGGTAAGGTTTTGTCCATCTCTTAGGGTTTAGCAGTTATGCAAAATTCCGTATTTGATCTATGCCCCCCCCCCACACACACTCACACATACGGGCATTTTTCTAATCTCGATATGTACATAGTATGTGTAGGGAAAGGAATACATTACATATAAAGAAGGATATGAGAATAATTATGCTGGTAACCTTCAGTCATCTGTTTCAAGAACGCTATTAGTTTGTAGTAATAGTGTTCGACATTGAGGCAGAGTATGCTCACAGAGTAATTTGTTCACAATGTTGAAGATATCCTTTTTGGGTTTTTTCTAACATAGTCACAGTATAATTTTCACTATAATTAGTTTGTATGTGTTGTACTATTGAGGAAACCTGTTATATGCTCTTTCGTGATGTTTCCTTGACTTTTTACAGTATTTTTCAGAACATGATGACCCTGCCCCACTCTTCTTCCAAAGTTTGACATTAGGATGTGTGCAGCTGGAAGCCAACCCTTGCTGTTGCCTAGTCTTCCACTTACTGGTCTCTTAACTGAGGCGAGATTTTCGAACTGCAACAGTGTCTCCAGGAAACAGATTTTACTACATTGCCTCTCGCCCCTAGTACAGGGTCGTCTTTTGTTTGGTAATGGTTACTGTCCAAGATAGGAGGTAGCGGTCCCGTTTGAGGGCCACCATGTTTAGGAGAAAACTATACTTTCTCTAGCGCTTATGCACAATGTGCATAGTAGGTAGGCCTCTCACCTAGACGGCTCGGGTTCGATCCCAAGCGACCGCCGGTTTCCCCCGCCATTACATTCCACCGGAGCTCCATCTTCATGTATCATCAGTGTCATTGCCTGCGGTGCCAGAGCAGAAAATGCGGGCGTTAAATACTACAAAAAATGTACATAGTAGGTCCAGAAGTTAATGTGTTCTACTCAGAAACTTGACACGAAATTTCACTGTAAATACATGTTTTGAGGACCCCTAAATAATTAATTTATTTAAAGGCCCCTGTTGTGATCCTGTGGTATATTTGAGTGTGGATTGGTTGGTGAGGGGTGAATTGAGTAAAATGAAACAAAGGCCCTTCCTACCGCCGAAAAAAAATTACCCAAAATTTAAACTTTTAAGAACAAACGCGCCAAACTTGGTATTTAAGTTTAGTATCTCCCAAGGATGCGTGAGAATGCTTTTCGAGAAACACCTCCCACTTCAAACTACCCTTTCCATGAAAAAAAATTCGAAAATTTTTACCATCCCAAAAATGTCCATAACAATTTTGATTAAAACACCTTAAATGAAAGATTTTTACACGACAAATAAAATGTATATATTTCATTTTCAGGGCATAGCCTTATCTGACCTCTCCATTCTGAATTTTGCACAACTGGTAAACCATAACAGCAGACAAAAACATACTACAGAGAAATTTAAATCTCATTAAAACATACAATTTATGTCTTTTATTTTTGTAGAGTTAACAGTTTAATAGAAACTCCTTGTTATTAGTTTCAATTTTAAAGAACCGCAAAGAGAACCGAATTTCAAACACATAGCAGACAACTGTTTAAAACATTAACTATTGCTTTAACTTTGAGTTTTCCCTTACTTCCCTTCTAATTACAAGGAAGCAGGTAATAAGAAATTTCTGTTAATGTTTATCTCAATTGGATGAATAAGAAAATCTGATGTGTTCCATTCACATGACTTTCTCTACTTCTGTGTAACAAATTATTGTTAATAAGCTTATTCTTCCATTTACTTCAAGCTAACCGAGAAAAATTAGCAGAAATAGTCTTATTACTTGCTTACTTGTAAGTAGAAGCGAAATATGGGAGTATCATAGGTTAAAGTGAAGTCAAAAGCTGGTTGCTATGTGGCTGAAGTTCCTTTGTTTGTATGGACACGAGTTGACAAATTCCTGTATGAGAAAAGTACACGTTTTTCAAAGCTGAAATCAAAAAACAAGGAATATCTCAAAAACAATCATCACATCGAAAAAAAATTATATAACATAAATTGTGTGTTTTAATGTGCTCTATATTTTTTGTGTGGTAAGGTTTTGTACATTTCTTACGGTTTAGCAATTATGCAAAATTTCGTAAAATACATCCAGAATAAGGTAGTCTTCAGAGGCTATTCCCAGAAAATTCAAGATATGCATTTTATTTGTCAGGTAAATATCTTTAATATACAATATTTTAATCAAAATCGTTAGAGCCATTTTTGAGAAAATTAAAATTTTCGAAAAAAGTTCCATGTAAAGGGTAGTTGGGGGTGGGGGGATTTTCTTAAAAATCTTCGTGTCGCATCCTTGGAAGATACCAAACTTAAATACCAAATTTGGTATTTAACGGTCTTTTCGTTTTTGAGCTATGCTGTCCACAGGCACACATACACATAATCAGGGACCTTTTTCCAATTTTTTTTGGATTCAGGGGGACTAAAACATGTATTTCCGGTGAAATCTCGGTATCGCATTTTTGGGTGCAATACAATACCTTCTCTATACACTATGTACATAGTACGTGTAGAGAAAGTAATAAAATAACATGGCTTTGTAAGAATAGCTTGTTACACAATATGTAGAGAAAGTCATGTGAGTAAATACATAAGATTTTTTTGGCGTCCCTCTCCGGTGTTTTTCTGTTGGAACACCCGATTCTACATTGAAAGTATGCCTCTTGGAAGGTAACCTTCAGTTCTGCCAGGAAATCCAAGTTGGTGACCCTGGAATGTTATAACTGAGGAGTTGAATCGACTATGGACATAACTCATGTTTTGCCCTTTTTCCGTTCAAGGCAATTTTAGATTCACCAGTTTGTAGTTGATCAGCCTGAAAGGTATTGAAAGCTTTCCTGATGACGTATTAACTCGAAGAATTCTCGCTTTTAAGCCAGGTAAGTACATGGATTCACTCCAACTTTTCGAAGATGTGCTTCATTTTCGTCTTCAGCACATTTGATGATTTGAAAGTCCGTATGTATAGTGTCAGATAGAAGCTGGCATCTGATTGGTTCGCAAGATATGTTAACTTTCTCTACACGTACTATGTACATAGTATAGAGGAAGTATTGTATTACGAAGCCTCTGGTCTACCATACCTAGAGGACGAGATTAGGCGTTGGGCAACAAAATTCTACAAAGCGTTACCATTCCATCAGAGCGCCCTCGTTAGATCTCTTGGGGATTACATTCCCACAAACCGCCGCTTCAGGCGATACCGGCTTCCCCGCATGGCTTGCGGGCATCGCCGGTAACGAAGGAGCACCTCCGACAGCTGCTACGGCTAAGCTCCTTACAATCCTTCAAGAGTTGCTTAAAACCCCAAAATAAACATTTTGTAAAACTATTACACCAGCGGTGCACAAGGGCCGTTGCACCATGACTGGCAACCGGTAAGGAGCAAAACCTGCCTCCTGTCACTCCACAACCCCATCTCTCACTCGCCAGCCTACCATTCATCCTTCATCCCATTGGTTTCTTACAGGATTGATGGTGTTCGGTGCGGCATGGAAAGGAAAAAGAATGCTCAAAGTGACTATCTCCGTTCCCCGACTTCGGTTATTTGCCGGGAAGAGCATCGCTCCTGCCGGGGGCGTTGGACCCCAGGCACGTATGCGCAATGCACATTGTAGATAGGTAAGATACCTATTGTATTCCACCCAAAAAATCGATACCGAGATTTCACCCGAGATACATATTTTGAGACTCCCTGAATAAAAAAGCATGTTTAGAAAAAGGTCTGTGTATGTGTTTGTGTGTGTCTGTGGGCAACATACCTCAAAAACCAAAATTCCGTTAAATAGCAAACTTGGTATTCAAGTTTAGTATCTTCCAAGGATGCAACACGAAGCTTTTCAAGAAAATCCCCCACCCCAACTACCCTTTACATGGAAAGATTTTCAAATTTGGATTTTCACAAAAATGACTATAACGATTAAGATTAAAACATTGCATATTAAAGATATTTACTTGACAAATAAAATATATATTTTGAATATATACAACACGATTTTCAAGAAAATCTCCACACCCCCACCTACCCTTTCCACGGAAAATTTTTCGAAAATGTTGATTTTCTCAAAATGGCTGTAACGATTTTAATTAAAATCTCTTATATTTAAGATATTTACATGACAAATGAAATATATATCTTCAATTTTCTGGGAATAGCCTCTGAAGACATGTTTATTTTGCATGCATTTTGCAGAATTTTGCATAACTGGTAAACTGTAAGAGATAGGCAAAAACTTACTCAACAAAAATGTAGATCTCGTTTAAACACACAATTTATGTCATATACATTCCGTTTGTGGAGTTGACCGTTTTCCAGCTATTCCTTGTTATTGGCTTAAATTGTAGAGTACTTTTCTGAGACAGAAAATGTCCGTTTTTCATTTGTTCTACTCCTTGCCAAGCAAAGAAGCGAAATGCAATGACAATCGCATAACGACAGTTTTCAAAACATTTGACTATCACTTTAGCCTGGTGGATTCCTTTAGTTCCTTTCTACTTAGTATTAAGAGCATTCTGCTAATATTTATCTCGATTAGCATGGTGTAGAAAGAAGAATAATTTTTTGTAAGTTGGTTTATAGAGCAGCTAGAGAAAGTCATATGAGTGTAACACATCAACTTCCTATTTTCTCTATACGTGCTATGTATATAGTGTATAGAGAAGGTATTACACTCCACCAAAAAATTCGATCCGAGATTTCACCGGAAATATATGTTTTAGGGTCCCCTGTATCCAAAAAGAGTATTTTCAGAAAAAGGACAGAGTATGTGGGTCCGTGTGTCTGTGAACACGATAACTAGAAAACGAAAAGTCGGTAAAATACCGAACTTGGTATTTAAGTTTAGTATGCGACACGAAGATTTTGAGAATAATTCCCCCACCCCAAACTACCCTTTACATGGAACATTTTTCGAAAATTTAGATTTTCTAAAAAATGGCTCTAACGATTTTGATTAAAATATCATATATTAAAGATATTTACATGACAAATAAAATGTACATTTTGAATTTTCAGGAATAGCCTCTGAAGACTACTTTATTCTCGGTCAATTTTACGGAATTTTGCATAACTGCTAAACCGTAAGAGATGGACAAAAACTTACCATACAAAAACTGTAGAGCACCTAAAACACACAATTTATGTTATATAATTTTTTTTTTCGCAGAGTTGATTGTTTTTGAGATATTCCTTGTTTTTTTATCAGTTATAAAGACATACTTTTCTCATACAGGAGTTTGTGAACTCGTGTCCATACAAACAAAGGAACTTCAGTCGCAGAGCAACCAGCTTTTGACTATCACTTTAACCTATGGTACCCCCTTATTTCGCTTCTACTAACAAGGAAGCAAGTAATAAGACTATATCTGCTAATTTTTGCTCCATTAGATGAAGTAAATAGAATAATTTGTTGCAGTGATATAGAGAAAGTCATGTGAATGGAACACACCGGTAACCTGAGTGGCACATAGAATAGGCCGCTGGTCTCTATAAGCAAAGCTCGAACGCGCTTATACTCTGAGATATGTCGATAAAAACCCACTCAGCAATCCTATCAACGAAATGTCACTCCAGAGGCAGGAGTTAATTACTTTCGGATCGGGTAACACCCAAGTCTGAAGAACAGTTAATTACTTAGGCACAAATGAGTAGCCCTGTTGGTGGCTTCAGTGTTCGTTGTAGGGGCTTAAACACCCCACTTCATATACCCCTGTTTACTGGCCCCCTGTATACTTTCTCTACACATACTATGTACATAATGTATAGAGAAGGTATTGTATTTTACCCAAAAATTCGATATCGAGATTTCACCGGAAATACAGGTTTTCCCCTGATAAAAAAAACTGATGTGTTACACTCACATAACTTTCTCTGGTTGCTCTACAAACCTCCTACAAAAGATTAATTATTCTTCTTTGTACACAATGCTAATCAAGATAAATGTTAGCAGAATGTTATTATTACTTAGTTCCCTTTTTTTTTTTTTTTTTTTTTGTAATGCATTTATTTTAAGTCGCCTAACTGCAAGGTCTTATAGCGACTTTAAAACATGATACAAATTTTAACACAAGGGATAAACATATAACATTATACAGTACATTAACTTTACAATTTCCAAAGCCGCTAAAATATTAAACAAATTCACATACATTGTTTACAGTGAGAACTTAGTTCCTTATAAGTAGGAGAGAATAAGGGAATGCGCTACGCTAAAGTGATTGTCAAATGTTTTAAAAGCTATCATGCGATTGTCATTGCAAATCACTTCTTTGCTTGGCCAGGAGTAGAACAAAAGAAAAACGAACACTTCCTGTCTGAGAAAAGTGCTTCACAATTGAAACCAATAACTAGGAATATCTCGGAAACGGTTACCTCCACAACAAAATCGTAAAGGACATAAATTGTGTGTTTTGACGTGATGTACATTTTTTGTGAAGTGAGCTTTTTTTGTATCTCTTACAGTTTAGCAGTTAAGGAAAATTCATCCAGAATAAAGAGCTCTTCAGAGGCTATTCCCAAAAAATTTCGGACATAAATAGCTTTAATATACGGGATTTTAATCAAAATCGTTAGAGCCATTTTTAAGAAAATCAACATTTTCGAAATTTTTTCCATATAAAGGATAGTTTGTGGTGGCGGGATTTTTTTGAAAATCTTCATGTCGCATCCTTGGAAGATACTAAACCTAAATACCAAGTTTGGAATTTAACGGTCTTTTTGTTTTGGAGCTATGCTGTCCACAGACACACACACACACACCTTTTTTTAAAAATGCTTTTTTCGGACTCAAGGGACCCCAAAACATACATTTCCGGTGAAATCTCGGTATCGAATTTTTGGGTGCATTACAATACCTTCTCTATGCTTATGTAAATTGTACATATTGGGCTAGAGAAAGTAAAAAAACATTTTTAGGAAAAGGTCCATGCGTAAGTGTGTGTGCGTGTGTGTATGTCTATGAGAGCATTGCTCAAAAACGAAAAGAACTTCAAAATGCAACTGGGCATTTATCTATGTTTAGTATCTTCCAAGGATGAAAGAGAAGATTAAAAAAAAATCACCCATCACAAACTATCCTTTACATGGATTTTTCTTTTTTCTCAAAAATAGCTAACGATATTGATTAAACTACCTATATTACTGGATGAGTTTTGCAGACTTTTGCATAATGGTTAAAGAGATACACAAACACTTAAAACACACACAAAAAAAAAGTAAAATAAAACACATAATTTATGTCATATACGTTTTTCATGTAGTGTGAGATTGGCCGTTTTTTAGATATTCCTTGTTATTGATTTCAGTTTTAAAACCTTTCTCATATGGAAACTTGTTAACGCAAAGAAACGGATTTCAGTCTCTTAGCAACCACATTTTAAAACATTTGACTGTCGGATTAGCCTAGTGTATTCCCTTATTTCACTTCTCTTATAAGGAACTAGGTAACAAGACCGTTAGCATTAAATAGATAGAAGGTTAAGATCATTTGTTACAGAGACGTAGAGAAAGTAATGCGAATGGAGCACACCAGGTTTTTAGTACAAATAAAGGTTTGGCGTAGTGTAATATACTGGACAGTTTAAATGTGATCAAAGAAATGTGACACAGAAGTGTAATATAGGCCTAAGACAAACCTGCTGAGATTGGCTTCGTCCTTTTCTATTCTGGCGCTGTCGCATACTTGCCAACAACTCGGTGTAAATATCCAGTTGTATCAGCTTTGTACAGATACTCCTCAGCACAATACTTTCACTTTCTCTACACGTACTATGTACATAGTGTACAGAGAAGGTATTGTAATGCACACAAAAATTCTATACATACATTTCACCGGAAATATATGTTTTGGGTCTCCCTGAATAAAAAAAAAAATTGGAAGAACGTCAGCGCGCGCGCGCGCGTGTGCGTGCGTGTGTATGTGTGTGTCTTGGTATTTAAGTTTGGTATCTTCCAAGGATACGACACGAAGGTTTTCAATACCCCAACTACCCCTTACATTGAACTTTTTTTCGAAGTGTTTGATTTTTCTCAAAAATAGCTCTAACGATTTTGATTAAAAGATCGTATATTAAAGATATTTACCTGACAAATAATATGTACATCTTGAATTTTCTGGTAATAGCCTCTGAGGGCTACTTTACTCTGGATGAATTTTACGGAATTTTGCATAACTGTTAAACCGTAAAAGATAGACAAAAACTTACTACACAAAAATGTAGAGCACGATAAAACACACAATTTACGTTACATACTTTTTTTCGTGGAGTTGATCGTTTTTGAGATATTCCTTGTTTTTGGTTTCAGTTTTGAAAGACGTACTTTCCTCATACGGTAATTTGTCAACTCATGTCCATACAAAGAAAGGAACTTCAGTGACATAGCAACCAGCTTTTGACTATCACTTTAACCTATTGTACTCCCTTATTTCCCTTCTACTTACAAGGAAGCAAGTAATAAGACTATTTCTGGCCAGTTTTTTCTCGATTAGCAGAAGTAAAATGAAGGATAAACTTTTTAACAATAATGTGTTGCCGATGTAGATAAAGTCATGTGAATGGAACACATCAGATTTTTTATATATTGTGTTCATAGACAACGGACACACACACACACGCCGGCACACACACAAACACGGACCGTTTTCTAAACGGTCATTACTTTCTCTACATCGCTTAACAAGTAATTTTTAAACAGTTTATTCTTCTGTCTACTTTGTAATAAACGAAATAAAATTTAGCAGAAATTGTCTTATTACTTGCTTTCTTATGATTAGAACGGAAATAAGGGAGCACACTAGTCTAAAACGACACTCAAACATTTTAAAAGCTGGTTGCCATGTGGTTCAAATCCGTTTCTCTGCAGTGCCAGGAGTTTACAAATTTCCGTGTGAAAAAAGTGCAAGTATTTTTAATCTGAAACAAATATCAAGGAACATCTCAGAAACAGTCAATTCAACGAGAAAACGTATGTAACATAAATTGTGTGTTTTAACGTGATCTACATTTTTGTGAAGTAAGTTTTTGTCTACCTCTTACGGTTTATCAGTTACGCAAAATTCAGTCAGAATAAAGAGGTCTTTAGAGGCTATTCCCAGAAAATTCAAGCTATACATTTTATTTGCCATATGAATATCTTTAATATACGGTATTTTAATCAAAATCGTTAAAGCCATTTTTGAAAAAATAAAAATGTTCGAAATATTTTCCATGTAAAGGATAGTTATGGGTGGGGGGGGGGTATTTTTCTCAAAAGCTTCGTGTCGCATCCCTGGAATACAACTTAAGGGGAGAGAAAAAGTATTTTCATAATTTTTTTTCGATTTTCATGTTTTAATTGCATATAAATATTTCGAATCTGACGTTCATTTTAGTGTAACTTTCATCGATATACGTAATTGTAAATAGTTTTAAAATATTGTTGAAAATAATCCGGTGTAATAGTTTTTTTGAACATTTTGGTAGACTCACTTGGTAAAACATAAATAACTCTGTAAATATTAGTGTTAGAGAAGAAGTATTACCTTCTCAACCCCGTATGTACTATGTACATAGGGATAGAGAAGTATTGTATTCCACCCAAAAATTCGATGTCGAGATTTCACCGGAAATACATGTTTTAGGACCCACTGAGTCCAAAAAAAGCATTTTCAGAAACAGGTCCGTGTGTGTGTGTGTCTGTCTGTCTGTGTGTGTGTCTGTGTCCAGCATAGCTCAAAAACGAAAAGACGGTTAAATACCAAACTTGGTATATAAGTTTGGTATCTTCCAAGGATGTGACAAGAGGATTTTCAAGAAAATCCCCCCAACCCTAACTACCCTTTACATGGAAAATTTTTCGAATTTTTTTTTCTTAAAAATGGCTCTAACGATTTTGATTAAAATATCACATATTAAAACCTTTTCTATCACAAATAAAATGTATTATCTTGAATTTTCTGGGAATAGGTTCTAAAGACCTGTTTATTCTGGATGAATTTTGCTTAATTTACAACTAGCAAACCGTAAGAGATAGCAAAAAACTTACTGTAGATCTCGTTAAAATACACAAGTTATGTCATATACATTATTTTCGTGGAACTTACAGTTTTAGAGGTATTCCTTGTTATTAGTTTCAGTTGTGAAGTACCTATACTGTTCACAGACGGGAGTGTCCGTTTTTCTTTTGTTCTACACCTGTCCAAACAAAGAGGCGATTTGCAATGACAATCGCATAACGACAGCTTTTAAAACATTTGACTATCACTTTAGCCTAGTGCATTCCCTTTGTTCCAGTCTACTTATAAGGAACTAAGTAACAAAACTCTGCTAATGTTTATCCCGATTAGCGTGGTGTTGAAAGAAGAATTATCTTTTGTAAGACGTTTGTTTGTAGAGCAGCTAGAGAAAGTCATGTGAGTGTAACACATCAGATTTTTTTTTTTTCTGATCGGAAAGCTTTACTTTAGCTAGTGTTGACATCCTGGTCATATTTCCTTCATATGCGAGTTTAAAAGTACTGCGAAGCTGTGATTGAAAAGTTTGGTTACATTTTTATAAAACTATATGTTTGAAAGCAATGTCTAAAGAATTCAAATTTTCTACACAAATGCCCCATTATCTCAGAAACTAATTGTCACAAAGGGCTGACATTTTTACCACACATTTGCAGCTAAATAGGCTTTATTTTAACGAAAAAGTTTTCATGTATATGGATTAGTTATTTTTTTTTTTTTTTTTTAGAATTTAAAAATCATAATTTTTCAAAAAAATCTGATGTGTTACACTCACATGACTTTCTCTAGCTGCTCTACAAAACTCCTACAAAAGGTTATTCTTCTTTGTACATAATGCTAGTCGAGATAAATGTTAGCAGAATGTTATTACTTAGTTCCTTATAAGTAGAAGAGAATAAGGGAATGCACTATGCTAAAGTGATTGTCAAATGTTTTAAAAGCTATCGTTATGCGATTGTCATTGCAAATCACTTCTTTGCTTAGCCAGGAGTAGAACAAAAGAAAAACGGACACTTCCTGTGTGAGAAAAGTAAAGTACTTCACAACTGAAACCAATAACAAGGAATATCTCGAAAACAGTTATCTCCACAACAAAAACGTAAAGGACAAAAATTGTGTGTTTTGACATGAGGTACATTTTGTGTATAGTACGTTTTTTTCTATCTCTTACGGTTTAGCAGTTAAGCAAAATTCATCCAGAATAAAGAGGTCTTCAGAGGCTATTCCCAAAAAAATCGAGATATACATTTTATTTCGGACAAAAATAGCTTTAATATACGGGATTTTGATCAAAATCGTTAGAGCCATTTTTAAGAAAATCAACATTTTCGAAATGTTTTCCATGTAAAGGGTAGTTTGTGGTGAGGGGATTTTTTTGAAAATCTTCGTGGTGCATCCTTGGAAGATACCAAACCTAAATACTAAGTTTGGTATTTAACGGTCTTTTTGTTTTGGGGCTATGCTGTCCACAGACACACACACACAGACACATACGGACCTCTTTTTTAAAAATGCTTTTTTCCGACTCAGGGGACCCCAAAACATATATTTCCGGTGAAATCTCGGTATCGAATTTTTGGGTGCATTACAATACTTCTGTATCCCTATATACATTGTACATATGGGGCTAGAGAAAGTAAAAAGCATACCTTTCCTTCTAATCAACGGAAGTATTCTATTTTTCATCAATAAACAGTAAAAGTATTGCTGAATATACCTTGAAAGTTTAAACTCATTATGTTTAATAGTTGCTGAGATAATGGGTCAAACTTTTATATTGGCAAGATAGGGCATTTCGACCCTCAATAAACACAAGTTTTGTATTTTACCGACTTTCGTTTTTGAGTTATTGTATTCATAGACACAATCAGACCTTTTTCCAAAAATTCAATTTTGGATTTAGGGGGTCCTTAAACATGTATTTCCGATAAAATCTCGGTATCGAATTTTCGGGTGGAATACAATACCTTCTCTATGCATTAGGTACATTGTACATACGGGCAAGAAAGTAAACATGTAGATTTCGTCATTGATTGTGGAGTTAGCCATTTTCTAGATATTCCTGGTTATTGCTTTCAACTTTAAAGTACTTGAAATTTTCTGAAACGCGAGGTCACTTTTCGTATCATATATATTAAGTTATATTCCTAAGTATGTAAAATAGAACGGAAGACAATTTCTGCTGGAAATAGATACAAGAATACTATTTTGTAAAGATCGTTTGTTTTCAGAACAGGTAAATAAACTCATGTGAACGGAGCAGATAATATTTTTACTTATCAACAGGTAAGGCATTTTCTGAGCATGAAATTAAATGTTGTATTAGCAAACTGAGTAGCGTTTACACTTGTGTTAGCATTGGTAACACTTACGAGGTGTTGTGGAACAAGAGGTTTATTTGAACGCCAGCTGGTCAGCACTGCCACTAATGCCCCTTTGCCATTCAGACTCAAGACAATCAGTTGTGTTGTTGTTGTGTTATTTTTAACACGCCACTTTGGGGTGCTGCCGGTTACGTCCGCAATATAAACAGTTGCGTTTCATCTGCTTCATGGTATGGTTCCATCTCGTAACGGTGGTTGCCATAACAACGTGACGTCACTCTCTCCAGACAAGGTGTTGACAGATCGATTTAACGGCATTAAATGATACGTGTATAACCGACACTATTTGTTTAACGTGTGTGTGTGTGTGTGTGTGTGTGTGTGTGTGTGTGTGTGTGTGTGTGTGTGATGCTTGGATTCATGCACTACACGATTTAGGAAGACACAGTTGATATATCTTTCTTTTCTTTTTTTTTTTACTTTCTCTAGCTCGCATGTACAAAATAGAAAATGTGTTGTATTCCACCCAAAAATTCGATGTCGAGATTTTGAGATATATTTTGAGACCCCCTAATACAAAAAAACATTTTTAGAAAACTGTCCGTGTGTGAGTGTGTGTGCGTGTGTGTGTGTGTGTGTGATGCTTGGATTCATCCACTACACGATTTAAGAAGATACAGTTGTTACATCTTTTTTTTTTTTACTTTCTCTAGCTCGCATGTACAATGTACATAGTGAATAGAAAATGTGTTGCATTCCACCCAAAAATTCGATGTCGAGATTTTGAGATATATTTTGAGACCCCCAATACAAAAAACATTTTTAGAAATCTGTCCGTGTGTGTGTGTGTGTGTGTGTGTGTGTGTGTGTGAGTGTGCGTCTGTGTGTGATGCTTGGGTTCATCCACTACACGATTTAGGAAGACATAGTTATTATATCTTTTTTTTTTACTTTCTCTAGCTGTACATAGAGAATAGAAAATGTGTTGTATTCCACCCAAAGATTCGATGTCGAGATTTTGAGATATATTTTGAGACCCCCAATCCAAAAAAAAAAAAAAAAAAACATTTTTAGAAAACTGTCCGTGAGTGTGTGTGTGTGTGTGTGTGTGTGTGTGTGTGTGTGTGTGTGTGTGTGCAGCATAGCTCAAAAAAGAAAAGTCAGTTAAACACCAAAATTGACATTTAAATTCAGTATTTTTTAAGGATGCGACCGGAAGATTTTAAGAAAATCCCCCATCCAAAACTACCCTTAACATGCAACTTTGTCGAAAATATAATTGTTTTTAAATGCCTCTTATGATTCTGATTAAAATATCGTATGTTAAAACTATTTAGGTCACATATAAAATGTATATCTTGAATTTTCTGGGAATACCCTCTGAAGACTATTCTGGATGAATTTTGCTTAGCTGCTAAACCGAAACTGATAACACAAAAAACGTAGATCTCGTCAAAACATATAGTTTATCTCCTTTACGTTTTTGTTGTGGAGGTAACCGTTTCCGAGATATTTCTTGTTATTGGCTTCAGTTGTGAAGTACGGGAAGCGTCCGTTTTTCTTTTGTTCTACTCCTGGCCAAGCAAAGAAGCGATTTGCAATGATAATCGCATAACGACAGCTTTTAAAGCATTTGACTATCACTTTAGCCTAGTGCATTCCTTCAGTACCCATCTGCTTAGAAGGAACTAAGTAATAAGAACATTCTGCTCAATTAGCATTGTGTAGAAAGAAGAATAATCTGTTTTAAGAAGTTTGTAGAGCAGCTAAAGAAAGTCATGAGATTTTTCTTTACGTTTTAAATTCACATGTTTTTCTCTAACCTCTATCGTTTATTAATAAATATGCGTAGTATTCCTATGAAAGTTTTAACTTTCTTACATGTACTATGAACAAAGTAGGTAGAAATGGAAACGGAGAGTTATTTATGGACGCCCTTTAACTGCCGTGGTTCTCAGCGTCCCATTCTACACTGGACATGAAATACCGCTTAATTTTGCTCAGATGCCTCTTTATCAGGCCTCTTTTACATGCGGTAAATCTACGACACGGGACCAACGGCTTTACATAGCACCAGATACTTAGGGGTAATACTAAACCAAAGATTGGAGTGGGGGGGAACATGTACACTTGATCACTGGGAAAGCGTTGCATTTTGTAATGAGGATCTTAAAATGCAGCAATGGAAAGTCGCGAAATTTAGTTTGACCAATATGGTGGGATCCGTATCGGGTGGGGCAAAAACTGGCACTAGAGAGAGTTCAAAAAAGAGCAGCTAAATTTGTAGACAGAAGTAAACGTTTCGAAAATCATACCAGCACTGCTACTTCCTGGGAAACACTAGAAAAAACGTAGGAGACGAGTAAGGCTATGTGCAATTTTAGAGCCTATAAGGGGGAACCAAACGATCATTAAAGCCATTATACTGTGGGAGGAAGGAAAAAATAAGGAACAGAAAACAGACATAGGTAAATTTTCCCTCACAAATAGAACAAAATACCTGCAGATTTACTGGAGACTTTGCCTCAAAGTGTAAAAAAGTTTTAAAAAGAGACTAAAGAAGAGTGATTTATAGTCAGGATAGTAAATAAAAATATTGCGTTATTATTACTGTTGTTACAATTATGTATATATTAGTATACTATGATGTCATTGGCATTTAACAGGGTATTACTCACATTATTGTTATTTAACTCAATTGTATTGTACATTGTATTATTACATTGTCAGCGCTGCCACCGGGCCACGCCCTAAGCAGTGAAATAAAGTATCTATCTGTCTGTCTAACGAAGCCATGCTAAGCATTTTTACGCCCGAAAAAATCCATCGTCCTCCACCGGGTGTGAACCCGTGACCTTGAGTATACACCATGGAGGGCAAAAAGTACGTAGAGCAATTAGTATTGTAGTTCACCCGAAAATTCTATATCGAAACTTCACCATTAATATATCATTTAAGATCTCCTGAATCCAAAATAAAATCATTTTTAGAAGAAGTTTATGTGTATGTGTCTATGAAAAGCATTGCTCAAAAACAAAAAGTAGGTTAAACACCAAATTTGATCTTTAAATTCAAGGATGTGACACGAGGATTAAAAAAAAACAAAAACAAATCACCCCAACTAATATTTATAACCCTGGACAATTTTTGAAAATTTTGAATTTTGCTAAAATGACTGGCGATTTAGATTAAAATATTGTATGTTTAAATCATTTTACGCTAAACGAAATGTATATCTTGAATGTTCTGGGAATATCTACGGCGACATACTGAGATTTCACTGGAAACATTTTGAGAACCCCTGAAAAAAAAAAAAAAAAAAAAAAAAAGTTCATGTGTACGTAGTGTGTGTGTGTAAGCGCGCCTGTATGTATGTATCCCGTATAGCTCAAAACAGAAAAGTCGGTTTAAACACCAAAATTGATATTCAAGTTCAGTATTTTTTTAAGGATGCGACACAAAGATTTTCATGAAAATTCTTTCACCCCAAACCAACTTTGGAACTTGGGAGTATTTTTGAACGTTTTGATTTTTTTTATAAAATGACTAACAATGTTGATTAAAATATGATATGTTTAAATAATTTTACGCTAACTGAAACGTTTATCTTGAATTCTCTGTGAATATCTCTGACGTCCTATTTATTCTGGATGATTTTTGCGTAACCGGTAAATCATAAGACATTAGAGCAAAATTATAAAACGTAAATCTCATTAAAACAAACAATTTAAGTTCAAAAACAATTTTATTTCTTTAGCACATAGTAGATAGAAAACGTACTGTGTTCCACCCACAAAAACGATACCAAGGTCTCAAAACAGCATTTTAAGAAAAGTGTCTGTGCATCTTTTTATTTTCTCTATACATATTATGTACATAGTCTATAGAGAAGGTATTACATTGCACTCAAAAATTCGATACCGAGATTTCACAGGAAATACATGTTTTGAGACCACCTGAATCCAAAAAAGCATATTTAGAAAAATGTCCGTGTGTGTGTGTGTGTCTGTGGGCAGCATAGCTCAAAAACGAAAAGACCATTAAATACCAAACTTGGTATTTAAGTTCAGTATCTTCCAATGATGCGAGAAGAAGATTTTCAAGAAAATCCCCCACCCCCATCTACCCTTTACATGGAAAATTTTCGAAAATTTTTATTTTCTCAAAAATGGCTCTAACGATTTTGTTTGAAGTATCGTATATTAAAGATATATATACCTGACAAATATACCTTGAATTTTCTGGGAATAGCCTCTAAAGACTACTTTATTCTAGATGAATTTTACGGAATTATGTGTAACTGGTAAACCGTAAGAGTTAGACAAAAACTTAACGAACAAACAATGTAGAACACATTAAAACACACAATTTATGTTATATACATTTTTTTCGCCGAGTTGAACGCTTTTTAGATATTCCTTATTTTTGGTTTCAGCCTTGAAAACATATTTTTCTCGTACAGAAATTTTTCAAGTGCTGTCCATACATACAAAGGAACTTCTGTCACATAGCAACCTGCTTTTGACTATCACTTTAACCTATGGTACACCCTTTTTTCGCTTCTATTTACAAGGAAGCAAGTAATAAGTCTATTTCTCCTAATTTTTTCTCACTTAGCATGAAGAATAGAAGCATAAGCTTTTTAAAAATAATTTGTTGCAGAGATGTAGAGAAAGTCATGTGAATGGAAAATATCAGATTTTTATGTATGTGCGCGCACGCATGTGTTTGTCTGTGCATCTGTGAACAGCATAGCTCAAAATCGAAAAGGCGGTTAAACACTAAATTTTACATTTAAGTTCAGTATTTTATAAGGATGCGATACAAAGATTTTCATGAAAATCCCCCCACCCCAAATTAACCTTTACATGGAAGTTTTTTTTTTGAAAGTGTATATTTTTTTATATAAAATAGCTGTAACAATTTTGATTAAAATATCATATGTTTAAATAATGTTTGCGCTAAATGAAGCGTTTTATCTTGAATTTTCTGTGAATAACTCTGACGCCCTGTTCATTCTGGAAGACTTCTGCAAACCATAAGAGATTAGAGAAAACACATAAAAAGTAAATCTCGTTACTTTCTCTAGCACGTATGTACAATGTACATAGTAGATAGAAAAGTATTGTACTCCACAGAAAAATTCGATACCGACATTTTGCCGGAAATATCTGTTTTAAAAACTACTGAATGCTTAAAAAAAAAAAAAGAAAAAAAAACTAATGTGTTCCATTCACAAGACTTTCTCTACATCTCTGCAACAAATTATTGTTAAAAAAACTTATGTTTCTATTAACTTCAAGTTAAGTGAGAAAAAATTAGCAGAAATAAACTTATTACTTGCTTCCTTGTAAGTGCAAGCGAAAAACGGGAGTTCCATAGATTAAAGTGCTAGTCAAAATCTGGTTGCTATGTGACTGAAGTTCCTCTGTTGGTATGGACACGAGTTGACAAATTCCTGTATGAGAAAAGTATGAGTTTTTCAAGGATGAAACAAAAACCAAGGAATATCTAAAAAAATGATCAACTCCACGAAAAAAATGTATATAACATAAATTGTGTGTTTTAATGTGCTCTACATTTCTTGTTGGGTAAGTTTTTGTCTATCTCTTACGGTTTACCAGTTACTCAAAATTCCGTAACATTCATCCGGAATAAACTACTCTTCAGAGGCTATTCCCAGAAAATTCAAGATATACATATTATTTGTCAGGTATATATCTTTAAAATACGATATTTTCATCAAAACGTAAGAGCCATTATTTAGAAAATCAAAATTTTCGAAATTTTTTCCATGTGAAGGGTAGTTGGGGGGTGAGGGGATTTTCTTGAAAGTCTGCGTCGTATCCTTAAAAGACACCAAACTTAAATACCAAGTTTGGTATTTAACGGTATTTTCGTTTTTGAGCTATGCTGCCCACAAACACACACACGCACACACATACACACCGACAGACAGACAGACACACACACGGACATTTTTCTAAAAATGCTTTTTTTTTTGGATTCAGGTGGTCTCAAACATGTATTTCCGGTGAAATCTCAGTATCAAATTTTGGGGTGCAATGCAATACTTTCTCTATACACTATGTGCATAGTACGTATAGAGAAAGGAAAAACAACAAATTCAGAAAAACGTCCGTGAATATGAGTGTCTGTGGGCAACATAGCTCAAAAACGAAAAGACGGTTAATCACCAAACTTAATATTTAAATTCAGTATTTTCTAAGGATGCGACATTAAGATTCAAGAAAATGTAATTCCAAACTACGCTTTTCAGGGAAAATTTTCGAAAATATTAATTATTTTAAATGACTGTAACGATTTTGATTAATTTGTCGTATATTAAAGATATACGTGGCCGAAGACATGTATGTCTTGAATTTTCTAGAGATGACCTCTTAAGGCGTCTTCATTCTGGATGATTTTTCCATAAACCGTAAAAACTGGTAAACCGTAAGAGATAGACAAAAAATGAGAACTCGTTAAAACATGCCTTTTATATCATACGCAGCTTTACTTTCTCTACACCCACTATGTACATAGTGTATAGAGAAGGTATTGCACTCTACCAAAAAATTCGATACCGAGATTTCACCGGAAATATATGTTTTAGGGTCCCCTGTATAAAAAAAAAAAGAAATGTGTGTGTGTCCGTGTGTCTGTGAACACGATAACTCAAAACGAAAAGTCTGTAAAATACCAAACTTGGTATTTAAGTTTAGTATGTTCCAGGGATGTGACACGAAGATTTTGAGAAAAATCCCCCCACCCCAAACTACCCTTTACATGAAACTTTTTTCGAAAATTTTGATTTTCTAAAAAATGGCTCTAACGATTTTGATTAAAATATCGTATATTAAAAATATATACCTGACAAATAAAATGTATATTTTGAATTTTGGGAATAGCCTCTGAAAACTACTTTATTCTCGGTCAATTTTACGGAATTTTGCAAAACTGCTAAACCATAAGAGATGGACAAAAACTTACCACGCAACAAATGTAGAGCACTTTAAAACACACAATTTTTATATACATTTTTTTTTTTCGTGGAGTTGATTGTGTTTTCGGTTTCAGCTATAAAAAACATTTTCTCATACAGGACTTTGTGAACTCGTGTCCATACAAACAAAAGAACTTCAGTTACATAGCCACCAGCTTTTGATTATCAATTTAAACTATGCTACTCCCTTATTTCGCTTCTACTTACAAGGAAGCAAGTAATAAGCCTATTTCTGCTAAATTTTTCTGATAAGTGTGAAGTAAATATAGAAGTATAAGCTTTTTAAGAATAATTTGTTGCAGGGATATAGAGAAAGTCATATGAATGGTGCACATAAGATTTTTTATTTTTTTGCAGATGCAGAAACTCATACATGTACCTTTTTCTAAAAATGCTTCTTCTTTTGGATTCAAGGATCTCAAAACATACATTTCCAGTGAAATCTCGATATCGAAGTGAAATCTCGATATAATACCTTGTCTAACTACCATATACATTTTATATAAAGAGGTTGAGAAAGTAAAATTCTGATGAATTCCATTCACGTGACTTACTGAGCTATTCTGCAATAAACTATTCTTACGAAAGCTTATTCTTCCCTCTACTTCATGCTAATCGATAAACCTTAGCAGAAGTGGTTTTATTCCTTCCTTCTAAGTAGAAGGATAAACGTAATACACAAGGCTAAAGCGATAGTAAAATGTTTAAAAACTATGAATGAACTTGAAATGTGGATCTCATTGACTGGCCAGGAGTAAAATAAAATAGAAAGAGACGAATGACGGCTTCCTGTTGTGAGAAAAATATACATGTTTTAAAGCAAACCAATAATATTTTATACTCCTCTCTAAAGTAGTTCAGAGAAAATAGGCTTATACTTCTTTTGAAATAATGTTCGAATTTTTAGATATAAATTAAAGTTTGAAAAAATAAAAAATTTTGGAGAGTACGAAAAGTAAAACTTTTTCTACACTAATTGCAGCAAGTATTAAAAACATAATATGATAGATGTATTTGTAACTTATTTATGTAAAACTGGATTTTTTAAGTGAGTATTGTTAAAAATGCATCGCGTTGCTAATTACTTTCTCTACAAGTATTATGTGCATAGTGTATAGAGAAGTTACTGTATTCCACCCAAAAATTCGATACCAGACTTCACCGGAAATACATGTTTTGGGTCCCCTGAATTCAAAAAAAGCATTTTTAGTAAAAGGTCCGTGTGTGTATCTGTGGACACCTTAGCTAAAAAAGAAAAAACCGTTATATATCAAGAATACGACACGAATATTTTCAACAAAATTCCCCACCTCAAACTACCCTTTATATGGAACATTTTTGTAAAAGTTTGATTTTCTCAAAAATGGCTTTAACCATTTTGATTGAAATTACATATGTTTAATATATTTATGTGACAAACGAAATGTAGATCTTGAATTTTCTGGGAATAGCCTCTTAAGAACTCTTCATTTTGGATGACTTTTGTATAACTAGCAAACCGGATTATTGGTTTCAGTTTTAGCCACTTTTCTCAAACGAGAAGACATCTTTCTTCTCGTTTCTCATTTGTTCACTCCTGGCAAGTCAATAGATTGCAATTTTAAATGTTTCATATAGCGACTGGCTTTTGAAAGACGAGACTATCTCTTCAGCCTGTGCATTTTCTTATTTCCCTTCCATTTACAAGGAAGCTAGTAATAAGACTGTTTCTGCTTATGTTTGTCTTGATGTAGATAACAGATTAATGTTTTGAATAAAAGGTTTGTTTACTGCACAGCTAGAGGACATCATGTGAATGGAACACATTAAAGTTTTTCCCCCTTCTACTTATAAGGAACCAAATAATAAGGACACTTTCTGCTAATGTTTATCTCGATTATCATGAAGTAGATAGAAGCATTAGGTTTTTAACAATGATTTGTTACAGAGATGTAGAGAAAGTCATGTGAATAGATTTTTATTAGGAGAATCAATTTAGATAATGATATGCTGTATAAATAACCATGCATTTTATAAATTTGTAAAATATAACTTAAATACTGTGGATTTTCCAAATTTCATAGATGCGTCACATCCCTATTGGGTATAACTGAAATGAGCCACTCAAGCATGTAGATGTACAAGCAGAATCAGAGATATAAAGCTCTTATTGTTTGTTTTTACTTTCTCTACACGTACTATGTACATAGTGTATAGAGAAGATATTATATTGCACCCCAAAATTGGATAGGAGATTTCACCGGAAATACATGGTTTAAGACCCCCTGAATACAAAAACAGCACTTTCAAAACTAGGTCAATGTTCATTTGAAATCATTGGCGGCAACAATTTTTGAAGCGGGTTGCAAAGCTTGTGCACAGGTGCGATAAATGTCTCAATCTTTTCGGTGATTGTGTTGAAACCTATGAACTTGTCTTTTATTTATAGCCTATCGGAGGTTGATAAAAAAATCTGATGTGTTACACTCACATGACCTTCTCTAGCTGTTCTACAAACTTCTTACATAAGATTATTCTTCTTTCTGCACCTTGCTAAGGTACTCATTAGCACAAAGTTCTTATTACTTAGTTCCTTATAAGTAGGAAGAAAATATGGGAGTACACTAGGTTAAACCAATAGTCAAATGTTTTAAAAGCTGTCGTTACGCGATTGTCATTACAAATCGCTTCTTTTCTTGGCCGGGAGTAGAACAAAAGAAAAACGGACACTCTCCTCTGAGAAAAGTATAAGTACTTCACAACTGAAACTAATAACAATGAATACCTCGAAAACGGTAAGCTGCATGAGAAAAATGTGTATGACATAACTTGTGTATTTTAACAAGACCTACATTTTTTGTATAGTAAGTTTTTGTCTATCTCTTACGGTTTACTAATTATGCTAAATTAAGAAAAATTCATCCAGAATAAACAGGTCTTCAGAAGCTGTCCCCATAAAATTCAAGATATACATTTTATTTGTCAGGTAAGCATCCTTAATATATGATATTTTAATCAAAATCGTTAGCTATTTTAAAGAAAATCAAAATTTTCGAAAAAAGTTCCATGTAAAGGGTAGTTTGGGGTGGGAGGATTTTTCTCAAAATCTTCGTTTCGCACGCCTGAAAGATACTAAACTTAAATACCAAGTTTGGTATTTTAGCTACTTTTCGTTTTCGAGTTATCGTGTTCACAGACACACGGACCTTTTTCTAAAAATGCTTTTTATGGATTCAGTGGGTCCTAAAGCATGTGTTTCCGGTGAAATCTCGGCATCGAAATTTGGGTGGAATACAATACTTCTCTATCTATCTCTATGTACATTGTACATACGGGGCTAGAGAAAGTAAAAAACGGCCCTCATACTTGCGGTATTGTGGTATTTCATCTCAAAATAATTTAAGATCAGCTTGTATTTACTGGGAAACAATGCGGGTTAGTTGGGGAATCAAATGCCGTGTCAGTATATTGCCATGGTAGATCAGTGGTCAGAGCAACCGGCTAGAGATCTGGAGGTCCTTGGTTCAAATTCCGACTATGGCGTTGAAGTTTTCAGTCTGATTCTCCCTATCCAAGAAGTAGAGATTAGTTAGCTGTGCAACTTTATCGCTTTGAGCGTCAGTAAACCAAGCAAGGCCACCACTCCCAATCAGCAAATATCATTTTGGACACGCGTCTTCGAACGAATATCGCTAAAGTGCTTCGTGGCGAAGGGGATCTTGGGTTCGAGGCCCGCCTTGGACATGGGTGTTTGTGTGTTTGTAAATGTGTATATGTATGTGTATTTATGAGTAAAAAGAAAACGGAAAACAAAGAAAATAAATGTAGGGAACATGAAAAAAGAGGAATAAGAAAAAAACACAGAGCTGGAGTCCCTGCAAGAATACTATATAACAATAATAATAATAATAATAATAATAATATGACCGTGCTAGGACAATTTAGATTACACGCTCCGCTCATACGGTTTGATGGTTTTATATGTAGAGAAAGTAAAAACAAACAATAACAGCTTTATATCTCTGATTGTGCAGCAAGGCTCATATTGCGCCCTCTTCAACTTCCAACATTGCACTAACCCTTCTTTCATATACGCTTGACCCGCTGACGTGCAACAATTCCCTTTACCGTCCCCTGATTGGCTAAGTAAACCTTTGCATTTCGATATCGAGGGCCATCCAGAAAGTAACAGACGATTTGGCATAGCTGATAACGAAAGTTATCAACATAAAACTTTCTCACAAAGTTACAGTTCCTTACACTATTTGTCAAAGCAATCTCCATTTTTGTTAAGATATTGCCTCGTGGTACCAGTTTTTTAATACCGATGTTATACTTTTCTACCGCCAAAGAACTTATTCGTTTTTTTTTGTTTGTTTTTGTTTTGTTTTTTAATTTCTCTATACGCACTATGTACATAGTGTATAGAGAAGGTATTGCACCCAAAAATTCGATACCGAGATTTCACCGGAAATATATGTTTTAGGGTCCCCTGTATCCAAAAAAAGTATTTTCAGAAAAAGGTCCGTGTGTCTGTGAACACGATAACTCAAAAACGAAAAGTAGTAAAATACCAAACTTGTTATTTAAGTTTAGTATCTTCCAGAGATGCGACACGAACTTTTTGAGAAAAATCCCCCCACCCCCAACTACCCTTTACATGGAATTTTTTTCGAAAATTTTGATTTTCCAAAAAATGGCTCTAACGATTTTGATTAAAATTTCGTATATTAAAGATATTTACCTGACAAATAGAAGATATATCTTGAATTTTCTGGGAATAACCTCTGATCTGAATGAATTTTACTGAATTTTGAGTAACTGCTAAACTATAACAGATGGACAAAAACTTACTGCACAAAAAATGTAGAGCACGTTAAAACACACAATTTATGTAATGTACATTTTTTTCATGGAGTTGATCGTTTTTTAGACATTCATTGTTTTTGGTTTCAGCTATGAAAAACTTACTTTTCTCATATAGGAATTTGTCAACTCCTGTCCATACAAAGAAAGGAACTTCAGTCACATAGTAACCAGCTTCTGACTATGACTTTAACCTATGGTGCTCCCATATTTCGCTTCTACTTACAAGGAAACAAGTAATAAGATTCTTTCTGCTAATTTCTTCTCGAGTAGGATGAAGTAAATAGAAGTATAGGCTTTTTAAGAATAATTTGTTGCAGAGATGTAGAGAAAGTCATGTGAATGGTACACATCGGATTTTTTTTTTGAGCGCAAAGAATGTTCTGCCAATCGAATTTTATAGGCAAATAACGCAAATGTACAGCGATAATGCAATGAACGAGTCTACAGTGAGGTTATGGTGCATAATTTACAAGTAATCAAGGAAGAGTCAGTGTGTACGATAAGGACAGGAGTGGAAGTTCATCAAAGTTATGGAGAAGTTGAAAGCAAATGTCGATAAAAGGATTAAGAAAAACTGGTGTTTCACCTTGGATGTGACATGACTTTTTGGATGGAAAAGATTTCCCAAACGATTAAGACATCAACTTGACATCTTGGCTCATATCTTAGGCGGTAGAAGAGTATAACACCTGCATTAACCGGTACCACGTGACAATAAATACCTTGATAACGTTGAAAAATAGAGTAAAGTACTGTGACTTTGTAAATAAAGTTTTGCGTTGACTGTTTCGTTCATGACATGTGATTGTAGGAAGTAGCGTACAATTCCTACCAATCGGAACTCATTATCGCTGCATTTTAATCGTTTTTTATCACACCCACGTGCAATTAATTGTTTTTCTGAACTAATGTTCGTCTCATAATAATATTATCAATGTGCAGGAATGACATTCCTGTAATATTAATTGAAAACTCAAAGCCACAGAATACTAAAAATCTTATGTGTTCCATTCACATGATTTTCTCTGCACCTCTGCAACAAATTATTGTTAAAAAGCTTATGCTTCTATTTACTTGATGCTTATCGAGAAAAAATAGCAGAAATAGTCTTATTACTCTCCTCATTGTATGTAGAAGCGAAATAAGGGTGTATCATAGGTTAAAGTGATAGTCAAAAGCTGGTTGCTATGTGACTGAAGTTCCTTTGTTTGTAAGGACAGGAGTTGCCAAATTCCTGTATGAGAAAAGTATGTTTATTAAAGCTGAAACCAAAAACAAGGAATATCTCTAAAACGATCAACTCTGCGAAAAAAATTTATATAACATAAATTATGAGTTTTAACGTGTCCTACATTTTTTGTGTGGTAAGTTTTTGTCCCTCTCTTAGGTTTATGTAAAATTCTGTAAAATTCATCCAGAATAAAGTATTCAGGGGCTATTCCCAGAAAATTCAAGATATACATTTTATTTGTCAGCTAAATATATTCAATAGACAACATTTTATTCATAATCGCTAGAGCCATATTTGAGAGAAAAAAAATCGAAAATTTTTTTCATGTAAAGGGTATTTTGGGTTGGGGGGATTTTCCTCAAAATCGTCGTGTCTCGGCCCTGTAAAATACTAAACTTAAATACCAAGTATGATATTTGACCGATTTTTCGTTTTTGAGTTATCGTGTTCACAGACACACGGACACATACGGACCTTTTTCTAAAAATGCTTTATTTGGACCCTAAAGCATTTATTTTCCGGTGAAATCTCGTTATCGAGTTTTTGGGTGGAGTGCAATACCTTCTCTATACAATATGTACATAGTACGTGTAGAGAAAGTAAAAACAACAGAAACAGTGTGGAACCAGTTCAACGAATTCTGTAAGGAACGAGGCCATGATTTATGATATGAACATCAAGTTGCAGTGATTTCGGGGCAAACATACGTCAAGAGAAATGGGATTTTAGGAATATTATTCTTCTTGTCCTTATAGGCTAATCGTTATTATTTTGGATAGGTAGAGTCAGACTGAAAAATTCAATGCCATAGCCGGGTTTTGAATCACGGATCTCCCGATCTCTAGCCGGTTGCTCTGCCACTGAGCTACCATGGCAACATGCCGGCATAGCATTGAATTTCTCAACTGACTCGCATGTTTCCCGGTAAACCACAAGATGTTCTCAAATTATTTTGAGATGACAACCCCAATGGGACTTACAATGTTGTAAGTACTTAAGTCCCAGGATTAGGGGAAGTCTGTGTAATTTGGACCACTTAACTTTAAGTGCTAATATCTGGACAGAAAACTTTTGTGAAAGTCCACAACTTATTCCATTTATGGGAATCTTCAAGGTTTAGTCTCAGTTACTTAATTTGCAAATTATATTTATAGTTTTTTTTTTCTAAGGCGTGTATTTTGGGCCAGAGGCGTGTAATTTGGTCTGAGAGGGTGTGTAAAAGGGGCCACAATCCAATACAATTATAATCGATTCGTATACTTTTATATTCACTTTTAATGATTGAAATTCACAATAACACTTAATTTAGACCTGGAATACTCATGCTGTATATCAGCATCATCATTATTATTCAAAATATCCGAGTGATCAAATTAACTTTAACATTAATATTGCCTTACATCAATTTCATCCAAATTCTGTGGACAGTGTTAATATTTTAAAGTTTTTGTTCCAAATTAAAGGAGAATTTCATATTTCACTCCACAATGTACCAATCACAGAAGTAATAAATTGAATTTTAATATCATCACAGTCTTCGTGAGCCTATCCTTTGCATTTATTGCACTGTATCCAGACTTCCTCGTCAGATTTCCCACATACAACACAAAAAGTCTCTTCTGAGTTTTTATTTTCATCTTTACTAAAATTGATTTTCTTTTAATCCTTAACTCTAGAAGTATTAGAGGATCTCACTAGCATTTCTTTATGAGGTGTTCCTGTCAAGACCACACCTGAAGCTAAGTTCTGTTTCTTCTTCTCTTTGAAGATTCTCCTGATATGGAAGCAAGAATACTTACCTGCATCGCAGAAATGTGCTGATTGTTCCTATTTAAAGATTCTTCTGATGTGGAACGAAAGAGTCTTAACTGCCGTACAGAAATGGGATCAGCAGATCAGATTTGGTCAGGACCAAATGACACTTCGCCTTCGGTCCAAATTATACGACACAACACAACTTTGAGTATCGCATTTCTTATAAACCTAAAGTGAATTAATGAAATAAATGCACACCACGCTTACCTTAATATATTGAATGTTTCGTCATTTTAGTTTGGTTTCCAAACAAATATCTTAGGTGGAAGAAAACACGATACCAAAAGTGGGACAAAATCACAACGAAAACGCTGTCAACAAACATCACAACTTCCCTCCAAGGTTATTGACAATGAGTGCGGAAAATTGGAGGGAAAGCTTACAACAAATGCTACTCAAGATACCCGTATTATTGGTGCTCCCAACGGTACCCATTATTGGTCCAAAATACACGTTCCTCCCCTAATAGTATTAGTACTTACAACATTGTAAGTCGCCATTGGGGTTGTCATCTCAAAATAATTTGAGAACCATTCGTCATGGTAGCTCAGTGGCAGAGCAACCGGCTAGAGATTGGGAGATCCGTGGTTCATATCCCGGCTATGGCATTGAATTTTTCTGTCTGACTCTACCTACCCAACTCCTGTCCTACACACGGCTTGTGTGAGAAACAATCCATTATTATTTTATTCACGATATAGTCTTATTAAACACAACTCGAGCTACACCTTTCCTCTAGATAAAAGTTGGAGCTCTTGTTGTATTGCTTTCGTTATCATTTAGTTATGCCGAATCGTCTGTCACTTTCTGCATGGCCTTGGTATTTAGTTTCCCAGTTCTTTGGATTAAGATGAGGCCCCACACTATTGCTATGAGCTGCAGGCAATGCGAATTAAGGGTTGACCTCAAGCAAGCAACTTACATAGGAAATGACTCACTAGCCTGTCTCTTGGAAACCACTTTAAACGTTGACCGTCTGAGCAGAGAGAAAACAGAAGCAAACCATCTCGTGATACGGAGAGTTAAAAATAACACGTCATATTGTTCCATGCTCTCCTGACTTCCTTGTTTCCAGACCAGAGCAGGAAGAATCATTTCAGAATCCTTAAAAATGCTAAAATTGCTGCTAAAGGTCATGGTATCACATCATCCTTTGTTGGTATACCTACCGCTTATCTAAGGTAGAAGTACTGCATTTGTTATTCGATTTTACTGGAAATATACTTTTCGATGCACACTGAACGAAAAACGGTTTATGTATGAATACAACAGCTGAAAACTCATACGGGGTCCCGGGTTTGATTCCCGGCTGGGGCGGTAAATTTTTCTCTAACCAGAATTATTCCCTAACCCCACAGAGTCTGAAAGTATAAATGCGAGAGTAGTTGATATAAAAATAATTACCCAATGTCCTAAACCAACCGTAATACTTACATGTTTCAAATGATCATTGAAGTTAAAGCAATTAAAAAAAATCTCATGTGTTCCATTCACATGACTTTCTTTATATCTCTACAACAAAATATTGTCAAAAAGCTTATGTTTCTATTTACTACAGCTAATCCAGAAAAAATTAGCAGAAATAGTGTTATTACTTGCTTCCATGTAAGCAGAAGGGAAATAAAGGATAGCCATAGGTTAAAGTGACAGTCAAATGCTGGTTGCTATCTGACTGAAGCTCCTTTGTATGTATGGACACGAGTTGACAAATTCCTGTGTGAGAAAAGAATAAGTATTTTAAAGGTGAAATCAAAAACAAGGAATAACTAAAAAACGATCAACTCCACGAGAAAAATGTTTATAACATAAATTGTGTGTTTTAACGTGCTCTACATTTTTTGTGCGGTACGTTTTTGTTTATCTCTTACGGTTTTATCTCTCGTATATTAAAGATATCTACCTGACAAATAAAATGCATATCTTGATTTTTCTGGGAATAGCCTCTGAAGACTACTTTATATGGAGGAATTTGCATAACTGCTAAACTGTAAGAGATGGACAGAAACTTGCCACATAAAAATGTAGAGCACTTTAAAACACACAATTTATGTTATATACATGTTTTCGTGGAGTTGGTCGTTTTTTTAGGTATTCCTTGTTTTTGGTTTCAGCTTGTAAAAACTTATACTTTTCTCATACAGGAATTTGTCAACTCGTGTCCATACAAACAAAGGAACTTCAGTCACATAGCAACCAGCTTTTGACTATCACTTTAAACTATTGTACTCCCTTATTTCGACTTACAAGGAAGCAAGTAATAAGATTATTTCTGCTAATTTTTTCTCAATTAGCATGAAGTAAATACTTAGAAGCAGCTTTTTAACAATAATTTGTTGCAAAAATGTAGAGAAAGTCATGTGTATGTAACACATCAGATTTTGTTAGTATGAAGTAAATAGAACAATGGGTAGAGATGGGCATGTGATTGGAACACATCACCTTTTTTAAGCTACCAGAAAGTTTACAGACTGGAATTTATTAAAGATTCACCTAAACAGTAGCAGAGCCAGCAGCGGTGCCAACCTTCGACAGCCAGGAAACCCCACAGGCATATAAAAACGTCCGTATTTATGAACTGGAAACCGTCCGGTACCAATAATTATTCAACAGAATATCTCAAAATTCATCTAAGTAACATTATTCAGCAAGCAACTGAAGAAGAATGAATTTAAAATATAAAAATATCATGTGCTCCATTCACAAGCTTTTCTCTATTTCTCGGTAACAAGTTATTATTAAAAAGCTTATTCTTCTGTCTACTTCATGCTAATCAAGGTAAACATTAGCAGAAATGGCTTTATTACCTGCTTCCTGCAAGTTGAAGGAAAACAAGGGAATACACTAGGCTAAACCGACAGTCACATGTTTTAAAAGCTGGTTGTCATGTGGATGCAATCCGTTTCTATGCAGGGCCAAGAGTTGAATAATTCCTCATATGTGAAAAGTTTTTTTTAAAACTTACACCAATAACAAAGATAACCTCAGATAAGGTTAACTCCACGAAAAAAATGTAAATGATATAAACTGTGTGTTTTAAGAATATCTACATTTTTTTGTGTAGCAAGGTTGTCACTCTTTCTCTTACGATTAAATAGTAATGCATCATTCAGAAAACTCCATCCATAATAAAGATGTCTTCAGAGGCTATTTCCGGAAAATTGAAGATGTAGGTACATTTATTTGTCATGTAAATACCTTAAATAAAAGAGATTTTAATCAAAATTGTGAGAGCCATTTTAGAAATGTTTTCCATGTAAAGGGTAGTTTGTGGTAGAGGGATTTTATTGAAAATATGCGTGGAAGATAAAAAAACTCAAATTCCAAGTTTAGTATTTAATAGTATTGTAGCTATGATGTCCACAGACACACACGAGCCTTTTTCTAATAATGCTTCTTTTGTATTCTTGGGGTTCCAAAATATGTATTTTCGGAGAAATGCTAGTATGACATTTTTGGGTGAAATATAATACTTTCTGCTTACACTATGTACATAGTACGTGAGAGAAAGTAAGAATCAACTTCTAATGTGTCAATAAACATCAACATACATAATTTATTTGCTAAAATGAAGGAATCTCCATCATTATCCAGGGGCTGAAATTTAGATTCGAGTGCGGCAACTTACGGCCGAGAAAACCACAATAACATTCACTGTTCAGTAGCATCTTTGAGTGTCAATTATCGACCCCAAAACTCATCACTTTCCTTTGAATTAGCGATATTTGCACATCCTGAGGAAGTACGGTGTCACCTTCGCCTTGCGTAATGTGTTTTTAATTTTCTCCAGCACGTATATACAAAAAATCTGATGCGTTCCATTCACATGACTTTCTCTACATCTCTGCAACAAATTATTGTTAAAAAGCTAATGCTTCCATTTACTTCATGCTAATCGAGAAAACATTAGCAGAAATAGTCTTATTACTTGCTTCCTTGTAAGTCGAAATAAGGGAGTACAATAGTTTAAAGTGATAGTCAAAAGCTGGTTGCTATGTGACTGAAGTTCCTTTGTTTGTATGGACACGAGTTGACAAATTCCTGTATGAGAACAGTATAAGTTTTTACAAGCTGAAACCAAAAAACAAGGAATACCTAAAAAAACGACCAACTCCACGAAAACATGTATATAACATAAATTGTGTGTTTTAAAGTGCTCTACATTTTTATGTGGCAAGTTTCTGTCCATCTCTTACAGTTTAGCAGTTATGCAAATTCCTCCATATAAAGTAATCTTCAGAGGCTATTCCCAGAAAAATCAAGATATGCATTTTATTTGTCAGGTAGATATCTTTAATATACGATATTTTAATCTAAATCCTTAGAGCCATTTTTAAGAAAATCACAAATTTCGAAAAAAGTTCCATGTAATGGGTAGTTGGGTGTGGGGGGATTTTTTTTGAAAAACTTCGTGTCGCATCCTTGGAAGATACCAAACTTAAATACCAAGTTTGGTATTCAACGGTCTTTTCGTTTTGGAGCTATGCTGTCCACAGACACACACACGGACCTTTTTCTGAAAATGCTTTTTTGGATTCAGTGGGACCCAAAACATGTATTTCCGGTGAAATCTCGGAATCGAATTTTTGGGTACAGTAAAATACCTTCTCTATACAGTATGTACATACTACGTGTAGAGAAAGTAAAAAGTAAAATAAAGTCTGTAATACAAAATTCCTGTTATCTAATTCCCTATAACAGGACCTATAATTTATTTCCCATTTTTAAATTCCTGTGATACATCATTATTTTACAGATATTACTTGTATAAGCGCCGTGCACGGATCAGAAAATCGTACTGGTGGCGCCGCTCCGTGTCATGCTTTGTACTTATTAGGAGGATAGATAGAAGCGGAAGCCATGTGCGATGTAGGTATAGTTGTGGTTTTCTGCCTATAAAGTGCATACATTTGATTGAAAGTTCTATTTCAAAAGGTCGACGTATACTGAACAGTGGGGACGTCCTGACCTTTTATTTCCGATGAAGCAAATGCTACAAATTTTTGGTTCTCACGATGATCCCTCAGGACTGAAAATAAAATATAAAGTAAGAATAGTAATACGTACATACATATTAATAATAAAAATAAGTAATAATAATAATAATAATAATAATAAAAAACAGACTATTCGCATAATGTGTCGTTTAATCTAATACTCAGTATTTAGAGTTTCTATATATTAACTTAAAAAAACGGTAGCATTAATTTCTAAACAACATTAACCGTGCTGCAGTTAATTTTTAAGCATATGTTACTGCATTGAGGTACAATATAACATTAGTGTACTTACTTCTTTCGATGTACAGCTTGAATCCATAGATTTCTGCTTTGCGCTTCAGTTTTCCGCGTGGCAAAAGAACAAAAGACAATAAATAGCTGGAGAAGTATTCTTGTAGGTATTATTACATGCTACAACACAGCAGTTATTGTTCCCTTTCCGCCTTCTTGTAGTATTTACATTTTCAGAAGGTTCGATACTTCATATCTTATAACACACGCTAATATTCTTACCCCACTGTCTCTGTTATCCTCTAGTTAGTAACCAAACTTGCAGCTAGAGCGTGCACGGTGCGTATACTGATAACTAAAAATCTGATGTGTTCCATTTACATCATTTTAATTACATCTCTGTAACAAATTATTGTTAAAAAAGTATTCTTCTATCTAATTTATGATAATCGAGATAAACATCAGCAGAAATTGTCTTAATTATTTACTTCCTTGAAGTACAAGGGAAATAAGGGAATACACTAGGCTAAAACGATAGTGAAATCTTTTAAAAGCTAGTTGCCATGTGGTTGAAATCCCTTCCCATGCAGAAGCCAGGAATTTACAACTTTCCAGTGAGAAAAGTTTTAAGTATTTCAAATTTGAAACCAATATCAAGGAATAAAACTTCAAGACCCAGGATTCATAGTATAGCCAACTATTTGTTGAGAAGTTTAATGCCATGGTAGCTCAGTGGTAGAGCAACCGGATAGAGATCCGGAGATCCGTGGTTCAAATCTCGTCTGACTCTACCTATCCAACTCCTGTCCTACATACGGTTTCTGTGAGAAAACAAAGTTATAACAATAATACTGGTCTACCACAACCGAAGTATGCACACTAATATCGTGGAGCGTAAAGTTGGAACAAAATTACTTTGTGCGTGGATTCCGTAAAAATAAAATTTTCTGTCTGAAATGACATCATATAATGCTTCTGAGATGTATTGTACATAGAGAAGCTGAGCATCCATGATTCATTGGGTGTGGGTGACCTAAATGCTGATGCTGTTATGTCAGTAAGCGATTGCTTCGTATGGAGGATACAAGCAAAACAGCAATTAGAGACATCGACTCTTTCACTTAGCACCTTACTGTCAAGTAAATATGGCAACCTTGATAAACCTGCCTTGGAGTGGGCAGTTTCTTAAACCAAATAGGAATCACTAACTGTTCCAACCCTTTCTGGATTATAGATTACAATTTACTTAGTTGCATCTGTAAAACTTGTTCAAAAATTGTGAAAAATTACAAAAATATAGGTTTTAGAAAATCTAAAATTTCGAAAAATGTTCCATGTAAAGGGTAGTTTGACGTGGGTTATTTTCCCGAAAATCATCGTGTCTTTCCTTGGAAGATACTTAAATACCAAGTCTGGTTTTTGTCTATCTCTTACGGTTTACCAATTATACAAAAGTCATCCATAATGAAGAGGTCTTCAGATGCTATTCCTAGAAAATTCATGATATACATTTCCTTTATCATTAAAATTTAACATGTATTTGAATTAAAACCGTTAGAATTATATATATAATGTATTCCATTCACATGACTTTCTCTACTTCTCTGCCACAATTTAGTGTTAAAAAGCTTATACTTTTATTTACTTCATACTAATCGAGAAACAATTAGCAGAAATAGTTTTATTACTTACTTCGTTGTAAGTAGAAGGGAAACAAAGTAGTACCATAGGTTAAAGTGACAGTCAAAAGCTGGTTGCTGTGTGACTGAACTTCCTTTGTTTGTATAGACTGGAGCTGACAAATGCTTGTACGAGAAAAGTGTAAATATTTTAAAGCTGAAACCAATAACAAGGAATATCTCAAAAAACGACCAACTCCATGAAAAGCATGCATATAGCATAAATTGTGTGTTTTAACGAGCTCTACATTTTCTGTTAAGTTAGCTTTTGTCTATCTCTTACGGTTTACCAGTTATGCAAAATTCCGCAAATTCATCCAGAATAAAGAGGTCTTCAAAGGCTATTTCCACAGAATTCAAGATATGCATTTATTTGTCATGTAAATATCTTTAATATACGATATTTTATTCAAAATCATTAGAGCCATTTTTGAGAAAATCAAATTTTTCGAAAATTATTCCATGTAAATGGTACCTAGTTGAGGGCGGAGGGATTTTCTTGAAAATCTTCGTGTCGCCTACTTGGAAAATACTGAACTTAAATATCCAGTTTGGTATTTAATGGACTATTCGTTTTTTAACTATGCTGGCCACAGACACACACCCGGACATTTTTCTAAAAAATACATTTTTTTTATTCATGGGGGTCCCAAAACATATATTTCCGGTGAAATCTGATACCGAATTTTGGGTAGATTACAATACCTTCTCTACAACACTATGTACATAGTACGTGTAGAGAAAGTAAAAAAAAAACAAGAATCGAACCTGTATTGTTTCACATAGCAATGAGATTTTAAAAGATTCAACTATCGCTTTAGCCTAGTGTATTCCCTTATTTCCCTTCTACTTACTAGGAAGCAAGTAGTAAGAACAATTCTGCTAATGTTTATCTCGATTAGCATGATGTAGATAAAATAATAATAAGTTTTTTAATAGTTTGTAAATGGGACAGCTAGAGAAAGTTAGATACATCAGATTTGTTGTGTTATTTCAGTTGTATCTTGTGCTGCCATCTTTGATTGCTCCAATCGTGCAGTACGCTGTGATACAAAGCTTGCCAGAATGTCTGAGAGAAGTGAGACAGTCTGTAATTTGCAACTCCATCTTATGAAGACACATGACACTTGTGGGCGAGTTAACAAGAGCACAGACAAGTGACTAGCGTGTGAGATCCGCACAGAGACACAAGGCTTCTTCCTGCTTCAGCAGCGGCATGTGCTGAAAATACTCCACATTACCGTAATTATCCGAATACAAGACGACCTTGAATGCAGGACGACATCCATTTTACAGAACATAATGTTGGAATTTAGCATATCATCTACATAACACATGTTTAAAAGATACAGGTCCTATATAAAAAAAAAAAATCTGATGTATTCCATTTATATGACTTTCTCTACATCTCTGCAACAAATGATTATTAAAAAGCTTATGTTTCTATTTACTTCATGCTAATGGAGAAAAAATGGCAGAAATAGTGTTATTACTTGTTTCCTTTTAAGTAGAAACAAAATAAGGGAGCACCATAGGTTATAGTCAAAAGCTGGTTGCTATGTGACTGAAGTTCATTTGTTTGTTTGGATAGTAGTTGACAAAATCCTGTGTGAGAAATGTATAGGTTTTTTAAAGCTGAAACAAAAAATACGAATATCTCAAAAACGACCAACTCTACGAAAAAAAATGCATATAACATACATTGTGTGTTTTAAAGTGCTCTACATTTTTTCTGTGGACTTTTTACGGAATTTTGCATAACTGCTAAACCGTAAGAGATGGACAAAACTTACCACACAAAAAACGTATAACACATTAAAACACACAATTTATGTTACATAATTCTTTTTCGTGGAGTTGATCCTTTTTTAGATATTCCTTGTTTTTTGGTTTCAGCTTTGAACAACTACAGGACAATTGTCAACTAGTGTTCATACAAACAGAGGAACTTCAGTGACATAGTAACCAGCTTTTGACTGTCACTTTAACCTATGGTATTCCCTTATTTAGCTTCTACTTTCAAGGAAGCAAGTAATAACACTATTTCTGCTAATTTTTTCTCGATTAGCATTAAGTAAATAAAAGCATTAGCTTTTTAACAATATTTTGTTGCAGAGATGTAGAGAAAGTCATGTGAATGGAACACATAAGATTTTTCCTCTATGGTATTCGGATAACATATATAGAGAATGCAAAACGACCCCCAGTTTGGAGCATTCATATTTTGGAGACAAAAAAAGAACAACATCGTCTTGTTTTGGGATAAATGCGGTAGCACCAACTTAGGGGGGAGCAAGGCACTTTCTCTGATGGAGTGTATCCCCCGCTCCAAAAATTCAAATATGCTCTCTCATTAAACAAACACAAAAGCTGTTCATAATCTGTCTCAAGACTAAATGAGCTTGACGTAAACAATTGAGGAGCGGACTCAACACGCCACGTGTTTCACATTACACCGTGCACATATTTTGCGACACTGAATTTAATAGCGTTACTTCTTGACAATAAATCAAGTACCAGCAATTTATTAAAATTTACATAATTAAATTAATATTATTGTGCAACAGTATGATGGTTACGAAATGGAAATGGCCTTTTATTTATGGACGCTCCTTAAACGCTGTGGTTTTCAGCGTCCCATTCTAACTGGGCGTAAGAAACCGCTTAATTTTGCTCAGAGGCCTCTTTATCATGCTTAAGGTTCTTTTACGTACTGTAAATCTACGACACGGGACCAAAGGCTTTACTTCCCTTCCGAAGCTACTTTGGGTATACGAAGTTAACATGCAGTAAGTTTATCATTGCAGTTTTGGCTTGGCAATAAAAATCAACTTTAAATAAAACATAAATGAATTTAAATCGAACATGAAATTAAATATAATTTGCTTTTATTTATTATACAATCTAAATAAGCAAAATCTGATGTGTTTCATTCACATGACTTTCTCTACATCTATGCAACAAAATTGTGGTTAAAAAGCTTATGCTTCTATTTACTTCATGCTCACCGAGAAAGAATTACCAGAAATAGTCTTATTACTTGTTTCCTTGTAAGTAGAAGCGAAATAAGGGAGTACCATAGGTTAAAGTGATAGTCAAAAGCTGGTTGCTATGTGACTGAAGTTCCTTTGTTTGTATGGACAGGAGTTCACAAATTCCTGTATGAGTTAGTAAGGTTTTTAAAGGTGAAACCAAAAACAAGGAATATCTAAAAAATGACCAGCTCCACGAAAAATTTAATGACATAAATTGTGTTTTATTTTGCTCTACATTTTTTGCTAGTAAGTTTTTGTCTCCCTCTTACGGTTTGATAGTTATGTAAGATTCCGTAAATTCATCCAGAATAAAGTGTTCTTCAGAGGCTATTTCCAGAAAATTCAAGATATACATTTTATAATACGATATTATATAATACGATAGCGCCATTTTTGAGAAAATCAAAATTTTCGAAATTGTTTCCATGTAAAGGGTAGTTTTGGGCGGGGGTATTTTCTTGAAAATCTTTGTCGCATCCTTGGAAGATACCAACCTTAAATACCAAGTTTGGTACTTAACGGTCTTTTCGTTTTTGATCTATGCTGCCCACAGACACAGACACACACACACACATTTTTCTAAAAGTGCTTTTTTCGGATTCAGGGGGTCTCAAATCATGTGTTTCCGGTGAAATCTCGGTATCGAATTTTTGGGTGCATTACAATACCTGCTATATACACTATGTACATAGTACGTGTAGAGAAAGTAATATAAAGCCATTAATAAATCATCGTACGAACATTTTCACCAGTTAATTCGATCTTTTCATTGAGACTCAATTTTAGTCAGTGTAAAAACATACATAACGATTTATTTGCAAAACATCTGAAGGAGTATGAAGTCAGCAATGTGAAACTTTCAAATGGAAACACTAGGTGGCACCTAAAGCGATTAGTATTGCCAAGGTTCAAAATACAAATAGTGGATCTCGTATAGCAATTTTAAGACTTATGGAAATAAAACAAAAAGGATATTATAGGAATTGAATGTTTGTGTAAATACAGCATTTCAGTTTATTACTTTCATTACACGTGATTACTAAGTACATAGCGTATAGAGAAGGTACCTATTGTATGGCACTCAAAAATTCGATACCAAGATTTCACCGGAAATACATGTTTTGGAACTCCCTGAATCCAAAGATAGCATTTTAAGAAAAATTCTGTGTGTGTGTGTGTGTGTATGTCTGTGTGCAATATTGCTCAAAAACGAAAAATCCGTTAAATACCAAACTTGATATTTAAGTTCAGCATCTTCCAAGCATGCGACATGAAGTTCTTCAAGAAAATCCCCCACCGGAACAATCCTTTAAATGGAACATTTTTTCGAAACTTTTGATTTTCTCAAAAATGACTTACGATTTTTATTAAAATACCTTATGTTTAAGATATTTTAATGACAAACGAAATATATATCGTTAATTTTCTGGGAATAACCTCTGAATATCTCTTCATTCTGGATGACTTGTGTATAACTGGTAAACCGTAAGAGATATACAAAAACTTACTACACAAAAAATGTAGAGCCCATTAAAACACACAATTTATGTTACATACATTTTTTGGTAGAGTTAACTGTTTTCGAGATATTCCATATTATTGGTTTCAATTTTAGCCACTTAAACTTTTCTCAAACGGGAAATGATCTTTCTTTTCGTTTTTGGTTAGTATTTGCAGTTTGTTAAACATAGAATAATTGTATAAACTGTAGATACACAGTACCGGTACTAGGGAAAAGTATTTAGATTTCATTTTATTTGTTTAATTTCTCTGGTTTGATACTATGTAAATATACAGGTTTTACAAAAATTTCCTATAAAGGGTTGCTTGGAATGGGGAAGATTCCTTGAGTGTCACCTTCCGTTCTTATACATCATTTGGTATTTATTTACTATAGTCGCCCTCCGTGGTGTAATGGTTACCATGCTAACTTCATATACCCAAGGTCGCGGGTTCAAACCCGGCAATGGATTTTTTCGGGCGTAAAAATCCTTAGCATGGCTTCCTTCGGAAGGGAAGTAAAGCCGTGGGACCCGTGTCGTAGATTTACGGCACGTGAAAGAACCTCAAGCCTGATTGAGAGGCCTCTGAGCAAAATTAAGCGGTCTTTCACGCCCAATATAGAATGGGACGCCGAGAGCCACAGCAGTTAAAGAGCGTCCATAAATAAAACGCCATTTCATTTCATTTTTTTATTTACTATCTTCTTTTGAGGTTAGGTTTTTTTCTTGCTGATTACAGACAGACGTTAGGGAAAAGATAGTGACCGTCAAAAACAAAGACTTTATAACACGTTACATTGTATTGATGTAACCAGATGGATTTATGCAATGATCACTGCAGGAGACATGGTTAGGTAAACCATTTTGATGAGCGCAGGGACGCACACCTTGCATCTTGCGACCTTCACCGTTGCCATGGTGAAACAACGGACTGACACAAGCCGTATCCTTATGGGGGGGAAACCTCAACACACATCCTGTTGGTTTCTTATCACCGTCTCAAACGGAAACATAACTCGTGCAAACATATTTTTCTAGACTTGCTGCTTACTTGGGTTTCATAATGGTGCTATTTCCAAAATATTTCTCAAAGAAATTAAAATATCTCGTCTGAACGGCATTGAACTTCACTCGTTATTATATGATTATGAATATATCAAGGGGACGAGTACCTTGATCTGGGTTAAATTTTAAAAATCTTATGTGTTCCATTCACATGACTTTCTCGACATCTCTGCAACAAATTATTGTTCAAAAGCTTATGCTTCTGTCTACTTCATGCCAATCGAGATAAATATTTGCAGAAATGCTTTCTTGTAAGCAGAAAGGAAATAAGGGAATACACTAGGCTAAAACTGCATTTAAAGCTGGTTGCCATGTGGATTAAATTCGTTTCTATGCATTACCATTACAAATTTCCGTATGTATGAAGTATTTTAAGGAACTAATAACAAGGAAAATTTAAAAAATGGTCAACTCCACGAAAAAATGTATATGACACGAATTGTGTGTTTTAACGAGATTTACGTTTTTTGTGTAGTAAGTTTTGGTCTATCTCTTATAGTTTACTAGTTAAGCAAACTCCACAAAATTTATCCAGAATAAAGAGATCTTCAAAGGCTACTCTCAGAAAATTCAAGATATACTTTTATTTGCTGTGTAAATACGGTATTTTAATCAAAATCGTTAGAGCAATTTTTGAGAAAATTAAAACTCTTAAAACATTTTTCCATGTAAAGGGTAGTTTGGGATGGGGGGATTTTCTTCAAAATCTTCGTGCCGCATCCTTGGAGGGTACTAAACTTATATACCAAGTTTGGTATTTTACCGACTTTTCGCTTTTGAGTTATCGAGTTCACTGGCACACGGACACACACACGCGCCCGCGCGCCCGCAAGACCATTATTTAAAAATGTTTTTTTTTTTATACAAGGGACCCCAAAACTTCTATTTCAGGTGAAATCTCGGTATCGAATTTTTGGGTGGAATGCAAGAGCTTCGCCATACGCAATGCACATAGTACATGTAGAGAAAGTAAAACTGCTTCCTTGATGATTATTGTGATTTTAAACTTTAAGACTAAAATTATGAAGTTTCAAATCTGAACCACCACTGAAAATCCAATGTAGCAACAATTTATTCAACTCCTGAAAGGTTATTCCTGTTTCTTTGGCTTCACTTTAACTCATTTCTTTACTTTCTCTAGCACGTATGTACAATGTACATAGTGGGTAGAGAAGGTATTACATTGCATCAAAAAATTCGATACCGAGATTTCACCGGATATGCATGTTTTGAGACCCACTGATTAAAAAAAAAATTTAGAAACATGTCCGTGTGTGTCTGCCTGTGTGTATGTGCGTGTCTGTTGGCAGAATTGCTCATAAAGGAAAAGTCGGTTCAATATCAAACTTTATATTTAAGCTCAACATCTTCCAAGGATGCGACACGATGTTCAAGAAAATTCCCCCTCCCCCAACTACCCTTTAGATGGAATATTTTTCGAAACTATTGACCTTTTCAAAAATGACTAAAAATGTTATTAAAATGTCATTTATTTAAGATACACTGATAACGAATGACTTTTGTATCTAAGAGATGGACAAAAACTTACCGCACAACACAAGTAGAGCTTGTTAAAACAAACAATTTATGTTCAACACATTTTTTTCGTGGAGTTTACCGTTTTTGAGATATTCTTTGTTATTAGTTTCAGCTTTAAAATACTTATATTTGTCTCATACAGGAATTTGTCAACTCATGTCCATACAAACAAAGGTATTTCAGTCACTGGCAACCAGTTTCTGACAATCACTTAAACCTATGGTAGTCTATTATTTCCCTTCTACTTACAAGGAACCAAGTAGTAAGACTATTTCTGCTAATTTTTTCTCGATTAGCATGAAATAAATAGAAGCATAAGCTTTCTAACAATAATTTGTTGCAGAGATGTAGAGAAAGTCATGTGAGTGAGTCGTTTTCGAGATTTCCGGGTTATTGTTCCAGTTTATACTTTTCTCGTACTGGAATTTGTCAACTTCTAGCAAATGGACGAATTTGATTGACAATTTGACTGTCGGTTTAGCCTAGTGTATTCGCTTCTACTTATAAGGAAGTAAGTAATAAGACCGTTTCTGCTAGTGTTTTTATCTCGATTAGCAGAAGTAGATAGAAGAATAAATTTACTAAGAATAATTTGTTACAGTAATGTAAAGAAAGTTATATGCATGGAAAACACCAGTTTTTTACTTTCCTTATATGTACTATATACATTGTGTATAAAGAAGGTATTGTAATGCACCCAAAAATTCGATACCGAGATTTCACGGGAAATATATGTTTTAGGGTCCCCTGTAGAAAAAAAAAAAAAAAAAAGCATTTTCACAAAAAGGTCCGTGTGTGTGTGTGTGTGTGTGTGTGTGTGTGTGTCCGTGTATCACGATAACTCAAAAACGGAAAGTCGTTAAAATACCAAAATTGGATATTTAAGTTTAATGTCTTACAGGGATGCGATACGAACATTTTGAGAAAACTCCCCTCACCCCAAACCACCCTTTACTTGGAACATTTTTCGAAAATTTTGATTTTCTCAAAAATGGCTCTAACGATTTTATTTAAAACATCGTAAATTAAAGATATTCATCTGACAAACAAAATGTATATCTTGAATTTTTTGGGAATAGCCTCTGAAGGTTACTTTATTCCGGATGAATTTTACGGAATTTTGTATAACTGCTAAACCGTAAGAGATGGACAAAAACTTACCACACAAAAAATGTAGAGCACGTTAAAACACACAATTTATGTTACATACATTTTTTCGTGGAGTTCGTCGTTTTTGAGATATTTCTTGTTTTTGGTTTCACTTTTAAAAAACATATACTTTTCTCATACAGGAATTTGTGAACTCGTGTCCATACAAACAAAGGAACTTCAGTCCAATAGCAGCCAGCTTTTGACTATCACTTTAACCTATGGTACTCCCTTATTTCGCTTCTACTTACAATGAAGCAAGTTATTTTTTCTCGATTAGCATGAAGTAAATAGAATAATTTGTTGCAAAGATGTAGAGAAAGTCAAATGAATGGAACACATATCAGATTTTTAGTACTCTTTTTACCAATCTTAATATTTGTTTACAGTTTGCTTTTATACCATGTCTATGTGTAAACGTGGAGTATTATTTCCCTTGTCTGTGTCACATGCTATAAATGTCAGCTGTAGCTGATGAGGTGCGCTGGGTCGTGTTGAGTTTATCAAAGGAAGTTGCTGGAGTTGGGCATGCAGAATGTTGCATTAAAACAAATCCACAGCTAATTCCATGTACCTGCCTGAATCATAGGAAGCAGAGCTGGCGGATCATCACAACCTTCCTTGTCAACTTCAAGAAAATTATATCCGTAAAACTTTCTTTCGCGCAGCAAAGCGCAAATTTTAAAATCCGTACAATGTTTAGTGAATAAAAAATACATGTTATATTTATATGATTTTTCTCTACCTCTCTTTTTACTTTCTCTATATGTACTATGTACATAGTGTATAGAGAAGTAATGTATTCCACCGAAAAATTCGATACCGAGATTTCACTGGAAATACATGTTTTGGATCCTCCTCAATCCAAAAATGAATGAATCTGACGTGTTTGTCAATATGATCAAAGAAACTTCAGTCACATAGCAACTAGCTTTTGACTATCATTTTAACCTATGGTACTCCCTTATTTCGTTTCTACTATTTTTTCTCGATTAGCATGAAGTATATAGAAGAATAAGCTTTTTAACAATAATTTGTTGCAGAGATGTAGAGAAAGTCACGTGAATGGAACACATCAGCTTTTTTTGATGATGTTTAACGCTTTTACTACGTGTGGCACCGCAGGCGATGATACTAGTGATACATGGAATGAGGATGGAGCACCAGTGAAATGCGATGGCGGGGGAAGCCGGAGAACCTGGAGAAAACCCGCCCCTGCGCCGCTTTGTCACATGCCATCGCTTAGGATCGAACCCGGTCTAACCACTCGACCACGGCGCGGCCAACTTCTTCAACAAACTGTTCCTACAAACACTTACTGTTTTCTCTAACAAATAATATGTAAGTATATATTAGGTAGTCACCCTCCGTGGTGTAGTGGTTACCATGCTAGCCTCTAAAACCCAAGATTGCAGGTTCAAACTCGGCGGAGGGTGATGGAATTTTTCGGACGCTAAAATCCTTAGCGCAGCTTGCTTCGGAAGGGAAGTAAAGCCGGTGGTCCCTCGTAATGTCTACTTGCATGTAAAAGAACCCCACACCTTGAAAGAAGAACGTTTCTGGGCAAAATTCCGCCAATTCGCGTCCACAAGTCGTGATGTGGTCCTACAGTGCCATCTGTGCTGATTCCTCGTAACCATGGCCCATAGCGGCGAACTCACGAACTAGAAATTCAAATCAGACCAAGGAAACATCGTAACCATGCCCTATGCTCCACTTAAAAGCTACAGGAAATTGACTAATATATTATGTAGATAAGGAATTTCATTCCACGTAAAAAGTGTTTACGAAAATTCATCGTAAAATATGTTTTGAGGACCCCTGAATAAATAATTCAAAATGTCCACACATAATTCAAAATATCAAGAAAATTTCCCCACCCCAAACTATCATTTATTGTAAAACATTAAACAACTTTGTATTTCTCAAAAATGGCTCTAAAGATTTTGATTAAAATACCGCATATTAAAGATGTTTACATGACAAATAAAATGCAATTCTTCATTCTCTTCATTCTGCATGAATTTTGCTGAATTTTGCACAACTGGTACACCGTAAGAGATAGACAATAACTTTCTTTGTATTAATCATAATAAAACTGTATTTTTTTCGTGGAGTTGGTCGTTTTTAGATATTCCTTGTTTTTGGTTTTACCTTTGAAAAACTTGTACTTTTCTCATACAGGAATTTGTCAATTCGTGTCCATAGAAACAAAGGAACTTCAGTCACCTAGCAACCAGCTTTTGAGTATCGCCTTAGCCTATGGTACTCCCTTATTTCGCTTCTACTTACAAGGAAGCAAGTATAAGACTATTTCTGTTAGTTTTTTCTCGATTAGCATGAAGTGAATTGAAGCATAAGCTTTTAACAGTAATTTGTTGCAGAGATATAGAAAACGTCATGTGAATGGAACACATACGATTTTTTCTAATGATTTTTTAGCGCTTTTACAAGCATTTTTGTATGTTTTTAGACTATTTTTCAGTGCTTGTAGTGCTTTCACATTCGCTTTTCTGGATATTAATGGTGATTCGTAGCGTTGTCACTCTTGTTTAGTATGCTTTTAATGTCATGCCATTTGGGGAGGGTGTTTATCTGTAGGTCAGGGTATTGATGAGTCATTTTAGCTCTTTTCCATGCATTTCGAATCATGTGAATGGAAGACATTACATATTTTTACTTTCTCTATACATACTATGTAATAGTATATAGAGAAGGTATTGTAATGCACCCAAAAATTCGATACCGAGATTTCAGCGGATATACACGTTGGACTCCCTGAATCCAAAAAAGGCATTTTTAGAAAAATGTCCATGTGTTTCTGTGTCTGTATGTGTGTATGTGTGCGTGTCTGTGGGCAGCATAGCTCAAAAACGAAAAGACCGTTAAACACCAAACTACCTTTTACATGGAAGATTTTTCGAAAAATTTGTTTTTCTAAAAAATGTCTCTAACGATTTTGATTAAAATCTCTTATATTTAAGATATTTATGTGACAAATAAAATGTATATCTTGAACTTTCTGGGAATAGCCTTTGAAGATATGTTTATTCTGGATGATTTTTATTGAATTTTGTATAATTGGTAAACCGTAAGAGATTGGACAAAACCTACCACACAAAAAATGTAGAGCACATTAAAACACACATTTTATGTTATATATTTTTTTCGTGGAGTTGGTCGTTTTTGAGATATTCCTTGTTTTTGGATTTAACTTTGAAAAATTTGTACTTTCTCATACAGGAATTTGTCAATTCGTGTCCATAGAAACAAAGGAACTTCAGTCACCTAGCAACCAGCTTTTGAGTATCACCTTAGCCTATGGTACTCCCTTATTTCGCTTCTACTTACAAGGAAGCAATTAATAAGACTATTTCTGTTAGTTTTTTCTCGATTAGCATGAAGCTTTTTAACAATACTTTTTGTAGAGAAAGTGATGTGAATGGAACACATCAGATTTTTCAGATTAGCAATTAGCTGTGTTACATACGTATACAGAGAGAAGATATGCAACATTTAGATAACTCGTTGGTGAGCCTGGCGGAAATGTTTAGTTCTCGGGCCAACAACTTTCGCTACGGTGTGTATTACACTGGATCCGCCTTCGCACTGTTTTAATCTCCTTAACACGCTTGGCACTGTGGCGAATAACTAAAATGAAAAATTTGATTCAACTACACTATTTTATCGATATTATGGCTTTGCCTAATTTACATCAATACTTCCGTTTACACACCAACCATTAAAATTCAAATTATAATAGTATATTATACACTGGGAGTATAATAAAACTTTGACATAGTTTCATACGAGTATTTATGCTCGACCATGTGTCTAAATTAAAAATATGTATAAATTATTATTTTCCCTATACGTGCTATGTACATAGTATATAGAGAAAGTATTGTATTGCACCCAAAAATTTGATACCAAGATTTCACCGGAAATATAAGTTTTGAGACGCCCTGAGTCTAAAAAAAAACATTTTTAGGAAAATATCCATGTGTGTGGGTCTGAGCGTGCATGTGAGAGAGAGAGAGAGAGAGAGAGAGAGAGAGAGTACATGTGTGTGTCTATGGACAGCATAGCTCAAAAACGAAAAGTCCTTTAAATACCAAACTTGGTATTTAAGTTCCAGTATGGGCCTCTCACCTAGACGATCCCAAGCGACCGCAGGTCAAATTTGTGGTGGACAAAGCGGCTCAGGGGCGGGTTTTCTCCGGGTTCTCCGGTTTCCCCAGCTAGGGCATTTCACCGGTGCTCCACTTCATTTCATGTATTATAAAAAAAAAAGTTCAGTATCTTCCAAGGATGCGAAACGACGATTTTCAAGAAAAGCCCCCACCCCAAACTACCCTTTACATGGAACATTTTCCGAAAATTTTTATATTCTCAAAAAGTGGTTCTAACAATTTTGATTAAAATACCTTATGTATGACAAAGGAAATGTATATCTTGAATTTCCTGGGTATAGCCTCTGAAGACCTCTTCATGCTGGGTGACTTATTTATAACTGGTAAACCGTAAGAGATATGCAAAAACTTATTACAAAAACTGTAGATCTCATTGAAACACACAATTTATGACATATTCACTTTTTTGTGTAGAGTTAACCATTTTAAAGATATTCTAGATTGTTGGTCTCAATTCTAGCCATTTAAACTGTTCTCAAACAGGAAGACATCATTCCCGTTTGTTTACAAGATTGGAATTTCAAATGTTTCGCATAGCGACCGCTTTAAAGGACGAGACTATCGCTTTAGCCTGTGCATTTTCTTATTTCCCTTCTTTATCAAGGAAGCTAGTAATAAGACTAATTCTACTTACTCGCATGTTTATCCTGATTAGTATGATACAAATAACACATTAATGTTTTGAATAAAAGGTTTGTTTGACGAACAGCTAGAGATCGGTTGAATGGAACACATTAGATTTTTTCCTTTCTACTTACAAAGAATCAAGTAATAAGGACAATTTCTGCTAATGTTTATCTCGATTAGCCTGAAGTACATAGAAGACTAAGCTTTTTAACAATAATTTCTTACAGAGATGTAGATAAAATTATGTGAATGGAACACATAAGATTTTTACTTTCTCTATACGTGCTATGTACATAGTGTATAGAGAAGGTATTGCACTCCACCCAAAACTTCGATACCAAGATTTCACCGGAAATATATGTTTTAAGTCCCCTTTATCCAAAAAAAAGTATTTTCAGAAAAAGGTCCGTGTGTCAGTGTAACTGTGAACACGATAACTCAAAAACAAAAAGTCGGTAAAATACCAAACTTGGTATTTAAGTTTAGTATCTTCCAGGGATACGACATGAAGATTTTTAGAAAAAATCCCCCCACCCCAAACTACCCTTTACATGGAACTTTTTTCGAAAATTGTGATTTTCTTAAAATGGCTCTAAGATTTTGATTAAAATATCTTATATTTAAGTTATTTACCTTACAAATAAAATGTATGTCTTGAATTTTCTGGGAATAACCTCTGAAGACTACTTTATTCTGGATCAATTTTACGAAATTTTGCGTAACTGCTAAACCGTAAGAGTTGGACAAAACTTACCACACAAAAAATGTAGAGCACGTTAAAATACACAATTTATATTATATACATTTTTTTTCCGTAGAATTGATAATCTTCTAGATATTCCTTAATTTTGGTTTCATCGTTAATAACTTAAGCTTTTCTCATACAGGAATTTTCCAACTCCTGTCCATACAAACAAAGGAACTTCAGTCACATAGCAACCAGCTTTTGACTATCACTTTAACCTATGGTACTCCCTTATTTGGTTTCTACTTCCAATGAAATAAATATTAAGACTATTCCTGCTATTTTTTTCTAGATTAGCATGAAGTAAATAGAAGTATAAGCTTTTTAACAATAATTTGTTGCAGAGATGTAGGGAAAGTCATGTGAATGGAACACATAATTTTTTTTTAATATTTAGCTTACCTGAGTCAATAAGTGCACTTATTTTACCTCACGCAGTGAAATTATGCACGTCATATTCGTTTGTTTTTTTTTTTCGTGGAATTAAGCATTTCCGAGATATTCCTAGTTATTGATTTTAGTTATAAAATATTTAAAACTTTTCCCATGCGGGAATTTGTCAACTCCTGGTCATGCAAAGAAAAGAATTTCAATCATATAGCAACCACTTTTAAAAGATTTGACTATCATTCTAGCATAGTGAGTTCCCATATTTCCCTTCTACTTACAAAGAAGCAAGTAATAAGACCATCTCTGCCAATGTCTATCTCGATTAGCATGAAGTAGGTAGAAGAATACGCTTTTTAACAATAATTTGATAAAGAGATGTAGAGAAAGTCATATGAATGGAACATATCAGCTTATCTTAACACAATTTCTTTTAAAATAACAGAAAACATTTTATGCGTTGCATTCACGACGTTCTCAACCTGTACTGAAAACAAATTATTCTTACAAAAGATTATCCTCTACATACATATTAACAAGATAAACAGTAACAGAATTAGTCTAACTACTTAGCTCCTGAAAAGCTGGAGGGAGATAAGGGAATACACCAGGCTAAAGCGACAGTCAAATCTTTTAAAAGCTGGACGATATGTGAACAATTCGGTTGACGTTGCATTTCCAGAAAAACAAAAGAGTGATGAAGCGAGAAGATGCATAGTTAAAATTGAAACCAATTACAAGGAATATCTCAGAAACGGTCAACTCTGCAACAAAAATGTATATGACATATATTGTGCGTTTTAGCGAGATCTACATATTTTGTGTAGTAGGGGAGATGCAGGGATCGGCGGTCATCGCTGTAATATCGCTTCGTAAGGACATAGAAATGTCTATCGTGTTCTGCGCTCTGCTCGCAAACAGACAGAACCATTTCAATAGTAACTTCATTGCTGAGTTGTAAATTTACGAGGTTAGAAGTTTTTTTCCGTATTTGGCAGTTTTCTTATAATTTCGTCCAGAAAATCAAGACATCGTAAGTATATTTCATTGCTTTAAATTTGCTCAATCTTTTTATAAAACGAGTAGCGTATTTATTGCTGATTATTGGAATAATTTTTGTTTTGAGAGAGAACACACTATTTGTTGGTTATGAAGCATTTTCTGTAACGTTGTTCGTGAAGGTAATGGCGGTCTATGTGACTGCCATTGACCGTCATTCCCTTCAAATTCAATTCAGCATTTATTATTATTGTTATTATTATTATTTGTGTAAACACTTTTCTTACAATGTTAATAACAGTGCTTATGCTGGTGAAAAAATATCAGCTAAAGACCCTAAAAGTAATTTAAGTCATTACATTGCAATGAACCTCATAGGCTGCACAGTCTGAGAACAAGAACGGTGTAGGCAATAGCACGATTAATTCTGTCGGCTGCTGCAGTTGGTTAGCACCTATACGACAAACATGAGATTCAATAATTTGATTGTCAAGGTTTAATTTTCTGTTTTCATTATTTTCATAGCTTGTAGAGGCACTTGTTTTTATTCAATTTCATTTCTTTAAGCAATTTTCTAATAAAAGAAGAAGGATAAGGTTTATTTGTTTAACTTCTCTATTTTATGTTACTATATCTTGGCGACCGTGATTACCTGCACATGCTGGGAATGACGGTCACTGCAATTTATATTCATTTTGAATTATTAACACTGCTTAGCAATAGCTTAGCATCGTAAAGTTATGTACACAGTTAGCAAATACTTCTAATGAAAACATCAATTTACAGAAAAAATCCAACCTGTCCTTTGGGGTGGGGGACTGCAAGCGACCGTCATTCCCTGATCTCTCCTAAGTGTTTGTCTGGCTTTTACGGTTTACCAGTTTTGCAAAATTCAGCAAAATTCATCCAGAATGAAGAGGTCTTCAGAAGCTATTCCCAGAAAATTCACGATATACTTTTTATTTGTGGTGTAATTGGCTTTGTAATAAGCTATTTTAATCAAAATCATTCGAGCCATTTTTGAGGAAAAAAATTTTAAAAAAATCCATGTAAAGGGTAATTTTGCTTCAAATTCAAGAGGCATATTAATTCCAGTGAAACTGCCACGTGGAATACTTTGGTGTAATGCAATATTATCCGGTAAACTAGCTAAGGGCTGGGACGCGTTTAGCGTGGGTTTGTACGCCCACGGGCACAACTATTTATAACACCCCAGACTGATAGCTTAAGCTTTATTTTGCATCCCTACAGCCCCAGAGTTCATTACTGACTGCCTTCTCGCTATTAACGTTGACTTTTACAAACTCACTGACATTGCATGCCCATTAAATATAATGTTCCACATTCACATGGTTTTCTGCACCTATGCTGCAACAAAATATTCATTCAAAAGCTTAACTCTTATCTCTACTTCGTGCTAATCAAGAGAAACATTAGCAGAAACGGTTATATATCTTAAAAGTAGGGGGAAATACGGGAACTCACCACGCGAAAGGATAGTCAAATATTTTAAATATGAATAAATTGTTACTTTCTCTACACGTACTATGTGCATAGTGTATAGAGAAGCTATTGTATTGCATCCAAAATTTCGATACCCAGATTTCACCGGAAATACATGTTTTAACACCCTCCCTGGATAAAAAAAAAGGTATTTTTGGAAAAAGGCCCATGTGTGTGCGGAGGCATAGCTCAAAAACGAAAATACCATTAAACACCAAACTTGGTATTTCAGTTTGGTATCTTCCAAGGATACGACACGAAGAACATTCCCCCAACCCCAACTACCCTTTACATGAAACTTTTTCGAAAATTTTGATTTTCTCAAAAATGGCTGTAACGATTTCCATTAAAATATCGTATATTAAAGATATTTACCTGACAAATAAAATGTAAATCTTGAATTTTCTGGGAATAGCCTTTGAAGCCAGACAATACAAGATATACATTTTATTTGGTATGTAAATATCTTCAATATAAGAGATTTTAATCAAAATCGTTAGAATCATTTTTGAGAAAATCAATATTTTCAATTTCTTTCCATGTAAAGTACTTTGGGGTGGGGGATTTTCTTGAAAACCTTCGTGTCGCATCCTTGGAACATACCTAACTTAAATTGGAAGTTTAGTATTTATCGGTCTTTTCGTTTTTGAGCTATGCTGTCCACAAACACACACACATGGACCTTTTACCAAAAATGTTTCTTTTTGGATTCAGTGGGACCCAAAACATGTATTTCGAATTTTTAGTGGAATACAATACTTTCTCTATACACTATATACATAGTACGGGTAGAGAAAGTAAAATGCATTTTTAGAAAAAGGTTAGTGTGTGTGCGTGCAGGTGTGGACGGCATAAATCAATAACGAAAGGTCGTTCAATCATTAACCTTGGCATTTAAGTTTAATAACTTTCCAAAGATGCTACACGTAGATTTTCAGCAAAATCCCCCTCTTCAGAATTCTCTTTACATGGAACAGTTTTCGAAGTTCTCGATTTTCTAAAAAATGCTTCTAAACATCTTGATTAAAATGCCTAGTATTAAAGATGTATATATGACAAATAAAACGTATATCTTGAATTTTCTGGGAATAGCGTTTGAGACGCTCTCCATTATATATGATTTTTGCGTCTCTGGTAAACCGTAAGGGATAAACAAAAACTTAATACACAAAAATGTAGATCCAGTCAAAACACACAATGTATGTGTTTACATTTTTTTGTGGAGCTAACTATTTCCGAGGTATTCCATGTTATTGGTTTTTATTTAAGTTAGTTATACTTTTCTCAAACAGGAAATCGTCCGTGTTTCTTTTGTTTTATTCCTGGCCTTGCAAAGCAGCGAACTTCAATGACAAACGCTTCGACAGCTTTTTAAATATTTGTTTATCCCTTTAGCATAATGTATTTTCTTAGTTTAGATAATACTTCAGTAAGACTATTCTGATAATGTTTATCACCATTAGCAGGGAGTAGAGAGAAGAAGACTTTTTACTTTCTCTACACGTACTATGTGCATAGTGTATAGAGAAGGTATTGCACTCCACTCAAAATTTCGATACCGAGGTTTCACCTGAAATATACGTTTTACTGCACCCTGTATCCAAAAAATCATTTTTACAAAAATGGCTGTGTGTGTGTGCGCGCGCGAGTGTGTTTGTGTGTGTGTGTGTGTGTGTGTGTGTGCGCGCCTGTGTACACGATGACTCAAAAACGAAAAGTCGGTAAAATACCAAACTTGGCATTTAAGTTTAGTATCTTCCAGGGATGCGACACGAAGATTTTGAGAAAAGTCCTCCCACCCCAAACTACTCTTTACATGGAAGTTTTTTTGGACAATTTTGATTTTTTCAAAAATGGCTCTAACGATTTTGATTAAAATATCATGTATTAAAGATATTTACCTGACAAATAAAATGTATATCTTGAATTTTCTGGGAATGGCCTCTGAATACTACTTTATTATGGATGAATTTTACGGAATTTTGCGTAACTGGTAAACCGTAAGAGATAGACAAAAACTTACTTCACAACAAATGTAGGTCTTGTCAAAACACATGATCTATGTCCTTTAACATTTTTGTTATGGAGGTAACCGTTTCAGAGATATTCTTTATTGGTTTCAATTTTAAAATACTTGTGTCAAATAGGAACTCGCCCGTATTTATTTTGTTTTGCTCCTGGCCAAGCACAGAAATAAATTTCAATATCAATCAATTTGACTATCGCTTTAGCATAGCGCATTCCTTTAGTTGCCTTCTGATTATAAGGAACTAAGTAAGAACATTCTGCTAATGCTTATCTCGATTAGCATGGTGTGGAAAGAAGAGGAACAGCTAGACAAAGTAATGTGTATCAGATTTTTTCAAACGGCAATTTTCCATTCATTTCATATCTCTTTCGTTTTACTCCTGGCCATGCGAATTTCAATTGCATCTCATAGCGATAGGTTTTAAAAGATTTGACTATCGCTTTAGCCTAGTGCATTCCCTTATTCCCTTCTACATATTTATAAGGAACTATATAATAAGACATTTCTGTAATGTTTATCCATTTTTTTTTTTTTTTTTTTTTTTTTTTATTCATTTTGTTAATTACAAAAGTTATAAGTTATATTATAATACATTATATCAGTTCACAATTTTTTATATATATAGTTATGAACAATGTTGTCTGTGCGTTTAAATTAAACATGTGCAGTAAGATGGTAACAAAATAAGGTGTTGTAAGTGCTATAGAATGAGCAAGGCAAAAGCTGTTGCCGACTGCCGTGAAAGACGCTTATGTTTTTGCAGATCTTCTCTTGCTGCTCTAAGATGACAGCGTAAACCGTTGACGCTGGGATGCGTTTCAGACAGCATATAATGCTGAAAGCCAAGTGCGAGCCACACCTGTGCGAAGCGGTCCGTAGTACTTCGAGTCTCTAGTTGTAGTAATGTGCGAGCATAATCGTTTGGATTTTGCGAAGGAGCAAGACGGTGCAATTGCGAAACAACCCAGTGCCAAATCTGTCGTGCTGTTGTGCAGGTAACAAAACGATGGCGTAGAGTATCCCGCACACCGCAAGTGTTGCATGTGGGGGTCCTCACCATGTTGTATCGGAATTTTTTATCCTCTGTAGCCACAACATCATTGATGACCAAATATGCGCATGTAGTCCACTCCGTAGATAAGTTGCGCAAATGGATGTTCCGCCATACCTGACACCAGGGTCTGTTGGGCATCCTACCCTCCACATGAATTGGTGCAAGCAGCCGCTGTAGGAAAAGCTTGTATAGCTCAGTTGATAGTCCTCTAGGTTGCTGAGGTAGGACATCGACATCAATGCCATCCAAAACATGGAGTGCTCTCTTAAAACCCGCAGGAGCAGCCCGAACTGGAGTTCCAAGAGAATTCTTGAAGGGTTCCCAAAATGCTATTTCTTGTTCCTCTCCATATCCCCTAGTGGCAAGTATAATAGATTTAACAAGAAGCGCTTTACTCTTAGGTCCCACTGCAATTAAACCTAAGCCGCCTTCGTTACGTTTTCGCCACAATTGGGTTTTAGCTATACGAAAGGGCTGTGCTCTCCATAAATAGTATCCAATAAGTCGCTCAATTCGGGAGACATGTTTTTCAGGCATTGGTAGTATCTGCGCCATATACCATAATTTTGCCAAAACAAACTGATTGATGTGCCACACTTTCTGTAGAAGATTCAAGTTTCGGCCAAGATGTGCAGTGGTATTCAGCCTAATCAAATTTATTTTGTGATCCCAGTTGCGAGCAATCATCGATGTAAACGGCTTGGAGAAGAAGATGCCGAGAATCTTGACACTATATTGTATCGGGATATCGAGCAATGTGTGATCAGTCGGCCACGATCCAAGAGGGAGCAGTTGCGACTTCGCGGTGTTCATTTTGGCATTAGAAGCTTTCTCATAAAGTGTGATGGCGGTATGTACCAAGGGTAAGGCCTCGCGCCTACGGATGAGCAGCGTGACGTCATCAGCATAAGCTCTGGCACAAAATAATCGAGCTGGAGTGACAGTCCCAGTCAACTTAGCTTGAAGATAGCGAAGAAAGGGTTCTAAAGAAAGGGAGAAGAGAATCATTGATAGTGGACAACCCTGGCGTACAGAGTTAGTAAGCTTTATAGGCTTACTGAAGTATCCATTGACTTGCACCTTCGAAGACATCCCACTGTAGACGGTTCTGATTGCAGATATTAGCAACGGTGGAAGTTTGAATTTCTGAAGCACTTTAAACATATAAGCATGGCCAACTCTATCAAAGGCTTTATCAAAATCCAGACTGACCAACGCAGCAGCCTCCGACGGATTCCGTTCATAATGGAGAATTGTATCTCGGAGGACCAGAAGGTTGTCAATTATGGTCCTGCCCGGGATGCCACATGTTTGTCCGGAGGTTATAATTTTAGGTAGAATAACCCTTAATCTGGATGCAAGTACTTTCATCACAATTTTGTAGTCGGTGTTTAAAAGTGTTATGGGTCTATAGTCCCAGACACTCATTGGAGACCTTTTCTTTGGGATTAAGATGACGATGCCATCTGCGAATCCAGGGCAACAGTTCGATCCAATAAGGATCGCATTTACCAACTCTACAACTTCTGCTTTGATTATACTCCAAAAGGTCTTGTAGAAGGAATATGTCAGGCCATCTTCTCCTGGGCAGGAATGGAGGCTAGCGGAATTAATGGTTTGCAGAATCTCGGTGGCAGAATATCGCTGCTCCAAGGAACGCTCCATTAGCATGAAGTAGATAGAAGTAGATTAAAGAATAATTTGTTACAGAGATGAGAATGAAACACTTCAGACGTTATTTATTCGGGGGAGCTCAAAAAATATACTTGCAGTGAAAGTGCAGACGTTTCTGGCTAACAGTCGACTAGCTCGCATCTCTAAGGATATGCATGAGAAACTATTAAAATATCGAATGTGTGTAAGAGAATCAACATTTAGCGTCTGTAATGGACTTCATTACCTTGAAAAACAAGGAAAGAAATAACATTTGCGTAATTGCTAAAGAAGGTGGTGAATTTCCTCACGAGTGAGATTTATGATAGAAGGCAAGACCACAATTTCGATGCACGAAGGAAATTGCAGTTTCTTAGTATCTGCGTAATATATCTTTTCGACGATAGAGTTACTGATCCAAATCCTGTTGCAAAATTGGATTTCCTGCGTTTAGTGCTGGAAACATAACCTATCGGCGTGTTTTGTCTGTTTTACTGCGCATGCGTGTATGTCTGTACCCTTCTCCTATGTACACCTTTCAGGACTTCTCTACACGTATCGTGTGCAAAGTGTATAGAGAAGGTATTGTATTGCACCCAAAATTCAATACCGAGATTTCAGTGGAAATATAAACCGTAAGAGATATTCAAAAATGTATTGAATAGAAAATGTAGAGCTCGTTATAACACAATTTATATTATATACATTTTTTTCGCGGAGTTGATCATTGTTTAGATTTACCTGTTATTGGTTTCAGCTATAAAATACTTATCTTGTCAACTCCTGTCCATACAAACAAAGGGACTTCAATCACATAGCAACCAGCTTTTGACTATCACTTTAGCCTATGGTACTCCCTTATTTCCCTTCTACTTACATGGAAGCAAGTAATAAGACTATTTCTGCTAATTTTTCTCGATTAGCATGAAGTAAAGAGAAGCATAAGTTTTTTAACAATAATTTGTTGTACAGATGTAGAGAAAGTCATGTGAATGGAACACCTCAGATTTTGTTTTGTTTCTGTTTACATTAAGAGAAATCCTTTTTTGGATGATGTGACTAATTTCTTTTAAATCTCTAAGATATTGTTGTTACTGGACGTAAGTTAACATTCCCACATCTAACTTGGTTGCTATAGAAACAAAAGAAATCTAATACTGATATGCACTCTAAAAGTACACGTGCGGTAAGTAAAACAGTTGCTTAACCATTTCTTCAATATATTGTTAACTCATAGCTTTTGTTCAGACTTCTCCGTAATTAATGTAGAACATCCTACTCTCCTGGTGTAAATCTTCTCCGTCCTCTACCATAACTTTCTCCGCAACAAAAGTGTCAAGTTGATACTAATTAGGGCACTACTGATAAAATTCTGACGTGTTCCATTCTAATGACTTTCTCTACGTCTCTGTAAAACATTACAATTAAAAAGTTTGTTTTTCTATCTACTTCATGCTAATCCAGATAAACAGTAGCACAAATGGTCTGTTAGTTGCTTCCTTATAAGTAGAACGGATATAAGGAAATACACTTGGCTAAAGCGATAGTCAAAGCTTTTAAAAGCTGGTTGCTATGTGATTGAAATCAATTTATTTATTTATTTACATGGCCAGGAGTTGATAAATTCCCGTATGAGAAAAGTTTTAAGTATTTTAAAACTGCATCATGATACAGTTTTTATTTACTCTCTGTGTAAATTTAATGAGTTCTTAAAACATATTACAAAATCTAAGAATTTTTTTGTTCGAACTTCAAATAGTATGGCTTTACTTTTAAAATGGATTTGTATTTTTTGAATGGCGTATTTTATATTTTTATATTTTATCTGGAGTACTAGAAAGATGACATTCTCTACTCGATCTTAAACGAACTATTCTTACAAACGCTTATTCTTCTATCCAATTAGCGTTAATCGAGTTAAATGTTTGCAGAAATTGTCTGATAAGCTTATTTCATATTTCCCTTGTAGTTACAATGGGTTACGTCCGTGTGTGCACGCATGTGTGTGTGTGTGTGTGTGTGTGTGTGCGTGTGTGTGTCTGTGGACAGCATAGCTCAAAAACGAAAAAACCGTTAAATACCAAACTTGGTATTTAAGTTTGATATCTTCCAAGGATGCGACACGAAGATTTTCAAGAAAATCCCCCACCCCAAACTACCCTTTACATGGAACATTCTTCTAAAATTTTGATTTTCTTAAAAATGGCTCTAACGATTTTGATTAAAATGTCAAATATTAAATATATTTACCTGACAAATAAAATGTATATCTTGAATTTTCTGGGAATGGCCTTCGGGATGAATTTTACGGAATTTTGCTTATCTGCTAAACCGTAAGAGATGGGAATAAAAACTTAACACACAAAAAATGTAGAACATATTAAAACACACAATTTATGTCATATACATTTTTTTTCGTGGATTTGGTCGTTTTTTAGACATTCCTTGTTTTTGGTTTCAGCTTTGAAAACCTTACTTTTCTCATTCGGGATTTGTGAACTCCTGTCCATACAAACAAAGGAACTTCCGTCACATAGCAACCAGCTTTTGACTATCACTTTAACCTATGGTACTCGCTTATTTGCCTTCTACTTGCAAGGAAACAAGTAATAAGACCATTTCTGCTAATTTTTCTAAATTAGCAAGAAGTAAATAGAAGAATGAACTTTTTAACTTTAATTTGTTGCAGAGATGTAGAAAAAGTCATGTGAATGGAATGCATCAGATTTTTTCTATGCTAAAGCGATAGCCAAATGTTTTAAAAGCTGTCGCTATGCATTGCCATTGAAATTCGCTTCTTTGCTTGACAAGGAGTAAAACAAAACAAATACGGGCGAGTTCCTGTCTGAGAAAAGTATAAATATTTAAAAATTGAAACCAATAACAAGGAATATCTCGGGAACAATTACCTCCACGACAAAAATGCAAAAGCCATAAATTGTGTGTTTTGACGATATCTACATTTTTTGTGGAGTAAGTTTTTGTCTATCCTTTACGGTTTACCAGTTATGCAAAGTTCATCCAGAATAAAGAGGTCTTTAGAGGTTATTCCCAGAAAATTCGAGAAATGCATTTTGTCTTCTAAATATCTTTAATGTGCAGTATTTTAATAAAATCGTTAGAGCCATTTTAGATAAAATCGAAATTTTTTTCATGTGAAGGGTAGGTTGGGGCGGGCAGATTTTTTTTTAAATCTTCGTGTCGCATCCTTGAAAGATACTGAACCTAAATACCAAGTTTTATATTTAAAGTACTTTTCGTTTTTGAGTTATGATGTCCACAGTCGCACACACACACACACACACACACATATACACAGACAGACACTGACCTTTTTATAATTTTTTTTTTTTTTTTTATTCAGATGTCTCAGATCATATATTTTCGGTGAAATCTAGGTATCGGCTTTTTAGATGGATTACAATACCTTTCCTATCTACTATCTACATTGTATATAAGTGCTAGAGAAAGTAAATTTGTATGCTTTTACAATATCCGCATTTCTGTATATCTAGTACGATTTTGTCTTCTATCTCGGTTTACCAGTTATGTAAAAGTAATTCGGAGTAATGAGAACTTCAGAGACTATTCCCAGAAAACTCAATATATGCATGTTATTTGTCATGAAAATTGGTTTTAATCGAATTTTAAGTCATGAATTCTGTCTGTCAGTCTCTCACTACAGACATACACATATGGACCTTTTTTAAAAGTGCTTTCTTTTGGGTTCAAGTGACCTCAAAATGTATATTTTTGGTGAAATGTGGACATCCAATTTTGGATGGAATATAATACTTGTCCTAGTTACTATACGTAGTACAGAACGAAATACTCCTTGCTTTGAAGAAAAGATTGTTTAGAAATAGTCCATCTTTTTCCAAAAGATTCCTATGGTGTTATTAATTAAAATGCACAATGAGCCGAAGCACTGACACATAGTTAAATTAAATTAATTGAAAATCGTATAATATAGCTTTTCCAGAGCAAAGATTCCTTAAATTCCAGAAAAATACCATTATCATAATGAATACCACAAGTTTTCATCTTGTCGATATTTCACGACCGGAGCGAAGCGACGTAAGTCAGTTGTCCAAAGAGATGAAAACACGAGTTGTATTTGATAAGAGAATTCAGCGAAATAGACTATAAATAATTTATAATATTAGGAAAGGAGATTTTGTCAGATTATGATTGTAATATTTAAAGTTAGTTCTCAAACGATAGATGACGCATTCGACCATTTACCGAATGTTTTCTTTTCTTTCTTCACTGCCTCCTGAATTATGATATGGCCGACCGTGTCTACACCCAATGTACGAATATCGATAGCAACAATATAAATACGGAAAAATTATTTCATTTTAGCTTTTAATAAGTAATACACGAAATGGAAACAAACGTTATTTTATTTGAGGTTATTGCACTCATCCCATACATAAGAAATACAAATTATTATTTTTACTCCTTTTTTTTAACTAAATACATTATGAACTGGATACAAATTTAAATAAACGTTGTAACTGAATTAATTGACAATTGTGGAACTGACAGTTATTAAAAGTGAAGGTTGGCTGACTGGATTGTCACGTTGTTTCCAATTATCAAACAAGGAGATTAAACATACGAACATCAGGTGCGACAAGATTTCAAAGAAATGAACATCAGCTGCGATAAGAAGTTTCGACAATATCTTTTCAGTCAGATGACCGATTGCATTGGCGCTTTAATGGTGGAGCTAAATTGTTAGAGTAACACTAACAGTGTGGCCGTTACAGGTTTTGATCTGCTATGTATTGACAGCAAATGATCCTTCCTTATACATGTTATGTAATCGAGGCTATAGTGTTTCACATAGGAACCGGTTTACGAACACGAATAATGCCAACGAAACTTTTGTATAAAGTCTTAAACATTCATCAGATCTTTATAAAGGAAAAAATGTAAAATAATTAGGATACAAACTTTGTATAGTAAAACGCTTAAAAAAAAAATCTGATGTGTTCCACTCACACGACTTTCTCTGCATCTCTGCAAAAAAATTATTGTCAAAAAACTTATTATTCTATTTATCTGCTAATCGAGAAAAAATTAGCAGAAACAGCCTTATTACTTGTTTCCTTGTAAGTGGAAGCGAAATAAGGGAGTACCATAGGTTAAAGTGATAGTCAAAAGCTGGTTGCTATGAGACTGAAGTTTCTTTATTTGTATGGACACGAGCTGACAAACTTCTGCATGACAAAAGTACAAGTTTTTCAAAGCTGAAAGAAATAACAAGGAATATCTAAAAAATGGTCAACTCCACGAAAAAATGTATATAAAATAAGTTTTGTGTTTAACATGCTCTACGTTTTTTGTTTGGTAAGTTTTTGTCCATCTCTTACGGTTTTAGCAGTTATGCAAAATTCCGTAAAATTCATCCAGAATAAAGTAGTCCAGAAAATTTCAGGTATGCATTTCATTTGTCAGGCAAATATTTTTAATATACATATTTTAATCAAAACCATTAGAGCCATTTTTGAGAAAATCAAAATGTTAGAAAAAAGTTCCATGTAGTGGGTAGTTTGGGGTGGGAAATTTTCTTGAAAATCTTCGTGTAGTTTGGTATTTAACGGCCTTTTCGTTTTTTGAGCTAGCTGTCCAGATACACACACACACACACATTAACCTTTTTCCAAAACTGATTTTTTGGATTCAGGGGGAGCCAAAACATGTGTTTCCGGTGAAATCTTGGTATCGAATTTTTGGGTGCTTTCAATACATTCTCTATACTGTACATAGTACGTGTAGAGAAAGTAAAAAAACTGTATAATGAGCCAGATATTTCGATGTTTACTTTCTCTGCGACTTACAATAGAGTAAGTATTGCATTCCAACAACAACAAACTGTTCTTACAAATGTTCATTCTTCTATTTAACACGTTTATCAAGATAAAGATTAGCAGAGATGACTTTATACGGTATTATTTCCTTGTACAAAGTTAAAACGATAGTTAAGGTCACCCGTAGGTGATATTTCTAAATTCAATATTTATTAACACACTTTTTTGAAATTTATACCGCAGGTAGCACGCAGAATGGAAATGGAGTTTTATTTATGGACGCTGTGTAACTACTGTGGTTCTCAGCGTCCCTGCTATACTGTTTGCTCAGAGGCCTCTTTATCAGGCTTGAGATTATTTTACGCGCAGCAAATCTACGACACGGGACCAAGGAAGCTATGCTGAGGATTTTTACACCCCAAAAAATCCATCGTCCTATTCTGATGACAAAGCCTCGGATTCTTTTCTGACCTACAATACTCCTAATCTCTTAATCTGCCAATTTCACTCTATTTTAATGGTTTACAGACCAACGAATAATATACTCCAATATTATAAAGCCTAAATCAACATAATTTTACTTAGAGACCTAATAAGACCTATTTTTACTTTCTCTATAGGCACTATGTACATAGTGTATAATGTATTGCACTCCACCAAAAAATTCGATACCGAGATTTCACCGGAAATATATGTTTTAAGGTACCCTTTATCTAAAAAAAGCATTTTCGGAAAAAGGTCCGTGTGTGTGTGTGTGTCCGTGTGTCTGTGAACACCATAACTCAAAAACGAAAAGCAGGTAAAATACCAAACTTGGTATTTAAGTTTAGTACTTTTCAGGGATGCGACACGAAGATTTTGAGAAAAATCCCCCCACACCCAACTACCCTTTACATGAAACTTTTTTCAAAAAATTTGATTTTCTCGTAAATGGCTCTAACGATTTTGATTAAAATTTCATATATGAAAAATATATTTACCTGACAAATAAAATGTATATCTTGAATTTTCTGAGAATAGCCTCTGAAGAGTAGATTATTCTGGATGAATTTTACCAAATTTTGAATAACTGCTAGACCGTAAGAGATGGACAAAAACTTACTAAACAAAAAATGTAGACCACGTTAAAACACATAATTTATGTTATATACATTTTTTTCGTGCAGTTCGTCGTTTTTGTGACATTCCTTATTTTTGGTTTCTGCTATGAAAAACTTATACGTTTCTCATACAGGAATTTGTCAACTGCTGTCCATACAAACAAAGGAACTTCAGTGACATAGCAACCAGCTTTTGATTATCACTTTAACCTATGGCACTCCCCTATTTCACCTCTACTTACAAGGAAGCAAGTAATATGGCTATTTCTGCTAATGTTTTACTGTTTAGCATAAAGTTAATAGAAGTATAAGCTTTTTAAGAATAATTTCTTGCAGGGATATAGAGAAAGTCATGTGAATGGTACACATCAGATTTTTACTTTCTCTACACGTAATATGTAGGTACATAGTGTATAGAGAAGGTATTGTATTGCACCTAAAAATTCGATACCGGGATTTCACCAGAAATACATGCTTTAAGACCCACTGAATCAAAAAAAAAAAAAAGAGAGAGAGAAATGTCGTGTGTGTATGTGCGTGTCTTGGTATTTAAGTTTGTCTTCCAACGATGCGGCACGAAGACTTTCAAGAAAATCCTGGACCCCAAACTACCCTTTACATGGAAAAGGTTTTGAAAATTTTGTTTTTCTCAAAAAAGGCCCTAACGGTTTGGATTAAAATACGTATATAAGTTTTTTACAACAGAATAAAATGTATGTTTTGAATTTTTTGGGAATACCCTCTGAAGAGCACTTCATTTTGGTTGATTCTTGCAGATTTTTACATAACGGTTAAAGCGTAAGAGGTAAACAAAAACTTACTACACAAGAATGTAGTTCTCGTTAAAAACACACAATTTATGTCATATACATTTTTTCGTGGAGTTGACCATTTCCGAGATATTCCCGTTATTGGTTTGTTTTAAAATATTTTTCTCATATGGGAATCTGTCTTTTCCTGGCCATGCAAAGAAACGCATTTCAACTACTTGGCAGCCAACTTTCAAAACATTTGTTACTTCCTTATTTCCCTCCTACTTTTAAGAAAGCAAGTAATAAAAGCATTTGCGCTAATTTTTCTCGATTAGTATGAAGTAAAGAATAAGCTTTTTAACAATAATTTATTGCATAGATGCAGAGAAAGTCGTGTGAATGGAACAAATCAGATTTTTCGTAATGGAACTAAAAATACCTAATTCAATTCTTTAAGCAAATAGAGAGCATTTATTTATCTATGTAAATAACTACCTATGTAATAACTGCGAATGTTTTCAGAGGGAAAGTAGGCTCTTCGAACAAGGAAAAATGTTAAATTATGATCTTAAGAACCTGCTTAATTCTCTGGATAAGAATGACATTACAAATCCTTTTAGTGTTGAGTCCAGATTTCAAGGTCGTATCGACCGAGTTACCTATAGGGAAAAAGTGCAAAATAAGGAAATAGCTGAAATGAAGCTTGCACATCTTACCTCATGTGAAATGGAATGCAGTTTCTCTACCGTCAAGCGTATTTTAACGGAAGAGAGTTAAGTATAAACTCTCTTCTGAACACTTCATTGTTCCGTGTTACACTAGGGAATGCAAAATGAATGCTAAAAACTTTTGCACATGTAGTTTTTAAAATTAATTGTGTATTTTTCAGTACCATACTACGGTAGTAGCATTAATTTCGGACAATTTTTGGTTAGATTAACCTTCAGATTATAATAATGCATTAAAATCTTATTCACAATTATTCTTATCATATAAATTTAAGATAGAAAATGTTAGCATAGTATATTATTGAACCTTTTACCACAAACTGCAGCTAATATGACCCTTAATAACAGCTAATTTGGACAAACTTTTGAAAATATATTATTTTATAAACACAAGAATACATATGTATTTTATTTTATATTGTATCTAATGTGAAAATTGGAATGATTGCTATCATATTAAACAACGGAGCTCAAAATTTAGGGAAATTAGTAATCTTAGCATTATGACATTTCATTACCATGAACATCACCACGAGCACCATAAACTTAAATATATAAGAGCCCCCTATTATAAGAGTAATAATTTTTTATTTTTAATGGAAGTAAATTTTAATACAAATAAATACTTAGAAATTATACTTTTTAGTTTATACTGCATCCAATATGATATATAATGAAATACTACTCTCTTGTAATAGGGGACTAGTAATTGGGGAAACCTTGTATATTAAGATTGTGTTGTACATGGTGTTTAATTAAGGTATTTTGAGGTCCTATATTATAATACGTAGCAATAAATCCGGTGTTGGCATTACATACAACATAAAATAAAATATATGTGTATAGGTATATGTATTTATAAAATTATACTGTAATAAAAATGAGTATACTGAGAATATTTGGGTATGTAGTGCTCGAAATCAGTTAGTGATTTTCAGTGCCATACTATTCGTAGGTGTATTAAAGTTGGTACTTTCAAATGCCTACTAAAGTTAATTAATTAACATTTTAGAATTTAAAATTACAGTGTTTTAAATCCAATGGTATGGCCGCTGATTTGTCCTAAAAATTCCTAAATGTAACATATAAGATCCTATAAAATCTCAATATAGGTGCTGATATAACAATTTTAACGTTTTACATACTGAATATCCAGGGCTTGCATATGACAATAATGATTGTTTTGGCTATTTATACGTCCATTCATTGTTGCCGCTGCAGTAATACTTCATCTGCTTTTCACTCAGCAAACCGAAAACGAGTCAAGGTAACTAAATGCTTAAGCTTGATTTGTATGTATTGACATTAATTGACTTCTCTAAAATATAATGTTCACGTGAAAAGTAACACAGTCCACACACACGCGCACACGAATGCACATAGATAAAAATGTTAAAAATATGATTTTTTTCAACAAAATAGCCTGTTATGCAAAATAAAAAACGAAAATTACCACTCCATCTTCGGTTACATTTCATTATTATTCTATGTATAAATGGATTCAACGATAAAAATTAATGCTTTCTTCCACTTCGTATAATGAAATGAATTTATTATTATTATTATTATTATTATTATTATTATTATTATATACAAAAATGAAACATATTATTATAAATAACAAAAATTAAACATAATGAAGGTCTAGGTCGATCAATCGATTATATTGTTCGATTAACTTATCAGAACACTTAATATAAAGTGCTGTCAACAACATGTTGACATACCCCACCCCCCTCTACATACCGTAGGTGAGCACGTGGGTGACTGTTTCCGTAGCCACGATAACAGGGCATGGCGCTGCTGGAGCTGGTGGCGGGGGGCAGATTTCCTTGATCACACTGCAAGACGACGTTGACGGACCCGCCTCCTCTTCCATTTCTCACAGCTGTTTTCTTTACACCATCACAGAGACATCAACGTAGCGGTCTTTGGTTCATGTCACTCGCAACGACACGCACTGCACTGTAAATCGAAACATAATCGATTGCAATTGCTGCACAGCTGACAGCTTCACGCCCTCTGTTGTTGGAGGTCAGCTCAACTTGTTAAGACACAGCTGGGAGGGGGCATCCCAAACACCTTCGCGCTCGAAGATATTCCTCTAGCGCTGCTTTATCGACTGTCATAACCTCACTGTTTGGCGCCAATTTAAGTAAACCAATCGGCTGCAACGCAGCAATATCGCCGTTTTAAGCATAATGAGGAAAGAAATAAGGCGATAGAAATATGGGCTCACATGAAACGCAAAGGGGACATAGAAAATAACAATAAAATTTGCTGACGAACTATTATTATCAGATTCAGAGTATTAAAAAAAAAAAAACCAAAAAAAAAAAAAAAAACCTCATGTGCTCCATTCACATTACTTTCTCTGGCTGTTTCATATACAAACTATTCTTACAAAAGATTATTCTGTTATCTACATCATGTTAATCGAGATAAACATTAGCAGAATTGGGCTTTTAAATTGCTTCCTTGTAAGTAGAAGATAAAATAAAGCGATACTAGGCTAAAGCGATAGTCAAACCTTTTAAAAGCTAGTCGATATGTGAAAAAATTGAGGTTCGGTTCGCTCTGTATGGTTCCGTTTGAGAAGTTTGATGGTTTAAAATTGAAACCAATAAATTGGAATATCTCGAAAACGGTTAATTGTACAAAAAAATATAAATACTATAAATTGTGTGTTTTAATGAGATCCACATGTTTGTATAGTAGGTTTTTGTCTATCTCTTACAGTTATACAAAAGTCATCCAGAATGAAGAGGTCTCCAGAGGCTATTCCCAGAAAATACAAGATATGCATATCTTAAATATAAATATCTTAAACAAAACACATTTTAATCAAAATGTTAGAGCCATTTTTGAGAAAATCAAAATTATCGAAAAATGTTCCATGTAAGAGGTAGTTGGAAGGGGCAAGATTTTCTTGAATATTTTCGTGTTGCATCACTGGAAGATACTAAACTTAAATACCAAGTTTGGTATTAAATGCTCTTTACGTTTCTGAGCTATGCTACACACACACACACACACACACATATACATACACATGGACAGTTTTCTAAAAAAGCTTTTTCTGGATCCAGGGGTCTCAAAACGTATGTGCGGTGAAATCTCGGTACCGAATTTTTGGGTGCTATACAATATCGTCTCCATACACGATGTGCATAGCACGTATAGAGAAAATAATAAGAGACCATTTAATATTCGAATGCAGTGCAGTGAAATGTAAAAGAGAATTTCTAGTAAATAGTGTACTTAAAACAGACAACTGGTCAGTACAAAAATCAGTCCTAATTAAAATTGTCTTAAAACAATTTACAACAAATGGCAACTCCCCAGACTTTCAACTGATGTGTTCCATGCACACGACTTTCTCTACATCTCTGTAACAAACTATTGTTAATAAGCTTTCTTTTATTTCATGCTAAAACAGCAGAAAGGGTTTTATTACTTAGTTCCTCATACCAGGGTCGGCTGATAAGTCCCGGGACTCTCAATGAAAACAGCATTTGTGTTCTAATTTAATTAAACGTAGTGCGATTTATCAAGGTCCTCAAAATAGCTGTTTACCGCATCAATGACCTCGTTGCTGTGAAATCTTTGTTCTCCAAGAAATTTTTTAGGTTTGGGAACAGGTGGTAATCACTGGGTGCTAGATCTGACGAATAGGACGGATATTCAGGCAATTTCAACTTTAATTCGCACATTTTTCCCATTGCAATGACTGAACGAATGCCTGGAGAATTGTCGTGATGAAACAAGATGATTTATTTATTTATTTATTTTTTTTTTTTTTTGCCAAATGAGGTCCTTTTCTTTTCACCGCACCACTAAAACGTTGTAGTAAGCTTGCGCAGTAGTCACCAGTGATACTTTTGCCCTTTTCCAAGTAACCAATAGAAATAATTCCCAGTGCATCCCAGAAAACACTCACCATTCCCTTGTTAGCTGACAAAATTGACTTTGCCTTTTTTGGAGAAGTTTCACCAGGCGCAATTCATTGTTTTGACTGTGATTTACTTTCTGGGGTGTAGTGATGTATCCAAGTTTCATCCATGGTAATAAGTCGGCTCTAAAATTTACTGGGATTTTTACGGTAGAGCTCCACATTCTTAACAGAAACAATTTTTCTTTGCAACTTTTCATCAGGTGTCAACAAACGGGCACCCGTCTTGCCAGTTAAATTATACGATGCTACCGTCTAACTGACCTAGTGGCGCCATCTGTGTGAGGCCCGGGACTTATCAGCCGACCCTCGTAGGTAGAAGGGAAATAAAGTGTTACACTAACTAAACCAAAAGTGAACTGTTTTAAAATGTGATTGCTATGGTATAGAAATCCGATTTTTTAAGTGGTCACATGTTTCCGTATGAGAAAAGTATAAAGTATTTTAAAACTGAAATCAATAACAAGGATAATCTTTAAAAACGGTTAAATACAGGCGAAACAAACATACAAATTAAATTGTGTTTTAACGAACTCTACATTTTCTTGTGAAGTAATTTTTTGCTAATTCCTTACGGTTTACCAGTTATGCAGAATTCCGCAAAATTCATTCAGAATAAAGAGGTCTTCAGAGGCTATTCCCTGAAAATTCAAGATATACATTGTATTTGTCATGTAAATATCTTTAATACACAAAATTTTAATCAAAATCTTTATAGCTATTTTTGAGAAAATCAAAATTTTCGAAAATTTCTCCATGTAAAGGCTAGCTGGGGGTCGGGGGATTTTCTTGAAAATCTTCGTGTCGCATCCTTGGAAGATACTAAACTTAAATACCAAGTTTGATATTTAGCGGACTTTTCGTTTTTGAGCTATGCTGTCCACAGACAGACACGCGCGCGCGGGCCTTTTTCTAGAAATGCTGTTTTTGGATTCAGATTTTACATAATACGTGTAGAGAAAGTAAAAAATCTGATGTGTTACATTCACATGACTTTCTCTAGCTGCTTTATAAGCAAACTTCTTACAATAGATTATTCTTATTTCTACACAATGCTAATCGAGGTAAACATTAGCAGAATGTTATTACTTAGTTCCTTATAAGTAGATGGGAATTAATGGAATCGCTATGCTAAAGTGCTAGACAAATGTTTTAAAAGCTGTCGTTCTTCGATTATTATTGCAAATCGCTGCTTTGCTTGGCCAGGAGTAGAACAAAAGAAAACGGACACTTCCTTTTTGACAAAGTGTAAGTATTTCACAAGTGAAACAAATAACAAGGGATATCTCGGAAACGGTGACCTCCACAACAAAAACATAAAGGACATAAATTGTGTGTTTTGAGGAGATAAACATTTTTTTTTTGTGCAGTAAGGTTTTTTTTTTTTTTCTTTTTTTCTTTTTAAATCTCTTTAAGTTAAGTTAAGAAAAATTCGGCAAAATTCATCCAGAATAAAGAGGTCTTCAGATGCTATTCCTAGAAAATTCAAGATATGCATTTTATTTTGGATGTAAATTCTTTTTAATATACGAGCTTTTAATCAAAATCGTTAGAGTCATTTTTGAGAAAAACAAAATTTTCGAAAATGTTTCCTTGGGACATACCAAACTTATACCAAGTTTGGTATTTAACGGTCTTTTCGTTTTTGAGCTATGCTGTCCACACACACACACACACACACACACACACACACACGGACCTTTTTCAAAAATGCTCTTTTCGGACACAGGGGATCCCAAAAGCGTGTCTTTCCGGTGAAATCTCGACAGCGAATTTTTGGGTGGAATACAATACCTTCTCTATCCACTATATACGTTGTACATGCGGGCTGGAGAAAGTAACAAAGGCGATAGAAATAGGGTTCAAACGAAATATAAAGAGATCTTAGAACATAACATTAAAATTTGCAACTGATTCAGAGTATGCGCTTAAAAACCTTTTGTGTTACAATCACATCATTTTATCTACATCTCTGTAACAAATAATTGTTAAAAAGCTTATTCTTCTATTTCATGATAATCGAGATACACATTAGCAGAAATTGTCCTTAATACTTGGTCCCTTGTAAATAGAAGGGGAAAAATCTAATGTGTTCCATTCACATGATGTCCTCAAGCAAACAAACCTTTTATTGAAAACATTAATCCGTTATCTACATCATGCTAATCAAGACAAACATAAACAGAACTAGTCTTATTGCCAACTCCTTGTAAGTAGAGGGGAAGTAGAAGGATGCACAGGCTAAACCGATAGTCTCGTCCTTTAAAAGCCGGTCACTATGAGAAAAATGAAATTCCAATCTCTTTGCTTTCCAAGAGTAAACAAACGAGAAACGAGAAAACAGATGCCTTCTTGTTTGAGAAAAGTTTAAATGGCTAAACTTGAAACTAATAATCCGGAATATCTCGAAAACGGTTAACTGTACAAAATAAATGTATAGATATTTTATCAATTTTTAATGAGGTCTACATTTTTTGTGTAGTAAGTTTTTGTATATCTCTTACGGTTTGCCAGTTATACAAAACTCATCCAGAATGAAGAGGTCTTCAGAGGTTATTCCCAGAAAATTCAAGATATACATTTCAGTTGTCGCAAACATATTTTAAACATACGGTATTTTAATAAAAATCGTTAGAGCCATTTTTGAGAAAATAAAACTTTTCGAAAAATATTCCATGCAAAGGGTAGTTGCGGGTGGGGGATTTTCTTGAAAATCTTCGTGTCGCATCCTTGGAAGATACCAAACTTAAGCACCAAATTTGGTATTTAATGAACTTTTCGTTTTTGAGCTATGCTGCCCACTGATTTTTCTAAAAATGCTTGTTTTGTATTCAAAATGTTCGAGTTTTATCCATGTAAAGTGTAGTTTAGGTAATGGGGATTTTTTTGAAAATTTTCTTTACGCATCCTGTGAAGACACTAAACTTAAATATCAAGTTTGGTATTTAACTGACTTTTCGTTTAACTATTCTGTCCACACACATATACAGCTACACACACGGACTTCTTTCTATTTTTACTTTCCCTATACGTTCTATGTACATAGTGTATAGAGAAGGTATTGCACTCCACCACAAAATTCGATACCGAGATTTCACCGGTTTTGAGCTAAAGTAAAAAAAAAATCTTATGTGTTCCATTCACATGATTTTCTCTACAATTCTGCAACAAATTATTGTTAAAAAGCTTATGCTTCTATTTACTTCCTGCTAATCGAGAAAAAATTAACAGAAATAGTCTTATTACTTGCTTCCTTGTAAGTAGAAGCGAAATAAGGGAGTACCATAGGCTAAGGTGATAGTCAAAAGTTGGTTGCTATGTGACTGAAGTTCCTTTGTTTGTATGTTCACAAAGTCCTGTATGAGAAAAGTATGTTTTTATAGCTGAAACCAAAAACAAGGAATATCTAAAAAACAATTAACTCCACGAAAAAAATGTAAGTCCCATGTAAATGGTAGTTGGGGTGGAGGGATTTTTCTCAAAATCTTCGTGTCGCATCCCTGGAAGATACTAAACTTAAACACCAAGTTTGGTATTTTACCGACTTTTCGTTTTTGAGCTATCGTGTTCACAGACACACGGACACACACACACACACACACACACATAGGCGGACCTTTTATTGAAAATACTCTTTTTTTTTTTGGATACAAGAGACCCTAAGACATATATTTCCGGTGAAATATTGGTATTGAATCTTTGTGTGGAATGCAATGCCTTCTCTTACATTATGTACATATTACGTATAGAGAAAGTAAAAATTGTGAAATATAAAATCAGGGAAGAATACTTTACCTTTTAGGCAACTGTGTGCATCAGGGGGAAATGTGTTTCTTTTTACTGAACCACTGTTGCTATTTATCTATTGTGCATTCCGTGTTATTGTTGTCTGCACTTTGTACCCTGGCACTATTCTTGATGTTGTAGGTATATTATTGTCATTGCTGGACGCTGTTTTTTTTTTTTATTTATTTTTTTTTATAGAATATCCGCTCTTGCATTCTCGACATTACCAATATGTTCTGGTATCCATTCAATGCATATAATATGTTTATCATAAATAATGATTTTCGATCTAATCCTTGTGGCTATATATATATATATATATATATATATATATATATATATATATATATATATATATATTATAATTTATACTACGGCGGCCTGGGAATTTCAATATATGTAAGAATTTTTACTTTCTCTACACGTACTATGTACATAGTGCACAGAGAAAGTATTGTACTCCACCCAAAAATTCGATACCGAGATTTCACCATAAATATATGTTTTGGGTCCCCTGTATATATATATATAAAAAAAAAGCATTTTCAGAAAAAGGTCCGTGTGTCCGTGAACACAACTGAAAAACGAAAAGTCGGTAAAATAACAAATTTGGTATTTAAGTTTAGCATCTTCCAGAGATATGACACGAAGATTTTGATGAAAATTCCCCCACCTAAAAAAATCCTTTACATGGAACTTTTTTCGAAAATTTTGATTTCCACAAAAACAGCTGTAACGATTTTGATTAAAATATCGTATATTAAAGATATTTTAGTGACAAATAAAATGTATATCTTGAATTTTCTGGGAATAGCCTCTGAAGACTACTTTATTCTGGGTGAATTTTACGGAATTTTGCATAACTACTAAACCGTAAGAGGTGGACAAAAACTTAACACACAAAAAATGTATAGCACGTTTAAACACACAATTTATCTTATATTCATTTTTACTTTCTTCATACGCACTATGTTCATAGTGTATAGGGAAAGTATTGCACTCCACCAAAATATTCGATACCGAGATTTCACCGGAAATATATGTTTTAGGGTCCCCAATATCCAAAAAAAGCATTTTCACAAAAAGGTCCGTGTGTGTGTGTGTGTCCGTGTGTCTGTGAACACGATAACTCAAAAATGAAAAGTCGGTAAAATACCAAACTTGGTATTTAAGTTTAGTATCTTCCAGGGATGCGACACGAAGATTTTGAGAAAAATTCCCCAACCCCAACTACCCTTTACATGGAAATTTTTTCGAAAATTTTGATTTTCTCACAAATGGCTCTAACGATTTTGATTAAAATTTCGTATATTAAACATATTTACCTGACAAATAAAATGTATTTCTTGAATTTTCTGGGAATAGCCTCTGAAGAGTAGTTTATTCTGGATGAATTTTACTAAATTTTGAATAGCTGCTAAACCGCAAGAGATGGACAAAAACTTACTATACAAAAAATGTAGAGCACATTAAAACACACAATTTATATTATATACATTTTTTTCGTGGAGTTCGTCGTTTTTGTGACATTCCTTATTTTTGGTTTCTGCTATGAAAAACGTATACTTTTCTCATACAGGAACTTGTCAACTCCTATCCATATAGACAAAGGAACTTCATTGACATAGCAACCAGCTTTTGACTATCACTTTAACCTATGGTTGTCCCTTATTTCGCTTCTACTTACAAGGAAGCGAGTAATTAGACTGTTTCTGCTATTTTTGTCTGATTAGCATAAAGTAAATAGAAGTATAAGCTTTTTAAGAATTATTTGTTGCAGGGATATGGAGAAAGTCATGTGAATGGTACACATCAGATTTTTTTTCGTGGAGTTGATCGTTTTTGAGATATTTCTTGCTTTTGTTTCAGCTTTGAAAAACTAAACTTTTCTCATACAGGATTTTGCCAACTCGTGTCCATACAAACAAACGAACTTCAGTCACATAGCAACCAGCTTTGGCTTTCAGTTTAACCTATGGGACGCCCTTATAATTTGTTACAGAGATATAGAGAAAGTCATGCGAATGGAACACATCAGATTTTTTTTTACTTTAATTGTAAAGCTAATCATTTTAGTGATATCCTCTATGACTGGTTTCAATTTTAACTACTTAAACTTTTCTCAAACGGAGGCCCTAATCGCTTTCTTAACGCTTTTACTTTACTCCTGACCGGGGAAATAGACCGCATTTCAATGCCAACCGCATAGCGACACCATTTTAAAAGATTTGAGTGCCGCATTAGCTTAGTGTATTGCTTTATTCCCCTTCTACCTATTTTTCTAAAAATCTGATGTGCTCCATTCACAAGACACATCTCTGTAACAAATTATTGTTAATAAGCTTATTCCTCTATCTATTTAATTTAGCAGAAACGGTCTTATTATTTCGTTCCTTTATAAGTAGAAGGGAAATAAGAGAATACACTAGGCTAAACTAACAAACAAATGTTTTAAAATGTGGTTGCTATGGGATTAAAATCCGTATCTTTGCACGATAGGAGTTGACAGGTTCGCGTATGAGTAAAGTTTCAAGTATTTTAAAGCAGAAATCAATAACAAGCAATATCTCTAAAACGGCCAAACCCATGAAAAAATATGTATGACAAAAACTGTGTGTTTTATCGTGATCTATATTTTTGGTGTAAAAAAAGTTTTTGTCTATCTCTTACGTTTTACCAGTTATGTAAAATTTCGAAAAATTCACACAGAATAAACATACCTTCAGAGGCTATTCCCAGTAAATTCCAGATATACATTTAATTTGTCATGTAAATATCCTGGGTATCAGAGATTTTAATCAAAATCGTTAGAGCCAGTTTTGAGAAAATCAACATTTTCGAAATTTTTTCCATGTAAAGGGTGGTTGGGAGTGGGGAGATTTTTTTTGAAAATCTTCGTGTCGCATCCTTGGAAGATGCCAAGCTTAAATACCATGTTTCGTTTTTGAGCTATGCTGTCCACAGACACACACACTAACACACACACGCACACGGGCCTGTTTCTGAAAATGCTTTTCTTTGGATTCAAGGGGATCCAAAACATGTATTTCGGGTGCAATCGCGGTATCGAACTTTTGGGTGGAATGCAATACCTCCTCTATACACTATGTACATAGTACGTGTAGAGAAAGTAAAAAAAAATTTTTTGTAATCAGGTGAAATATGTGTATCGGATTTTTGGGTGGAATGCAATACCTCCTCTATCTACTACCTATGTATATTGTACATCGTGCTAAGAAAGTATATATATGCGATGTGTTCCATTCACATGACTTTCTCTATATCTCAGGAACAAACTACTGTTAAAAAGCTTACTCTCCTATTTACTCCACGCTAATCGAGATAAACATTAACAGAAATGGTCTTACTACATACTTTCTTGTAAGTAGAAGGAAAATGACGGAGTAAACTCGGCTAAAGCGATATTCAAATCTTTTAAAAGTTGGGTGCCATGTGGATGATATCCGTATCTTTGCATTGCCAGGAGTTCCCAAACTCCCATATGTGAAAAGTTTCAAGTATTTTACTGAAACCAATAATAGGAAATATCTGAAAAATGGTCTACACGAAAAAAATATAATTTACATAACTTGTGTGTTTTACGAGATCTACATTTTTATAACAAGTTTTTGTCTATCTCTTACGATTTACCAGTTAAGCAAAATTCAGCAAACTTCGTTCAGAATAAACGTGTCTTCAGGGGCTATTCCTAGAAAATTCAACATATACATTTTATTTGTGATACGGTATTTTAATCAAAATCGTTATAGCCATTTTTGAGAAAATCAAAATTTTCTAAAATTTACCCATGTAAAGGGTTGTTTGGGGTGGAAGATTTTCCTTAAAATCCCCTTGGAAGATGCCAAACTCAAATACGAAGTTTGGTACTTTACCGAATTATCGTATTCACAGTCACACGGACACATAGACACACATGGACCTTTTTCTAAAAATGCTTTTTCGGATACGTGTAGGTATTTCCGATGAAATTTCGGCATCGAACTTTTGGGTAGGGTGAAATACCTTCTCTATACACTGTGTATAGTACGTGTAGAGAAAGTAAACGTATGTCTGGAAGCCGGTTAGCATGGTTACCCATTTCTCCGAGCCTCTACCTGTAACTGAGTTATCGTATCTTGAGAGACGTAGAGTCCGCCTAGCAAACAGGGTGGAAAGTCAAAAGAACGTTTTATCTGTGCAAATAGACGAGAGCGGTGTATACATGTTGCGGAGTGTCATGACCTGATTGCTGCAGTCGGTATCTTCCTACGTTTACATGTCCATGGCTATTGCTTCAAGTCTCCGCCTCTTTCTCCACTCCTTGTACTGCTCTCGTCTATTTGCAAGAATAACAGTGCCCTCTCTGCAAGAAGCGAACTTCGGCACTCGACAATAGACTTGGGTCGAACGATTCATTTTCAGTAATTGATTCATACGATTCGTTCATTCAATATGAATGGATTCATACTCGATCACGATTCATTAATTGCCGCCATGCCTTTTCTGAGTTTGACTTATATTGTACACGGGGATGATAGTCATATGATAGCTCCTTTAGCATAAAAACAGTAATTTATATAAAACATGTTCTACTCTTTTCCATCTATTGCAAACATATTTGGTAAAATTTCCTCCATTACTCGAAAAAAAACAAAAAAAAAAAACATAGAACGTTTGTTTAAGTCTAAAATTGACACCTAAACTTCGACTGCATGGCGGTATTTGTGTAATGTTAATACGCAAAGTAATTATAGTTCATCACGCCATTAAGTCATTTAATTGTTATAAATACGTCACCCAGAATAATTATTATTTTCTTCAGGTATATTCGAGGTAATTTTAATGCATTAGAATAGTATGTTTCTATACCTATTATGTTAGAATATAATTGCTTTATTTGTCGTACAATTTTGTTTCTGAAATTATATATCTTGTTAATGTAGTGACGATTTAGCTGTGCATATATTATATTTAAGATACTGCAAAGAATATATATATATAAATATATATATATATACATATATATTAACAGTTGTAAATTCTAACCCTTGTTTTCACATGTGCAATAAGTCATCCCTAAACAATGAAGACGCTCGTGGTGGCTTCGGCAATGATCGGCAGCGTTCGTTTTCTTAAGTATATTGTACATTATATATATATATATATATATATATATATATATATATATATACATATATATATATACGAGATATAATTTACATATTTTATTTTATATATTCTTGTATTTAGCCTCGTGGCCTCAACACTATTTTCTCAAAATAAAATAAATGGTTATAAATCCCGGTACACATCATCGTGCACACTCGGCAGTTTTCGTCGAAGCTCGGCTTGGTACTTGAAAAGATGGAAGCAAAAGAAAAACAAACCTCAATACCTAATCACGGTTCTTCAAATCTGCGATTCTTTTTGAACGACGATTTATGCTACTCTTTTTGATTCATGCGATTCTTTTTTATCGACGATTCATGTTGAGACTAGCACGATTCTGGCGATTCTTTTTGAACAACGACACCTGCTATGGTTAACACGATTCAGGCGATTCTTTTTGAACGACGATTCATGTTGAGACTAGCACGATTCTGGCGATTCTTTTTGAACGACGAATCATCCCAAGATTGACCAGATTCATGCGATTCTTTTTGAACGACTATTCATCCCAAGATTGATACGATTCATGCGATTCTTTCCTTGTAGTCATTCAATAATCGCCCCATGTCTACAGTCGACAAAATGAACCGAATACAGGCAATAGAGTGTGTTTTGCATGGCACTAGTACCCACCCAAATAAAATTACAGGCTAGCTTACAACTCGAAAAGCTACCGCCAGTCTCTATGTAGAAATCAGCACTTTTAACGCATCTGGTCAGTATATTGTGCAGGACCTGGCTAAAATCATACGTTACCTTACGACTTCGCAAAACTACCCAACTTTTGGTTTCAAGTACGAAGGCCATCCAGAAAGTGACAGACGATTTGGCATAACTAAACAATCAGGAAACATTAGCACAAACATTTTATTTACAAAGCTACAGTACCTTACTCTTTTTCTCAATGTAATCTCCATTCTGCCAAGACGTCTATTGTCACTTGATACCACTTTTTAATACTAATGGTATACTTTTCTGCCGCCAAAGAACTTATTCGTTTTTATGAATGCGCAAAATGTTCGGTCAATCGAATTTTGTGGGTAAATAACGCAGGTGTATAGTGATAATACAATGAACGAGTATTCAGTGAGGAAATATATAATATACGAGTAATCAAGGAAGAACCAGTATGTACGACAAAGACCAGAGTGGAAGTTCATCAATCGTCATGAAGGTATTGAAAGTAAATATTATTAATTAATTCGATATCATCAGAATCTCAGCATTACTCCCTTCATCGTCATATTCAGTATCCACATCAATGATAAGTATTTTAATAATTTATTATTTACAAACATCATACTCTTGGTCATGCAGGTAATGGAACCCTCAATTTGTATGGCCACAGTCTGAACCTGCGCGTTACTATCCTACCCCGCCCTTCTGACGAGTTTCAAGAAAGCGGTGGATTATTTTGAAATACAGATCAAATATGATTCATCAGCGGTTACATATACTACTGCGGATTGAGTCAGCGCGGTCGGATATTTCCATCGGTAATACCTAATGCATTGCGCAATAATTTTTAATGTCATGTATTTCAAATTTGTAATTTTATGCAACTTCCGTTAATCGTGAAAATGAAATGCTACAAGTGTTGCAACAGGTTGGCGGGTCGTTCTCCGTAGAAATAAATATCAAGTCAAGTTTCTTGGGTGACGACCTTAAATGGAATCGTTTGACAGTTACTTTCAAATATTATCGGTTAGCTGGAAAATGTGTTTAACTGACGGCGCACCCAAATATGTCCTGTGCTATCTTGTGGTTCATACTCTTTGGTCTACTAGGGCGACATCTCTGAGAAAACTCTGGCATCGCTGCGCGCCGTACTGATACACACTGCCATCTAGACACATTCTATTAATTAACAGAGCAGATATTCTGTGATTCCCCTGCATTAATAGCGGCGAAAACTGAAATAGGCAGAATAGCGTCGTGCAAAATTTTGGAATAGCATTTAAAACTTTTACCACAACCGTACACACTTAAAATTTACAAATATATAAGTAGGTAATTATTCTTTGGTGTACTTTTCAATTTCTACTCCTAAAATACTTGGACATCGGTATGTAATAGCCAGCTGATGTCATAGAGCATCCAGTTGTCCTATAGTAGCTTATATTGGATCAAATGAGGCTGGTGTCATAGAGCATACAGTTGTCTTATTGTAGCTTATATTGGATCAAATGAGGCTGGGGTCATAGAGCATAGATTTTTCCTATATTATGTTATATTGCATCAAATGAGACTGGGGTCATAGAGCATACAGTTGTCCTATACTATGTTATATTGGATCAAATGATGCTGGTGTAATACAGCATACAGTTATCCTATATTATGTTATATTGGATCAAATGAGGCTGGTATCATAGAGTATACAGTTGTCCTGCAGTAGCTTATATTGGATCAAATGAGGCTGGGGTCATAGAGCATACAGTTGTCCTATACTATGTTATATTGGATCAAATAATGCTGGTGTCATAGAGCATAAAGTTGTCCTATAGTAGCTTATATTGGATCAAATGAGGCTGGTATCATACAGTTGTCCTATATTATGTTATATTGGATCAAATGAGGCTGGTGTCATAGAGCATACAGTTGTCCTATAGTAGCTTATATTGGATCAAATGAGGCTGGTGTCATAGAGCATACAGTTGTCCTATAGTAGCTTATATTGAATCAAATGAGGCTGGTATCATACAGCATACAGTTGTCCAATAGTAGCTTATATTGGATCAAATGAGCCTGGTGTCATACAGCATACAGTTGTCCAATAGTAGCTTATATTGGATCAAATGAGGCTGGTGTCATAGAGTATACAGTTGTCCAATAGTAGCTTATATTGGATCAAATGAGCCTGGTGTCATACAGCATACAGTTGTCCAATAGTAGCTTATATTGGATCAAATGATGCTGGTATCATAGAGCATACAGTTGTCCTATAGTAGCTTATATTGGATCAAATGAGGCTGGTATCATAGAGCATACAGTTGTCCTATAGTAGCTTATATTGGATCAAATGATGCTGGTGTAATACAGCATACAGTTGTCCTATATTGTTATATTGGATCAAATGAGGCTGGTGTCATAGAGCATACAGTTGTCCTATAGTAGCTTATATTGGATCAAATGAGGCTGGTGTCATAGGGCATACAGTTGTCCTATACCATGTTATATTGGATCAAATGAGGCTGGTGTAATACAGCATACAGTTGTCCTATATTATGTTATATTGGATCAAATGAGGCTGGTGTAATACAGCATACAGTTGTCCTATATTATGTTATATTGGATCAAATGAGGCTGGTGTCATAGAGCATACAGTTGTCCTATACCATGTTATATTGGATCAAATGAAGCTGGTGTAATACAGCATACAGTTGTCCTATATTATGTTATACTGGATCAAATGATGCTGGTGTCATAGAACATACAGTTGTCCTATTCCATGTTATATTGGATCAAATGAAGCTGGTGTAATACAGCATAGTTGTCCTATATTATGTTATATTGGATCAAATGATGCTGGTGTCATAGAACATACAGTTGTCCTATTCCATGTTATATTGGATCAAATGAAGCTGGTGTAATACAGCATAGTTGTCCTATATTATGTTATATTGGATCAAATGAGGCTGGCGTCATAGAACATACAGTTGTCCTATTCCATGTTATATTGGATCAAATGAAGCTGGTGTAATACAGCATAGTTGTCCTATATTATGTTATATTGGATCAAATGATGCTGGTGTCATAGAACATACAGTTGTCATGTTATATTGGATCAAATGAGGCTGGTGTAATACAGCATACAGTTGTCCTATATTATGTTATATTGGATCAAATGAAGCTGGTGTAATACAGCATACAGTTGTCCTATATTATGTTATATTGGATCAAATGAGGCTGGGGTCATAGAGCATACAGTTGTCCTATACCATGTTATATTGGATCAAATGAAGCTGGTGTAATACAGCATACAGTTGTCCTATATTATGTTATATTGGATCAAATGAAGCTGGTGTAATACAGCATACATTTGTCCTATATTATGTTATATTGGATCAAATGATGCTGGTGTCATAGAACATACAGTTGTCATGTTATATTGGATCAAATGAGGCTGGTGTCATAGAACATACAGCTGTCATGTTATATTGGATCAAATGAGGCTGGTGTAATACAACATACAGTTGTCATGTTATATTGGATCAAATGAGGCTGGTGTCATAGAACATACAGTTGTCATGTTATATTGGATCAAATGAGGCTGGTGTCATAGAACATACAGCTGTCATGTTATATTGGATCAAATGAGGCTGGTGTAATACAACATACAGTTGTCATGTTATATTGGATCAAATGAGGCTGGTGTAATACAACATACAGTTGTCATGTTATATTGGATCAAATGAGGCTGGTGTCATAGAACATACAGCTGTCATGTTATATTGGATCAAATGAGGCTGGTGTAATACAACATACAGTTGTCATGTTATATTGGATCAAATGAGGCTGGTGTCATAGAACATACAGTTGTCATGTTATATTGGATCAAATGAGGCTGGTGTCATAGAACATACAGTTGTCATGTTTTATTGGATCAAATGAGGCTGGTGTCATAGAACATACAGCTGTCATGTTATATTGGATCAAATGAGGCTGGTGTAATACAGCATACAGTTGTCCTATATTATGTTATATTGGATCAAATGAGGCTGGTGTCATAGAGCATACAGTTTTCCTATATTATGTTATATTGGATCAAATGAATGTGGTGTCATAGAGCATACAGTGCTCCCTCATGGACTAGGGGTAACAGTGGCCTCTGGTTTCTAAAGGTACGGTTTGAAACTCAGCGAAGGGACAGTAGTTAAAAGAGAGTGCAAAATTAGAACTGAATTACATTTGTTTTCAAAGGAAAATGGAAGACTCCAGAAGAAAGGTTATCAGGATAAGTAACACTCGGGACTTGTTCAGTTGTTCAAGTGTTTGGTTGTTTCCTTTCTCTTTCACCATATCCTAAAGTATTGTTATGTGAGTTATAATGTATATCACTCACGTTTTCATTTATGCACATTAATTATAAATGTACACCAATCATAACAAAAATAATTAAAATTAAACCCACTAAAATTAATACTAATAATTTTCCTAAGAGAGTTAGATATAAACCTTTAATAATTGGATTAGATTCAATCAAATATATTGATTTAGGATGATTGATAATTCAATACTTTTTGAATGCAAATCAAACGTTATATTTAACTTCAGCCCTAATTAGAAATTTGAAAGGTTAAACACAGGTATATAAACTGATAATTTTTATCATCATAACATCCTGTTATTCAGCATAAAACAGTTGTGTTAGAATTGATTTGGCAACACTGCGAGACATGTGTACTTTGCAGTAAAACAAGAACGTAGTGAATGCTTAATCCTTTAGACCACACTATGCAGAGTTTTTGAGGTCATAACACCTCAGAAGTGTTAGTAGGTCTAAATAGGTCTGCGCTCTGTATGCATTATCATCATCTTCTTGAGCGATCACCAGGAGTGAAGATATATCAGTTTTATTTTAAATAGTGTCCAGGCAACTCCCTGAGAGCAATAATAGAATTATCACACTTCCCCACGGCCAATATAAACAACATTTTTCACAGTTAATGCTAAAAGCATATTTTTTACCAGTAGTGTTAAAAGTAGAAAATTCTGTCACTCAGTCTTATAAAATTATAATAACTTCCATCCACAGCCTCATTCAAGTAGGCCATGACTCGTGAAAGTTTGTATCAATCCATAAAATGGTGGAGTGGAGAGAGCAAACTTACAAGTGCTACCAAAAAAGTCACAAAACACTATGACATTGGATACAACAGTTGTAAGTGATCATGTTGTCAGCACTGATGCTAAGCAAGACAACAAATTAATATTGCAGAGCATTAAGACTGAACTCTATTAAGTGTTTTTGTTGTTGTTAGAGTAAGAAAAGATAGGAATATGTTGACAACATTTATTGAAATGCATAACAGTACTTAGTACACTCTTTCACAACAAACAAATGGCAGTTGGGTTACAACAATCTAAAATCTTCTACCAGTAAAAATTATTATCAATAAAACACTTTTAACATGGAAGTTGATATAAAACGGGGTTTTCTAGTAGAAATCACATTTTGTAACAATCGACATTCACTTTAAAATCAGCCTTTAAGTATTATGTTATCAATAATAAAAACATTTTTGCGTTACACTTAACATAAACACATGCAAGATCGGTTTAACTCAAAACGACAAACAAAATATTCACAACAGAAATCACAATATTGTTCGCATATTTACATTGTTATCAATTTACAGCCTTTAAAAGTTCCCAACAAGAAGATGAAGAAGCAAAAACTAGTGAAACCACCTCAGCCTTTCTTACAGTTTTCATGACCAAGTTATGTGCTGGCCTTTTTATATCATATCTCACTTGTGTAGTACATTCACATCACTTTTCACAACAAACATTATTTTAAAAAAAAAGTTATTCTCGTACGTTAAACATTCTACATTTCCTTGTAGGCCTAAGAGGTAGTCAAGTCTATACAGAGCAGGTCACTATATGGTGTCCTTGGCTTGACCAGCAGAAATAAAAGTTCAAGCATAGACAAAATTAAAACCAGTAACACAGAATATCTCAAAAACGGTTAATTACACAAAAAATAAAGAATATGCTTTTGACATTGTAACAGGATCTACTTAAAGCTAATAGGACGGTGACCTTGAAAATGTTACAAACAAATGACATTATATGTGACCTGAGAAACAATCACATATAACCATACTTGGGACCTCTGGATGAAACCACTCGACCACAGAGGTTTTCTAACTTTACTGCCATCTAGTTTGTATAATTTCTTCTAATGTTAAAGATTTTGTGTGACAAAAAAATGAGTCTTTTTTTTAAAATGTGAAGTTCAGTTTTGAAATGTATTTAAGGAAGAAGCCCAATATAATTCAAAAGAGATCAGTTTGTTGAGCAATGGTTGACAGACATCTTATTAATTTATTTGGGGACATATGAAGCATATTTTTTCTGCCATCTGATTGTTTATGTGGTAGTGGAAGCCTTGCAAGTGATAATACATCTTTTTTCACTATCATATATTTTTATTTATTACTCTGTAAATTCTTTTTGTAAAGACAGAATTTTGTAGTGTTTTCATTTCTCGTCATTCAGTTTGATTTTGCAGAAGTAAATTTGTCTTAGCAACAGACATTTTTTCAGAGTAACCAGGTATGATTTTAAATTAATGACATCTTCGTGACAGAAAGACATCAGTATGCAATTCAAAGAGATAATTACTTTATCTGAGAAAGTAATTACATTATTTTCTGGAATATTCTTGCAGAAGTGATAAATGAAGATAATTTAAAAAGAAACTATAAGGGATAATTTGATTATTTTGGTGCTAGTATTATAATTGCTGGTGGAAATTTATTAAATAAAAAGTAAATGTTTTCCTTGCATAAGCAACTTGTGTAGCATCAACACGTGCTGAGGATGCAGAGGCAGGAGCCATTTTTGGCTCACATTGGGCATTGCTATGACTCAAATCCAAAATAATTTACATCAATAGGTAGAAAACTTTGTAGTCCAAACTGAGTAGTTTGGAATATCATGATTTATTGTTATCATCCTGGTGGTACAGCATTTCAAGATAAATGTATCAATTGGTTCACTAATATCTGTTTAATGCACACTTTTGAATATGGATGCCCTGACCCTTCATCTTTTTGTTTCCAAAGTGTCTCAGACATCATTGCTGATGTATTGTTAAACAGGAATATTTTGAAAAACAATAATATTATTTAACATTTTTAAAACTATTCGTATTTGATTTTCTAAACATTTCCAGGGTCACTCATTGTACACACAGCTACAAGTGACTTTGTAATTTTTAAAATTAATTGCGTTGCAATAAAGTACCAGTTAAGAGCGTAATCAAAATGCAAAAACAAAAAAGTGATTTGTAATTAACTTTTGCAATGCATTGCCTTAATAGTACTTTATGCAGTTGGATACAGTTATTCACACAATACTCCTCGTAAGCTTCTCTCACTGAGAATAGTGTTACACTCACATGCCTAGATTCTTGAACAAGCTACAGTGCATTCCTGGCCCTCACCCGTCACGGTTACGTCGCTCAGGGAACGCATTGTACTTAACCATTTATAGAGGATACAAGGTGAATACAGAAAAAAAATGAGACAATCTTTTAACCACTATATTATAGCTTTGTAATTTGTTTCTCTTTGCTTGACCAGGAGTTTAAAAACCGAATAATGAAACTTCCCATGTCAGAAAAGTATAATTATCTGAAAAATCAAAATAAACAAATAAATATTAGAAATTGTTAATTAGGGGAAAAATAAGAAAAGAAAGTGGTTTAAACAGATATAAATGTTTATTGGTGGAGCAAGTTTTATCTACAACAATAAAAATGTCATTCATTAAAAATAGAACTTCAACGGCTGTTACATTTCCTTTGTGTTGCAAATATATTAAAAGCAATATGGCATTTTAATAAAAAAGATTAAAGTTACAAAGACATTGTGAAATTACATTGTTTTGAGGAGCTCTCACTGTCTAGGTATGCAAATCATGTAACTAAGTAAAATTACTGTAAAGCACAGTAACGCTGTCCAATCTATGACAGAAGCCCTGTCCATTTTCATGAATTCAAATATAACATAATTTTCATGTAAAAGAATTATTTAGGATATTGGGAGCTTTAGAAAGGAAAATACTATGATCTGGTAGAGAATGTACAGTGCACACTACACACAATACACACTGGATCATGTAAAGTGTAGTTTAAGATGTTGAGAGATTTAGAGATGAAATGATCACACTGTAGAACACAGCGCCCAGAGCACAATACACACTGGACCATGTAAAGTGTAGTTTAAGATGTTGAGAGATTTAGAGATGAAATGATCACACTGTAGAACAGTGCACAGAGCACAATACACACTGCACCATGTAAAGTGTAGTTTAAGATGTTGAGAGATTTAGAAATCAAATGATCACAGTGTAGAACACAGCGCCCAGAGCACACTACACACTGGACCATGTGAAGTGTAGTTTAAGATGTTGAGAGATTTATAGATGAAATGATCACAGTGTAGAACACAGCGCCCAGAGCACAATACACACTGGATCATGTAAAGTGTAGTTTAAGATGTTCAGAGATTTAGAGATCAAATGATCACAGTGTAGAACACAGCGCCCAGAGCACAATACACACTGGACCATGTAAAGTGTAGTTTAAGATGTTGGGAGATTTAGAGATGAAATGATCACACTATAAACACAGTGCCCAGAGCACACTACACACTGGACCATGTAAAGTGTAGTTTAAGATGTTGAGAGATTTAGAGATGAAATGATCACACTGTAGAACATAGCACCCAGAGCACACTACACACTCGACCATGTAAAGTGCAATTTAAGATGTTGAGAGATTTAGAGATGAAATGATCACACTGTAGAACATAGCGCCCAGAGCACACTACACACTGGACCATGTAAAGAGTAGTTTAAGATGTTGAGAGATTTAGAGATGAAATGATCACACTGTAGAACATAGCGCCCAGAGCACACTACACACTCGACCATGTAAAGTGCAATTTAAGATGTTGAGAGATTTAGAGATGAAATGATCACAGTGTAGAACACAGCGCCCAGAGCACACTACACACTGGACCATGTAAAGAGTAGTTTAAGATGTTGAGAGATTTAGAGATCAAATGATCACAGTGTAGAACACAGCGCACAGAGCACACTACACACTGGACCATGTATAGTGTAGTTTAAGATATTGAGAGATTTAGAGATGAAATGATCACACTGTAGAACACAGCGCCCAGAGCACAATACACACTGGACCATGTAAAGTGTAGTTTAAGATGTTGGGAGATTTAGAGATGAAATGATCACAGTGTAGAACACAGCGCCCAGAGCACAATACACACTGGACCATGTAAAGTGTAGTTTAAGATGTTGGGAGATTTAGAGATGAAATGATCACAGTGTAGAACACAGCGCCCAGAGCACACTACACACTGGATCATGTAAAGTGTAGTTTAAGATGTTGAGGGATTTAGAGATGAAATGATCACACTGTAGAACACAGCGCACAGAGCACAATACACACTGGACCATGTAAAGTGTAGTTTAAGATGTTGAGAGATTTAGAGATGAAATGATCACACTGTAGAACACAGTGCACAGAGCACAATACACACTGCACCATGTCAAGTGTAGTTTAAGATGTTGAGAGATTTAGAAATCAAATGATCACAGTGTAGAACACAGCGCCCAGAGCACAATACACACTGGATCATGTAAAGTGTAGTTTAAGATGTTCAGAGATTTAGAGATCAAATGATCACAGTGTAGAACACAACGCCCAGAGCACAATACACACTGGACCATGTAAAGTGTAGTTTAAGATGTTGAGAGATTTAGAGATCAAATGATCACAGTGTAGAACACAGTGCCCAGAGCACAATACACACTGGACCATGTAAAGTGTAGTTTAAGATGTTGAGAGATTTAGAGATCAAATGATCACAGTGTAGAATACAGCGTCCAGAGCACAATACACACTGGACCATGTAAAGTGTAGTTTAAGATGTTGGGAGATTTAGAGATGAAATGATCACACTATAAACACAGTGCCCAGAGCACACTACACACTGGACAATGTAAAGTGTAGTTTAAGATGTTGAGAGATTTAGAGATGAAATGATCACACTGTAGAACATAGCGCCCAGAGCACACTACACACTCGACCATGTAAAGTGCAATTTAAGATGTTGAGAGATTTAGAGATGAAATGATCACACTGTAGAACATAGCACCCAGAGCACACTACACACTGGACCATGTAAAGAGTAGTTTAAGATGTTGAGAGATTTAGAGATGAAATGATCACACTGTAGAACATAGCGCCCAGAGCACACTACACACTCGACCATGTAAAGTGCAATTTAAGATGTTGAGAGATTTAGAGATGAAATGATCACAGTGTAGAACACAGCGCCCAGAGCACACTACACACTGGACCATGTAAAGAGTAGTTTAAGATGTTGAGAGATTTAGAGATCAAATGATCACAGTGTAGAACACAGCGCACAGAGCACACTACACACTGGACCATGTATAGTGTAGTTTAAGATGTTGAGAGATTTAGAGATCAAATGATCACAGTGTAGAACAAAGTGCCCAGAGCACAATACACACTGGACCATGTATAGTGTAGTTTAAGATGTTGAGAGATTTAGAGATCAAATGATCACAGTGTAGAACACAGCGCCCAGAGCACACTACACACTGGACCAGTAAAGTGTAGTTTAAGATGTTGAGAGATTTAGAGATCAAATGATCACAGTGTATAACACAGCGCACAGAGCACACTACACACTGGACCATGTATAGTGTAGTTAAAGATGTTGAGAGATTTAGAGATCAAATAATCACAGTGTAGAACACAGCGCACAGAGCACACTACACACTGGACCATGTATAGTGCAGTTTAAGATGTTGGGAGATTTAGAGATCAAATGATCAGTGTAGAACACAGTGCACAGAGCACAATACACACTGGACCATGTAAAGTGCAGCTTAAGATGTTGAGAGATTTAGAGATGAAATGATCACAGTGTAGAACACAGTGCACAGAGCAGACTGGATGGTGTAAATGGTAGTTTAGGCTGGTAAACTTATAAATTGGACCAGACTTGAAATAAACAAAATATTTTGTATTGCTCCACCCTAGATTTGTTACTTCTGAAGAGGGGTAGAGCTTTAGCTTGTATTATTTGTTATGAGAAGCTCGAGGAGGTTTCACTATTGAGCTTGTTCTAGTAGTTGTGGGATCAAACTCTCTAACATTAACATTTAAACTCACTATATTACGTGCTTGGCTCTCATTTAACAATAAGGAATCTGACATTCCACCTTCTGTCAATTGAAGCTCTTGACTTGCACATTTGTTCTTATTACTACCTCACATAGTCTTCACTTTCAATACAGACTAGTTATTATGCCTCACAATATACAAATAAATTAGAGAAAAATATGTGGGTTTTTCATTATAGTAAGGTTATTGGCATAGAGCAGAACAATTCCATGGCTCTTAGCCAGCTGGTGGTGCTGCTTACTATATACAGATCATAGCATAGAGCAGAACAGTTTACACTGTTCTTAGCCAGCTGGTGATGCTGCTTACTATATACAGATCATAGCATAGAGCACAACAGTTCCATGGCTCTTAGCCAGCTTGGTGGTGCTGTTTACTATATACAGATCATAGCACAGAGCAGAGCAGTTCCATGGCTCTTAGCCAGCTGGTGGTGCTGTTTACTGTATACAGATCATAGCATAGAGCAGAACAGTTTCATGGCTCTTAGTCAGCTGGTGGTGCGGCTTTCTATATACGGATCATAGCATAGAGCAGAACAGTTTCATGGCTTTTAGCCAGCTGGTGGTGCTGCTTACTACACACAGATCATAGCATAGAGCAGAACAGTTTCATGGCTCTTAGTCAGCCAGTGATGCTGCTTACTATATACAGATCAGAGCAGTCAGCCAGCTTTCCTATTGCTGCCTAACCAGGTCTCTAAACTGGAGTAACATGTCTGGGTGTTGTAAATGCAACCCATAATTGTTGTTGTGTGGTTGGGTTGCATTTGGTTAAGGGGATGGGCAGTGATTTGAGATTAACAAATTTATTTCTTGTTTTGCATCTTAAAAAAAATAGAAATCTTTCTCTTAAAATTATATATAATTTTTTTTCCATAGAGTATCTGAACTTTTATGCCTTTAAATGCTTAATTTAATAATGGTAGAATGCCGGCTTAACTTTTCTTTAAATTTAGTTTTTGATCATTTGAATTTTTTCAAAATGCTGAATGTACTTAAGAGAAATGTTACTGTATTTGTTGAAGCATTTAATCTATAAAGATAACTTATTATTATTCATTTGTACTTAAAAAGAACAAAATATAAAATTTAAAACATATTTGTGTGAGCCTCGGGAAAGAGCAAAATGCCAGAACACTGAGAGATGTACAAGAATTGCCATCAGTGCTGCTGTCATAATACACTGGATTGAATCCATTGTGATCTTGCAATCAGAAATACTTCTAGAGCAAATCCCTGACACAGTGTAGCTATCGTGTTATGGGCTGCAGTTCTATCTTGTTGGGAAAACATTGGTTTGAAATGTTATCAGTTGGCATATACCACTTAGCATTGACAGTGAGCATCACAATGACAATGGAAACTGCTGTGTACAGTAACAAGGAATTTGCGCTTATTCATGAATCTGCCAAGATGAAAGTTCGCTTTGTCGGAGAAGACTCAAGGGTCTCATCTTGCTGTTTTCTTTCAAGAAATGTTCAGTTTATCCAATGTGAAAAGTTCTTGCATGGCAACGAACCAATCATGTGGACTTTGCTGCAGCCCCCTTTGAAGCATTTCTTTGAAAACCTGGATAATGCTCTTCTGTTCAGAATGTGGTATTGACGGTTTGCTCCATGCCATGCATCTTCAAATATAATCTTGTACCTTCTTGATGTGGATCTCCTACGACCAAATATTTATGGCTAACAAAATGACAATAACTGTGGGATTACCAACATAAAATGTACAATTTCCCTAGGCCCATCCTGTATAATCAGAAATATTTAAGTACATTTGGGTTATGAACTACTTAGTACTCTAAAATATAATTAAGAAATACGCTTGAAGTGAGGCACACCAAAAGAAACACATACACTAAACCTTGTCAAAAACATGTTATTTGCTATTCCAACCGTCTCAAAGAATTATGTTACCGCAGTAAACAATTGAAAATTTAAGCCAAATTTCCTTTTATTTTGAGCAGTAGTAGTCTAATACTAAATTTACATATTCAAAAACTGAATTTTTTTAAGGATCATAATCAGTCCCTGAGAGATCTAGTGATATGTAGGGCCAAATCATGGTCATGCACACACTGCAGTGCACCTCAAACAAAAGAGCAGCAAATTGTCATATTGAGCTGTTTAAAAGTGCAATATGAAAACATATATCGCCTCCTGCTGTAATGACATGCTGGATCCTTATCCGTACGCCACCATCAGCTTAATAGAACTGGAAGTCAACACAGACCAATCTGAGTTACTGCCTACCTCAACACAACCTTCTTATTACCAACAGGTCTGTTTACAGGAAAATGTCTCCTTAGAAGTCACCTGCAGATTGAAACATCATGTGTCAACAGACAGCTGTGAGGCAGGAGGGACAGCTGTTCATATTGTATCAACCGTCAGGAGGGACAGCTGCTCATATTGTATCAGCAGTCAGGTGAGACAGCTGTTCATATTGTGTCAACAGGCAGGTGAGACAGCTGTCCATATTGTGTCAACAGTCAGGTGAGGCAGCTGCTCATATTGTGTCAGCAGTCAGGTGAGGCAGCTGCCCATATTGTGTCAGCAGTCAGGTGAGACAGCTGTCCATATTGTGTCAGCAGTCAGGGGAGACAGCTGCCCATATTGTGTCAGCAGTCAGGTGAGACAGCTGCCCATATTGTGTCAGCAGTCAGGTGAGACAGCTGCCCATATTGTGTCAACAGTCAGGTGAGACAGCTGCCCATATTGTGTCAGCAGTCAGGTGAGACAGCTGCCCATATTGTGTCAGCAGTCAGGTGAGACAGCTGCCTAGATTGTGTCAGCAGTCAGGTGAGACAGCTGCCCATATTGTGTCAGCAGTCAGGTGAGACAGCTGTCCATATTGTGTCAGCCGTCAGGTGAGACAGCTGCCCATATTGTGTCAGCAGTCAGGTGAGACAGCTACCCATATTGTGTCCAACAGTCAGGTGAGACAGCTGCCCATATTGTGTCAGCAGTCAGGTGAGACAGCTGTCCATATTGTGTCAACAGTCAGGTGAGACAGCAGCACATATTGTGTCAGCAGTCAGGTGAGACAGCAGCACATATTGTGTCAGCAGTCAGGTGAGACAGCTGTCCATATTGTGTCAGCAGTCAGGTGAGACAGCTGCCCATATTGTGTCAGCAGTCAGGTGAGACAGCTGCCCATATTGTGTCAGCAGTCAGGTGAGACAGCTGTCCATATTGTGTCAGCAGTCAGGTAGGACAGCTGTCCATATTGTGTCAACAGTCAGGTGAGACAGCAGCACATATTGTGTCAACAGTCAGGTGAGACAGCAGCACATATTGTGTCAGCAGTCAGGTGAGACAGCTGTCCATATTGTGTCAGCAGTCAGGTAGGACAGCTGTCCATATTGTGTCAGCAGTCAGGTGAGACAGCTGCCCATATTGTGTCAGCAGTCAGGTGAGACAGCTGCCCATATTGTGTCAGCAGTCAGGTGAGACATCTGCCCATATTGTGTCAACAGTCAGGTGAGACAGCTGCCCATATTGTGTCAACAGTCAGGTGAGATAGCTGCCCATATTGTGTCAACAGTCAGGTGAGACAGCAGCCCATATTGTGTCAACAGTCAGGTGAGACAGCTGCCCATATTGTGTCAGCAGTCAGGTGAGACAGCTGTCCATATTGTGTCAACAGTCATGTGATACAGCTGCCCATATTGTGTCAACAGTCAGGAGGGACAGCTGCTCATATTGTGTCAACAGTCAGGTGAGACAGCTGTCCATATTGTGTCAGCAGTCAGGTGAGACAGCTGTCCATATTGTGTCAACAGTCAGGTGAGACAGCAGCACATATTGTGTCAACAGTCAGGTGAGACAGCTGCCCATATTGTGTCTACAGGCAGGTGAGACAGCAGCACATATTGCGTCAACAATCAGGTGAGACAGCTGCCCATATTGCGTCAACATTCAGGTGAGGCAGCTGCCCATATTGTGTCAGCAGTCAGGTGAGACAGCTGTCCATATTGTGTCAGCCGTCAGGTGAGACAGCTGCCCATATTGTGTCAGCAGTCAGGTGAGACAGCTGCCCATATTGTGTCAGCAGTCAGGTGAGACAGCTGCGCATATTGTGTCAGCAGTCAGGTGAGACAGCTGTCCATATTGTTTCAGCAGTCAGGTGAGACACCTGTCCATATTGTGTCAACAGTCAGGTGAGACAGCAGCACATATTGTGTCAACAGTCAGGTGAGACAGCAGCACATATTGTGTCAGCAGTCAGGTGTGACAGCTGTCCATATTGTGTCAGCAGTCAGGTGAGACAGCTGTCCATATTGTGTCAGCAGTCAGGTGAGACAGCTGCCCATATTGTCAGCAGTCAGGTGAGACAGCTGCCCATATTGTGTCAGCAGTCAGGTGAGACAGCTGCCCATATTGTGTCAACAGTCAGGTGAGACAGCTGTCCATATTGTGTCAACAGTCAGGTGAGACAGCTGCCCATATTGTGTCAACAGTCAGGTGAGATAGCTGCCCATATTGTGTCAACAGTCAGGTGAGACAGCTGCCCATATTGTGTCAACAGTCAGGTGAGACAGCTGCCCATATTGTGTCAGAAGTCAGGTGAGACAGCTGTCCATATTGTGTCAACAGTCAGGTGAGACAGCTGCCCATATTGTGTCAACAGTCAGGAGGGACAGCTGCTCATATTGTGTCAACAGTCAGGTGAGACAGCTGTCCATATTGTGTCAGCAGTCAGGTGACACAGCTGTCCATATTGTGTCAACAGTCAGGTGAGACAGCAGCACATATTGTGTCAACAGTCAGGTGAGACAGCTGCCCATATTGTGTCTACAGGCAGGTGAGACAGCTGCCCATATTGCGTCAACAGTCAGGTGAGGCAGCTGCCCATATTGCGTCAACAGTCAGGTGAGGCAGCTGCCCATATTGTGTCAACAGTCAGGTGAGGCAGCTGCCCATATTGTGTCAGCAGTTAGGTGAGACAGCTGCCCATATTGTGTCAGCAGTCAGGTGAGACAGCTGCCCATATTGTGTCAGCAGTCAAGTGAGACAGCTGCCCATATTGTGTCAGCAGTCAGGTGAGATAGCTGTCCATATTGTGTCAGCAGTCAGGTGAGACAGCTGCCCATATTGTGTCAACAGTCAGGTGAGGCAGCTGTCCATATTGTGTCAACAGTCAGGTGAGGCAGCTGCCCATATTGTGTCAGCAGTTAGGTGAGACAGCTGCCCATATTGTGTCAACAGTCAGGTGAATAAGCAGTCCATATTGTGTCAGCAGTCAGGTGAGACAGCTGCCCATATTGTATCAACAGTCAGATGTGACAGCTGCCCATATTGTGTCAGCAGTTAGATGAGACAGCTGCCCATATTGTGTCAGCAGTCAGGTGAGACAGCTGCCCATATTGTGTCCAACAGTCAGGTGAGACAGCTGCCCATATTGTGTCAGCAGTTAGATGTGACAGCTGCCCATATTGTGTCCAACAGTCAGGTGAGACAGCTGCCCATATTGTGTCCAACAGTCAGGTGAGACAGCTGCCCATATTGTGTCAGCAGTTAGATGTGACAGCTGCCCATATTGTGTCAGCAGTTAGATGAGACAGCTGCCCATATTGTGTCCAACAGTCAGGTGAGACAGCTGCCCATATTGTATCAACAGTCAGATGTGACAGCTGCCCATATTGTGTCAGCAGTTAGATGAGACAGCTGCCCATATTGTGTCAACAGTCAGGTGAGACAGCTGCCCATATTGTGTCCAACAGTCAGGTGAGACACCTGCCCATATTGTGTCCAACAGTCAGGTGAGATAGCTGCCCATATTGTGTCAGCAGTTAGGTGAGACAGCTGCCCATATTGTGTCAACAGTCAGGTGAGACAGCTGCCCATATTGTGTCAACAGTCAGGTGATAAAGCAGTCCATATTGCGTCAGCAGTCAGGTGAGACAGTTGCTCATATTGTGGCAACAGGCAGGTGAGAGAGCTGCCCATATTGTGTCAACAGTCAGGTGATAAAGCAGTCCATATTGTGTCAGCAGTCAGGTGAGACAGCTGCCCATATTGTGTCAACAGTCAGGTGAGACAGCTGCCCATATTGTGTCAGCAGTCAGGTGAGACAGTTGCCCATATTGTGTCAGAAGTCAGGTGAGACAGCTGCCCATATTGTGTCAACAGTCAGGTGAGACAGCTGCCCATATTGTGTCAACAGTCAGGTGAGACAGCTGCCCATATTGTGTCAACAGGCAGGTGAGACAGCTGTCCATATTGTGTCAGCAGTCAGGTGAGACAGCTGCCCATATTGTGTCAACTGTCAGGTGAGACAGCTGCCCATATTGTGTCAACAGTCAGGTGAGATAGCTGGCCATATTGTGTCAGCAGTTAGGTGAGACAGCTGCCCATTTTGTGTCAACAGTTAGGTGTGACAGCTGCCCATATTGTGTCAACAGTCAGGTGATAAAGCAGTCCATATTGTGTCAGCAGTCAGGTGAGACAGCTGCTCATATTGTGGCACCAGTCAGGTGAGACAGCTGCTCATATTGTGGCACCAGTCAGGTGAGACAGCTGCTCATATTGTGGCAACAGTCAGGTGAGACAGCTGCCCATATTGTGTCAGCAGTCAGGTGAGACAGCTGCCCATATTGTGTCAACAGTCAGGTGAGACAGCTGCCCATATTGTGTCAACAGTCAGGTGATAAAGCAGTCCATATTGTGTCAGCAGTCAGGTGAGACAGCTGCCCATATTGTGTCAACAGTCAGGTGATAAAGCAGTCCATATTGTGTCAGCAGTTAGGTGAGACAGCTGCCCATATTGTGTCAACAGTCAGGTGAGACAGCTGCCCATATTGTGTCAACAGTCAGGTGATAAAGCAGTCCATATTGTGTCAGCAGTTAGGTGAGACAGCTGCCCATATTGTGTCAACAGTCAGGTGAGACAGCTGCCCATATTGTGTCAACAGTCAGGTGATAAAGCAGTCCATATTGTGGCAGCAGTCAGGTGAGACAGCTGCCCATATTGTGTCAGCAGTCAGGTGATAAAGCAGTCCATATTGTGTCAGCAGTTAGGTGAGACAGCTGCCCATATTGTGTCAACAGTCAGGTGAGACAGCTGCCCATATTGTGTCAACAGTCAGGTGATAAAGCAGTCCATATTGTGTCAGCAGTTAGGTGAGACAGCTGCCCATATTGTGTCAACAGTCAGGTGAGACAGCTGCCCATATTGTGTCAACAGTCAGGTGAGACAGCTGCCCATATTGTGTCAACAGTCAGGTGATAAAGCAGTCCATATTGTGTCAGCAGTTAGGTGAGACAGCTGCCCATATTGTGTCAACAGTCAGGTGAGACAGCTGCCCATATTGTGTCAACAGTCAGGTGATAAAGCAGTCCATATTGTGGCAGCAGTCAGGTGAGACAGCTGCCCATATTGTGTCAGCAGTCAGGTGAGACAGCTGCCCATATTGTGGTAGTGCCCAGCATCAGCATGTGCCAAACATAGAGCCTTCATTTTTTGAAGTCAATAAATAAAATTGGGGAAGCGGAATCAATCCGTAAAGGTTGCAATGCAGGGTAGTGTTTCTGTCTCCCCCCCCTCAATATCAGTCATAATCGCACAATATGCATTAAAATTAATACTTCACAGAGTTTGAGTATATCCACAACGGCTCATGGTTCCTTAATTATTTAGGAATCAATTACTACTGTGTTGGGTTGAGAGCTCACACTTGACAAAAGTGGAATGTCTTCATAATATATACTAGTTATCTCTCATGGTTATTCACGTACACCAGAGTATATGGTTAATAATAACAATAACCAACTTATCTGGTTACGTTTAAAGTACTATTACAATAGATAAAACGTGTTAAGACATTGTATAAACCTTAAAGTAAAAACTTTAGAATATTGTACATATATTTTTTTTATTTTGTGCAATAGTTTCTTTTTTCTAATATAAAACAATAGGCCTTTTACCTGCATCAAAAACTCATAGATTGCAGCAGATACATTTTAAAAATGTCTAAGAAATGCTGTTACGATACAAGCAATATTGATAACAACAACAAAACAAAGCAGAGGTAGAAGATAAAGATTTAATAACAAAACAATATGTATTCGTCTGGCCCCTTTAAAGATAATCAATTACTAATAAGTTGGATTGTTGAACATGTAAAAAATAGAAGCTATATTCTTCTTTTATATCCCTAGCAGAGTTTGTAAACATTAAATGATTACAGAAATATTTTTTTGATTTTTGGAAAAATATCTACATCACAATATTCAGTTAATTTAGCCAATTTTTACATTCTACTAAACAAAAAAAATTCTCTGAAATATCTGCAACTTAAAATTGTGTTTCCTATATGTTTCTATAAATTAAAAAAATTAAAAAAATCTTTATACAACATTATTTAAATGTTTTACAAAGCTGCTATAAATAAAACTACTAAAACTATTTCCTTCTACCCAAATATTACAAGCTAAACACACAGTCCCAGCAAAATGATTTATTTGAGCATAAAATTCAAAATGCAGGAGTAGAAGTTAAGAGATGGGTGGAGATAGCAATAGGAATAGTAGGGAGGAGGAGCAGAAAGGGAGGGAGGAGTAAAAGTTACGAGGTGGGTGGAGATAGCAATAGGAATAGTAGAGAGCAGGAGTACAAAGGAAGGGAGGAGTAGCAATAGGAATAGTAGGGAGCAGCAGTAGAAAGGGAGGGAGGAGTAGCAGGGAGGAGGAGATAGCAATAGGAATAGTAAGGAGCAGGATCAGAAAGGGAGGGAGGAGTATCAGGGAGGAGATAGCAATAGGAATAGTAGAGAGCAGGAGTAGAAAGGAAGGGAGGAGTAGCAATAGGAATAGTAGGGAGCAACAGTAGAAAGGGAGGGAGGAGCTGCAGGGAGGAGGAGATAGCAATAGGAATAGTAAAGAGCAGGATCAGAAAGGGAGGGAGGAGTATCAGGGAGGAGGAGATAGCAATAGGAATAGTAGATGAGGAGGATCAGAAAGGGAGGCAGGAGTATCAGGGAGGAGGAGTAGAAAATGAGGGAGGAGTATCAGGGAGGAGGAGCAAAAAATGAGGGAGGAGTAGCAGGGAGGAGTAGCAGGAAGGAGGAGCAGAAAGGGAGGGAGGAGTAGAAAGGAGGAGGAGCAGAAAGGGAGGATGGAGTAGATTAAAAGGAGTATCCTGAGGAGGAATATAAAAAAGAAAGGGATAAGAAGGAGTAGACTGAGGAGTGCAGAGAAGAAGTGAATAAGCATTAAGCAGCACAGGGAAGAGCAATAGGAGGAAGAGGATAAGGAGTAGGAGGAGGAAGAAGATAAGAAGGAAACAGAGTAGCAGTATAAGGAAGAAGGGGATAAGAATGAGGAAGAGGTTAAGAAGGAAACTGAGTAGCAGTATAAGGAAGAACAGGATAAGAATGAGGAAGAGGTTAAGGAGGAAACAGAGAAGTAGTATAAGGAAGAACAGGATAAGAACGAGGAAGAGGTTAAGAAGGAAACAGAGAAGCAGTATAAGGAAGAACAGGATAAGAATGAGGAAGAGGATAGGGAGGAAACAGAGTAGCAGTATAAGGAAGAACAGGATAAGAATGAGGAAGAGGTTAAGAAGGAAACAGAGTAGCAGTATAAGGAAGAACAGGATAAGAATGAGGAAGAGGATAGGGAGGAAACAGAGTAGCAGTATAAGGAAGAACAGGATAAGAATGAGGAAGAGGTTAAGAAGGAAACAGAGTAGCAGTATAAGGAAGAACAGGATAAGAATGAGGAAGAGGTTAAGGAGGAAACAGAGAAGTAGTATAAGGAAGAACAGGATAAGAACGAGGAAGAGGTTAAGAAGGAAACAGAGAAGCAGTATAAGGAAGAACAGGATAAGAATGAGGAAGAGGATAGGGAGGAAACAGAGTAGCAGTATAAGGAAGAACAGGATAAGAATGAGGAAGAGGTTAAGAAGGAAACAGAGTAGCAGTATAAGGAAGAACAGGATAAGAATGAGGAAGAGGATAGGGAGGAAACAGAGTAGCAGTATAAGGAAGAACAGGATAAGAATGAGGAAGAGGTTAAGAAGGAAACAGAGTAGCAGTATAAGGAAGAACAGGATAAGAATGAGGAAGAGGATAGGGAGGAAACAGAGTAGCAGTATAAGGAAGAACAGGTTAAGAGCAAGGAAGAGGATAAGAACGAGGAAGAGGATATGAATGAGGAAGAGGTTAAGGAGGAAACAGAGCAGCAGTATAAGGAAGAAGAGGATAAGAAGGAGGAAGAGGATAAGGAGGAGGAAGAGGATAAGGAGGAGGAAGAGGATAAGGATGAAACAGAGTAGCAGTATAAGGAAGAACAGGTTAAGAGCAAGGAAGAGGATAAGAACGAGGAAGAGGATATGAATGAGGAAGAGGTTAAGGAGGAAACAGAGCAGCAGTATAAGGAAGAAGAGGATAAGAAGGAGGAAGAGGATAAGGAGGAGGAAGAGGATAAGGATGAAACAGAGTAGCAGTATAAGGAAGAAGAGGATAAGAAGGAGGAAGAGGATAAGGAGGAGGAAGAGGTTAAGGTTGAAACAGAGTAGCAGTACAAGGAAGAACAGGATAAGAATTGAGCAGAAGAAGAACTCTGGAAGCATGTCGTCAGTAAAATCTCATTTGGGAGATGCTCACGTCAAGGAATGAAACCTAAAGTTGTCACAGTTAGCTGACGATAAGGAACTTAGTGAACCATCTGGTATCTTGCTATGGTTTCAATTTCTCAAAATGAGCATCTAATGAGTTTCAATGTCCAACGTCGAATCATCTAGCTGCTGTGTCAAACTGCACTTTTAATTTTAAGTGAACACTACAAGATAGCAATTGCTTCCTCCTAAAAACAAGAAACAAGTACTTGGATCATTATTTTAGCTTTAAACGTGCAGTGCCAACATTACAACTGTACAGTGTGGTGCAAAAGCCACTACACACGTTTGAACATTATACAGGCCTATCAACATCAGTAAAACAGTCACCATACTGCAAAGGAAGAAGCCCAATGGGGTAATATCGGTGTTCAGGCACCTTCCACTGAAAACATTATAATGTGCAGGAGCTCTATTTTGTTACAGGACCTTGAATTAAATTACAAACAGTATTATGTTCTCTCCATCCCCATTATCATCATTTTGGCAAGCAGCCTTCTTAGCAAAAATGGAAAACTGTTATTTGTGTTGTGATCATTTCTTAACACTATATGCCATTTCTACCAACCTAGATACATTCCCTAAGTGTGTGTAGTCACTTTTATGCCACCCTGAGTTTTACAAATGACACACATTTTCCTGGTGAAGTATAAGCAAACATCAATCCAGATAAACTGGAAATCTGGATAATGAGAGCTGGAGAAAGTATGCTCATGTGTGAATATCATTGAAATTAAATTTTATTTTATATGCTGCACTTGATGTCAGGAGTGGGATTTAGCTGGAGGAAAGAATTGATGATTCAATGTTGGACAATTTGTCCCAACTAAAGATACAAGAGAATGAAAATCCTAATTCAGCGCAGTTTTTGTTGTCTTACCTCATAAGGCAGAACTTGCTTCTTTCACTTCCTTTACTTTGCTTGCCGATCCGTTGCTGTTCTCCTTGTCCTTATGCCTGTCCTTCTTCGACTTCTTGCGTCTTTTAGATGAGCCACCTCCTCCTTTTGGTGAGCGCTCCAAAAGAAATAAGGCTTCATGGAAGTCATCTGAGCTTAAGTTAGACTCTTGAACGTGAAGAACTGAGCTTAGTGCACCATCTGTTGATGACTTTGGAAAGCGAAACATCTCACGTTCTCTTTCTGGTTCACTTGCAGATTTTGACTTTGTGGTGCCTGCAGCACAGTTCTGATTGGGTATTGGAGATGGAGCAGGGGAACTGGGAGACGGCAGTGGTGGGGGTGTCATCACCGAGGCTGGGCTTGATGGTGGGTGCGACTCTGGCGACACAGAGTGTGTTAACGTGGTAGGAGTGTTCAGTGATATGCTCGATGAACCATGAACATTTGATGAAAGTGGCGCTGGAGGAAGTGGCACTGTTAGACTAGATGAACGCGATTGGCGACCATTAATGATTCCTCCAGAAGATGTGCTTATGATGGCTGGTGACCGTGGTTCTGGCGTGCGACTGATTGAAACACCACTAATAAACAGAGTTGGCGATTTTGGTATTCCTGTTTCAGATTCATACTCATTTGAACTATCCGTTTCTAATTGACGGCCACTACCACCAGCAGCAGCACTGTTTGGTGATTTACAAATGCGAATACGAAGTGCTGACAGAGCATTGCCACCTGCCTTGAAGGCTTTACGATGAGCCTCAAGACCACTCTTGTCTACTTCACTACTAGTCTTATCTAACACTAATACAGACTTAGTGTCACGTTCAGAAAACGTACTACTAGAGTTAGCACCACTACTTTCATCTTCCATGTAACCTCTGCCTTCCTCATCATCTTCTGTGGTTGTACCTGTACCAAATACATTAAAATATCAGTCAATTTCTCTACCATGTACAGTATACATAATAGGTAAAGAAGCTATGGCATTCTGCCAAAAAATTTGATTACAAGATTTAACCAGAAATATAAGTTACGAGGACCCGTGAATCAAAAAGGTTCATGTAGGTGATCAGCATAACTCAAAAATGAAGATCTGTTTAAATATAAACTTGGTATTTAAATTCAGTATCTTACACGGATGCAACACACACATTTTCAGGAAAATTCCTTCCAAAGTACTCTTTACATTGAAGATCTTTCAGAATTTTCAATTTTCTCAAAACTGGCTGTAACAATTGTCATTAGAACAGCAATGTTAAATATATTTACATCATAAATAAAATGCATATCTAGAATTTTCTGGGAATAACCTCTTCATTTTGGATGAATTTTACAAAAAACAAAACAATTTAAGACCAATATATTTTTTTGGTGAAGTTAATCATTTCGAGGTATTCTTTATTTTTGATTTTAATTCAGTGATTCAAATGAGGTTGTTCATTCATTTTTCTCTCCTTCCTTATTTCCATTCTTTTTTTGATCCTGGTCATGCAAATAGAATGAAATTTCAATATCATCACATAGCAACCATCTGTTAAAACATTTGAGAATTGCTAGAGTATTAAACATATAATAAAACCTTTTCTGTTAATGACTAATGTTAATGACAAGGGTTTACTGTTCACTTCCATCTCCTATACAGCATATGAACAAAAACAAGTTTAGATCAGCGTGTCTGTCTCACATTCAAAGGTTCCGAGTTCCAGTCTCCCTTAGGGTGAATTATCCAGATAAGGTTTTTTTTTTTTTCAGCATTTTCCTTTATCCTGAGAAGATGAACGTTGAGTAATTTTAAGCTTCATGAACACCGAGATCATTAGAACATCATTTCGTCAATTTCACTCATCGTCCAATATGACCAACCAGGCCAAAGGACGTTTAACTACATAGAACTGAAGAGATACCTTATCATTCACAGCTTCTATACACAGGAGCATTTCATTCAATCAAAAAACCTTGTAAATACATAAATATTCTAAAAATATATTCTGTACAAATTGGTTTCTGGAAAACAGACACGTAATTGTAAATTATGCAGATCTGACATGTCTGAAAAATACAATATCAGAGTTAATCTCTGTAAATATATGTATCAAGAGCAATCAATAAATGTTATTTGTTACTTGGACTACATCCTAGAGTTGGCTGTACAAGATCAACATAATGTAGTGAACTTCAAACTTTGTAATATTTCCCTTGTCACTTTTTAGAAGTTTCTCCCAAAAGTGTTACAGTAAATTGTGTGCAACATTACTTTTGGGGAACTTTGTATAGGTAATACAGAGCCAAGTAAACATACCTAGAATGCCACAAACTTCCAGATCAGCATTCAGAGAGTCAGAAGTAGTGGTGGTATCTTCAATTGACGACTGACCACCATAACAGGCGCTGGTACCATCTTCTGATGTTCCCCCACTGTGATGGTGCAGCAGCATCAAATGTCGGCTAGACGTACACTTTCCAGAAGATGCAGCGGCAGGAAATGCAAGAATCCTCTTAGCAATGTCTTCAGGCTTCTCCTCGTGCTGACTGCTGTGATCTGAATCCAGGTGATACCTGCGGAAAAACCATTGTTGCAAACTTGACCTTGCCAATGCTCTTTAACATTCACTAATACCCTTAACAAAACAATTACAATGATTCAGAGCATTTAAACACTTATAGCAGGTCCAGCAACTTAAACACGTTTATCAAAAGTCAACATCCCTTTACTGACTGTTTACAATAGAGGATCATCACCAGAGTCAACAACACCCCTCTATTGACTTAACAGTTCAATGTACAACATAGAATCATCACCAGAACCAAAACCATCACTCTACTGACTGCTAACAATTCAATGTACAACAAGGCATCATCACCAGAACCAACATCACTTTACTGACTGTTAACAATTCAATATACAACACAGGATCATCATCAGAGTCAAAAACATCATTCTACAGATTGCTAACAATTCAATACACAGGATAGGATCATCACCAGAACCAACATCACTCTACTGACTGCTAACAATTCAATGTACAACCTAGGTTCATCACTGGAACAAACAACATCACTCTACTGACTGCTAACAATTCAATGTATAACCTAGGTTCATCACTGGAGCAAACAACATCACTCTACTGACTGCTAACAATTCAATGTACAACCTAGGTTCATCACTGGAACAAACATCACTCTACTGACTGCTAACAATTCAATGTACAACCTAGGTTCATCACTGGAACAAACATCACTCTACTGACTGCTAACAATTCAATGTACAACAAGGCATCATCACCAGAACCAACATCACTCTACTGACTGCTAACAATTCAATGTACAACCTAGGTTCATCACTGGAACAAACAACATCACTCTACTGACTGCTAACAATTCAATGTACAATATAGGATCATCACCAGAGTCAACATCGTCACTCTCCTGACTGCTAACAATTTAATGCACAGCCTAAGTTCATCACCAGAGCCAACAACATCACTCTACTGAAAGCTAAATATTCAATATACAACATAGGATCTTCACCAGAAACAATAACATCACTCTAATGACTGCCAACAATTCAATGTACAGCAAAGGATCATCGCCAGAACCAACCAAATCACTCTACTGACTGCTAACGGTTCAATGTTTAACATAGGTTCATCACCATAACCAATAACTTCACTATACTGACTGCTAACAATTCAATGTACAACCTACGATCATCACCAGAGTCAACATCACTATACAGACACCTAACAATTCAATGTACAACATAGGTTCATCACCAGAATCAACATCACCCTGCTGCCTGCTAACATTCAGTGTACAACATAGGATCATCACCAGAACCAAAAACATCACTCTACTGACTGCTAACATTCAGTGTACAACACAGGATCATCACCAGTCAACAACATCACTCTACTGACTGCTAACAATACAATGTGCAACATAGGATCATCACCAAGGTCAACATATCTCTACTGACTGTTAACAATTCAATGGACAACATAGGATCATCACCAGTCAACAAAATCACTCTACTGACTGTTATCAATTCAATGTACAACATAGGATCATCACCAGAACCCACAACATCACTTTACTGACTGCTTGCAGTACAATGTAAAACCTAGGATCATCATCAGAGTCAACAACATCACTCTACTGACTGCCAACAATTCAATGTACAACACAGGATCATCACCAAAGTTCAACATATCTCTACTGAATGTTAACAATTAAATGTACAACATAGGGTCCTCACCAGAACCAACAACATCATTCTACTGACTGCTAACAATTCAATGTACAACATAGGGTCCTCACTAGAACCAACAACGTCACTCTGACTGCTAACAATTCAATGTACAACATAGGATCATCATCAGAACCAACATCACTCTACTGACTGTTAACGACTCAATGTACAACATAGGGTCCTCACTAGAACCAACAACATCACTCTGACTGTTAACAGTTCAATGTACAACATAGGATCATCACCAAAGTCAACATATCTCTACTGACTGTTAACAATTCAATGCACAACATAGGATCATCACCAGTCAACAAAATCACTCTACTGACTGTTATCAATTCAATGTACAACATAGGATCATCACCAGAACCCACAACATCACTTTACTGACTGCTTACAGTACAATGTAAAACCTAGGATCATCATCAGAGTCAACAACATCACTCTACTGACTGCTAACAATTCAATGTACAACACAGGATCATCACCAAAGTTCAACATATCTCTACTGAATGTTAACAATTAAATGTACAACATAGGGTCCTCACCAGAACCAACAACATCATTCTACTGACTGCTAACAATTCAATGTACAACATAGGGTCCTCACTAGAACCAACAACGTCACTCTGACTGCTAACAATTCAATGTACAACATAGGATCATCATCAGAACCAACATCACTCTACTGACTGTTAACGACTCAATGTACAACATAGGGTCCTCACTAGAACCAACAACATCACTCTGACTGTTAACAGTTCAATGTACAACATAGCATCATCACCAGAGTAGACAACACTCTACTGACTGTTAACAATTCAATGCACAACATAGGATCATCACCAGAGTCAACAATAACACTCTACTGACTACTAACAATTCAGCACACTCACCTAGGTTCATCACCAGAGTCAAAATAACACTCTACTGATTGCTAACAATTCAGTGCACTCACCTAGGTTCAATTCCAGAGTCATCAATAACACTCTAGTGACTGCTAACAATTCAGTGCACTCATCTAGGTTCATCATCAGAGTCAACAATAACATTCTACTGACTACTAACAGTTCAGCGCACTCACCTAGGTTTTATCACCAGTCAACAATAACATTCTACTGAGTACTAACAATTCAGTGCACTCACCTACGTTCATCATCAGTCAACAATAACACTCTACTGACTACTAACAATTCAGTGTACTCACCTAGGTTCATCACCAGAGTCAACAATAACAGTCTACTGACTACTAACAGTTCAGCGCACTCACCTAGGTTCATTACCAGAGTCAACAATAACAGTCTACTGACTACTAACAGTTCAGCGAACTCACCTAGGTTCATTACCAGAGTCAACAATAACACTCTACACACTACTAACAATTCAGCGAACTCACCTAGGTTCATCACCAGAGTCAACAATAACACTCTACTGACTATTAAGAATTCAGCGCACTCACCTAGCTTCATCACCAGAGTCAACAATAACACTCTACTGACTACTATCAATTCAGCGCACTCACCAAGGTTCATCACCAGAGTCAACAATAACACTCTACTGACTATTAAGAATTCAGCGCACTCACCTAGGTTCATCACCAGAGTCAACAATAACACTCTACTGACTATTAAGAATTCAGCACACTCACCTAGATTCATCACCAGAGTCAACAATAACACTCTACACACTACTAACAATTCAGCGCACTCACCAAGGTTCATCACCAGAGTCAACAATAACACTCTACTGACTACTAACAATTCAGCGCACTCACCCAGGTTCATCACCAGAGTCAACAATAACACTCTACTGACTACTAACAATTCAGTGCACTCACCCAGGTTCATCACCAGAGTCAACAATAACACTCTACTGACTACTAACAATTCAACGCACTACTAACAATTCAGCGCACTCACCTAGGTTCATCCCCAGAGTCAACAATAACACTCTACTGACTACTAACAATTCAACGCACTCACCCAGGTTCATCACCAGAGTCAACAATAACACTCTACTGACTACTAACAATTCAACGCACTCACTAGGTTCATCACCAGAGTCAACAATAACACTCTACTGACTACTAACAATTCAGCGCACTCACCTAGGTTCATCCCCAGAGTCAACAATAACATTCTACTGACTACTAACAATTCAACGCACGCACCTAGGTTCATCACCAGAGTCAACAAAAACACTTTACTGACTACTAACAATTCAGCGCACTCACCTAGGTTCATCACCAGAGTCAACAATAACACTTTACTGACTACTAGCAATTCAGCGCACTCACCTAGGTTCATCACCAGAGTCAACAATAACACTTTACTGACTACTAACAATTCAGCGCACTCATCTAGGTTCATCACCAGAGTCAACAATAACACTTTACTGACTACTAACAATTCAGCGCACTCACCTAGGTTCATCCCCAGAGTCAACAATAACACTCTACTGACTACTAACAATTCAGCGCACTCACCTAGGTTCATCACCAGAGTCAACAATAACACTTTACTGACTACTAACAATTCAGCGCACTCACCTAGGTTCATCACCAGAGTCAACAATAACACTTTACTGACTACTAACAATTCAGCGCACTCACCTAGGTTCATCCCCAGAGTCAACAATAACACTCTACTGACTACTAACAATTCAGCGCACTCACCTAGGTTCATCACCAGAGTCAACAATAACACTTTACTGACTACTAGCAATTCAGCGCACTCACCTAGGTTCATCACCAGAGCCAACAACGCCACTGTGCATGGGACCTCGACGACTTCTTGTACACAAATCACCAGTAGAGTGTGATCTCTTGAGCAGACGTGAATCTGTGTCATCATACTCATCAAGATCATTGAAACATCCATTCTCATGAATGTCTCCAATTTCAAATCTGCCATCTTCTGCATTGCAGGGTTTGAATCCACATCCTAACAGCAATTCTTTATCTCCCAGTGTCTTACTAACGCCACACCCCCACATCATCTCGTTCCCATCACTGCCATCTTCTGGAGAAAATAAATTTGGTCCTGCATTAATGTTTTTCAGGTCTATCTGATGTCCTGCTAAACTTTTAAGAAAATAATCAACTGTGAGATCAGCACTTGTTTTGTGATAGCTGCCTCTAAGTTCATCCTCTTGTGAGTCAGTCTTTAAAAAGCTCTCTGCTGTAGACATTTCTGTTACAATCTTTCCACTTTCAGCTGCCAGACTCTTTGCTATTTTCTTTGTGGTTTCTTGCAGGGACAGTTGAATAGCAAGCTTCAGCTGGTGGTCATCTGCACCTGCAAATAAATGTAAAATTAGCAGCATCACCATTGTTGTTAACTAACTTCCAAATTTAAATATTGCATTCAACTCTGCATCAGATTATCTATAATATTTGGAAATTTAGTAATAATAAAATATTGATTCCTTTACCATAAAACTGCACCAAATATTGGCCATAAATGTGTTATTTTTGTCCCAAATTTGGAAAATTTATAATTTTTTAAAGCAAATTTTGGCATTTTTTTGTTATTTATTAATAAAAATTTTTTTGGCATTGTACAGTCAGTTGTGCCGACCAAAGTGCACTAGAGTATTTTTGTGCAATGAGAAACACTACCTTAATAGAAGGCGTGGGATGAAGAAAGAAGAATGTGTATCATTGATTAATTATACTACAACTAAGAAAAATCACTGACTGGCTAGAGATTGGCAAACAAATGAACCTTTATTCCAACGACATTTTAGTTTAAGTATTTTGTTTATTAACAGCACTGCCAATTGCCAGGATCATATCAGCACCACTGGAGTGCCAGAATTTCATCCAGCAGGAGTTCTTTAACATGCCAGGCATGGGGCCTCGATTTCAGCAACGGGACAGACATGACAGTTTGGTGAACAGTTTCAGGATCAGTAAAAGACAAGGCAAAATCAGGTTGGCAACAGCTTGTGTGCCAGACCCTGACCCTGCTTTACCAGATATCAGAATGCAGGGATTTTGTTACAATTTCTGTCTGCAGAAATGCTCACTGCTTTCTTCTTTTTTCCAGAAAACTCACTTAATGGAAATGATTATTACGATAGGTTGCAAATGTTCCACAAGATGTAGCATTTATATCTTTTTCAACAAGATGGGGCTCCTCCCCATTATACAAGGAACATTCATGATGAAGTGTTCCCTAATAGGTAAATTAGCCTCTGTGATCAACTGCTTTAGATGTTTCCTGGGAATTCATTTAGGGCAGACTGGATGTATGCAACTTAAGTACACATCTGTCCAAGAGGACTTTTAAAAAATTGTAAAATGTCCTACATTTTGAGAAATTCTAACTGCAGTGAATTTTGCATGCTTCTGTCGTATTTCCAGTGTTCATTTATCAAATTTTTCTGTTAACTGGCATAACAGCTTGCCTTTAAAGTATCATGTGATCACACTAAACTTAACTACTGATGCTAGTTCATTTTAATTTTGTCTGCCTGCGCATGTGAGAAGGTTGTTTGTGAAAACTTTGTTTCTATTTCGAAAAAATGGAAAGTATCTAAAATGCTGAAACATAAATGGCAAACAAGTATAAGCCTTTTAAATGTGAAAGAAGCCAAATGTGCTGTAACGTTGGTAGTACTGAATGCTACTCACAATTACTTTACTCTTGAAACAGTTTCCTCAGTGAGCAATGTGTTAGTGAAATACAACTTTAAACATCTATCTTGCGCAGAGTTTCACAAATATGCCAAAAATAACCATGAGCCACATATACGTATTTTAAATGTATGATTTGTTGTGGTTTAAATAATATTATATACAAAATAAAGATGATCCTTTTTCCAATTTGTATTTAACTTTCCTACATTTTGATGCTGTTGTCCAGTCACCCTGAGATGGAACATCTCTTCAGAGTGGTACGCACATTCACTGTAATGTTACATTCCAACTTAAATTTAGACAAATGCGCTCTGTACAGCAATGGTAAATGTTTCTATTAGACGTATACAAATAATTCAAATAGGTTAATTTTTTTAATATCCAGTTACTTATGAAAAACCCTGTATTTTGTATTTTAACCAATTTGAAAATTTGAATTATTGCTCTAACATTATATTGAAGAAGCACAAAATTTTGGGAATTTACTAATTTGATGCTATGAAATTTCAACACCACCATCTTAAAAGTATCAGATTTCCCTGCTATTATATGTAAGTAATAATTTCATATTGGATACAGAATAAAATAAAGAGTATTCATTTCAAAGTGACTCCTTAAGGACTGAGTTACTCTCTGTTAGCGATCAGAATTACTGTTTCTGTGCTTCAATAGCAGCTCATAAGGATTGCCATTCTTCTAACCAGCTCTCAAATTTTATGTGAAGATAAAAGCTTCTCCAAAATATCACTTATAGTTTCCATTCTATCAATATTTTACTTTCCAGCTGATAATTTGTAAAGATGTGCTTTTATGCAACATATACATTTGTCGCAATCTTTCAGCATTCTTGTGCCTGAAATTGACTATAAAAATATGTTATATAATTTTCAGGCATTCATATGAAAATGAAAAAAGTCACTGCTCAAATTGCTACTTTATTTCACTTTAAGTAATACCTGAATTTCTGTATTACTTATAGAAAGGGATACCAGTTTTCAGTTTGATAGAATAAAAGGAAGTAATTGCAGTTTTCAACCTAAATATATATTATCAATTTTCTAATAAGTAGGTCTGGACGTGCATAAGAGGTAAGTGAACAACTGCAAAAGAGGTAAGTAGTTACAGCACATTATTAGCCCGCAGGCAGCTGAGCACAAAAAAATGCCATGTTAATTATTTGGGACAAGATATTTCTTTGCACATTTCTTCAAGATTAATGAAGTATGAAATCCAAAAGGATTAAAATCTGATCACCAAATTTGGAGAACCACCACCAAAGCGAGTAAGAGACAAACAAGGGAGACTAAAGAAATAACTCATCATTCCAGCTATAGAGTCAAGGCAGACTAAAGGAATAATTCAAGCTCCCAGTTATACGGTCAAGGCAGACTAAAGCATTAAATCTAGTTTCCAGCTATGGAGTCATGGCAGACTAAAGGAATAACTCTAGCTCTCTGCTATGGAGTCAAACCAGACTAAGGGAATACCTCAAGCTCCCAGCTATGGAGTCATGGCAGACTAAAGGAATAACTCTAGCTCTCTACTATGGAGTCAAACCAGACTAAGGGAATACCTCAAGCTCCCAGCTATGGAGACAAGGCAGACTAAAGCAATAACTCTAGCTCTCAGCTATGGAGTCAAACCACACTATGGGAATAACTCAAGCTCCCAGCTATGGAGACAAACCAGGCTAAAGGAAAAACTTTAGCTCACAGCTATGGAGACAAGGCAGACTAAAGCAATAACTCTAGCTCTCAGCTATGGAGTCAAACCACACTATGGGAATAACTCAAGCTCCCAGCTATGGAGACAAACCAGGCTAAAGGCAAAACTCTAGCTCCCAGCTATGGAGTCATGGCAGACTAAAGGAATAACTTCAGCTCACAGCTATGGAGACAAGGCAGATTAAAAGAATAACTCAAGCTTGCAGCTATGGAGGTAAACCAGACTAAAAGATTAACTCAAGCTTCCAACTATGGAGTCAAGGCAGACTAAAGCATTAACTATACTTTCAAGCATTGGAGTCAAGGCAGAATAAAGGAATACATCAAGCCTCCAGCTATGGAGTCAAGGCAGACTAAAGGAATAACTCAAGCTTCCAGCTATGGAGTCAAGGCAGACTAAAGGAATAACTCAAGCTTCCAGCTATGGAGTCAAGGCAGACTAAAGGAATAACTCAAGCTTCCAATTATGGAGAAAAGGCAGACTAAAGGAACAACTCTAGCTCTGAGCTATGGAGTCAAGGCAGACAAAAAAAAAAATAACTCAAGCTTCCAGCTATGGAGTCAAGGCAGACTAAATGAACAGCTCTAGCTCCCAGCTATGGAGTCATGGCAGACTAAAGGAATAACTCTAGCTCCCAGCTATGGAGTCAAGTCAGACTAAAGAAATAACTGTAGCTCGCAGCTATGGTGTTAAGGCAGACTAAAGGTATAACTCTAGTTCCCAGCTATGGAGTCAAGTCAGACTAAAGAAATAACTCTAGCTCCCAGCTATGGAGTCATGGCAGACTAAAGGAATAACTCTAGCTCCCAGCTATGGAGTCAAGTCAGACTAAAGAAATAACTCTAGCTCCCAGCTATAGAGTCAAGTCAGACTAAAGGAATAACTCTAGCTCCCAGCTATGGAGTCAAGTCAGACTAAAGGAATAACTCTAGCTCCCAGCTATGGAGTCAAGTCAGACTAAAGGAATAACTCTAGCTCCCAGCTATGGAGTCAAGTCAGACTAAAGAAATAACTCTAGCTCCCAGCTATGGTGTTAAGGCAGACTAAAGGTATAACTCTAGTTCTCAACTATAGAGTCGAGGCAGATTAAAGGAATAACTCTAGCTTCCAGCTATGGAGTCAAGGCAGATTAAAGGAATAACTCTAGCTTCCAGCTATGGAGTCAAGGCAGACTAAAGGAATAACTCTAGCTCCCAGCTATGGAGTCAAGTCAGACTAAAGAAATAACTCTAGCTCCCAGCTATGGAGTCAAGGCAGACTAAAGGAATAACTCAAGCTTCCAATTATGGAGAAAAGGCAGACTAAAGGAACAACTCTAGCTCTGAGCTATGGAGTCAAGGCAGACAAAAAAAAATAACTCAAGCTTCCAGCTATGGAGTCAAGGCAGACTAAATGAACAGCTCTAGCTCCCAGCTATGGAGTCATGGCAGACTAAAGAAATAACTCTAGCTCCCAGCTATGGTGTTAAGGCAGACTAAAGGTACAACTCTAGTTCCCAACTATGGAGTCGAGGCAGATTAAAGGAATAACTCTAGCTTCCAGCTATGGAGTCAAGGCAGACAAAAGGAATAACTCTAGCTCCCAGCTATGGAGTCATGGCAGACTAAAGGAATAACTCTAGCTTCCAGCTATGGAGTCAAGGCAGACAAAAGGAATAACTCTAGCTCTCAGCTATGGTGTTAAGGCAGACTAAAGGTATAACTCTAGTTCCCAACTATGGAGTCGAGGCAGATTAAAGGAATAACTCTAGCTCCCAGGTAAGAAGCCAAGGCAGACTAAAGTATTAACTCAAGCGTCCAGCTATGGAGTCAAGGCAGACTAAGGGAATAACTCAAGCTTCCAGCTATGGAGTCAAGGCAGACTAAGGGAATAACTCAAGCTCCCAGCTATGGAGTCAAGGCAGACTAAGGGAATAACTCTAGCTCCCAGCTATGGAGTCAAGGCAGACTAAGGGAATAACTCTAGCTCCCAGCTATGGAGTCAAGGCAGACTAAGGGAATAACTCAAGCTTCCAGCTATGGAGTCAAGGCAGACTACAGGAATAACTGAAGCTTCCAGCTAGGGAGTCAAGGCAGACTAAAGGAATAACTCAAGATTCCAGCTATGGAGTCAAGGCAGACTAAAGGAATAATTCAAGCTTCCAGCTATGGAGTCAAAAGTAATAACTCAAGCTCACAGCTATGGAGTCAAGGCAGACTAAAGGAATAACTCAAGCTCCCAGCTAGGGAGTCAAGATAGACTAAAGGAAAGTCTCTAGCTCCCAGCAATAGAATCAAGGCAGACTAAAGGAATAACTCAAGCTTCCAGCTTTGGAGACCAGGCATACTAAAGGAATAACTCTAGCTCCCAGCAATGGAGTCAAGGCAGCCTAAAGAATAACTCATACTTCCAGCTATGGGGTCAAAGCAGACTAAAGGAATAACTCAAGCTTCCAGCTAGGAAACCAAAAGCAACAACTAAAGCTCCCATCTATGGAGTCAAGTCAGTGTAAGGAATAACTCTAGCTTCTATCTTGGAGTCAAAAGGAGTAAGTCAAGCTCCCAGCTATAGAGTCAAGGCAGACTAAAGGAATAACTCAAGCTTCCAGCTATGGAGGCAAAAGGAATAATTCAACCTCCCACCTATGGCATCAAGGCAGGAATAAGGAACAGCTCAGGCTTCCAGCTATGGAGTCAATGCAAACTAAAGGAACAACTCAAGCTTCCAGCTATGGAGTCGAGGCAGACCAAAGGAATAACTCAAGCTTCCAGCTATGGAGTGAAAAGGAAGAACTCAGGCTTCCAGCTGTGGAGTCAAAAGGAGTAACTCAAGCTTACAGCTATGGAGTCAAAGGAGACTAAAGGAAGAACTCAAGCTTCCTGCTCTGGAGTCAAGGCAGACTAAAAGATTAACTCAGGCTTCCAGGCCTGGAGAGATAAGGAATAACTCAAGCTTCCAGTTATGGAGCAAAAGGAATAACTCAAGCTTCCAGTTATGGAGTCAAAAGGAAGAACTCAAGCTTCCAGCTATGGAGTCAAGGCAGACTAAAAGAATAACTCAAGCTTTCAGCTATGGAGACAGAAGGAATAACTCAAGCTTGCATCTATGGAGTCAAAAAGAACAACTCATCTTCCAACTATGGAGTCAAGGCAGACTAAAGGAATAACTCAAGCTTTTAGCTATGGAGTAAAAAGGAATAAATCGAGCTTTTAGCTAAGGAGTCAATCAGACTAAAGGAATAACTCAAGTTTCCAGCTATGGAGTCAAGGCAGACTAAAGGAATAACTGAAGCTCTCAGCTATGGAGTCATTGACATTTCATCAGGAGGATGAATCAATAATCGGCCTGTTTGGACTGCTGTGTCTGGGTTAATTTCAATGTAATCCTAAGTCCAGTTACTGTAGCCAAAGACTATGTCTATACTCACCTGCTTTACAAATTGTATCACAATTTTGTTCCAAACACACATTGATTTTTTCTTTTCACGATTATAACAATAATTCCAAGATTCATCAGCAATAACAATATTACAAGTGAATTTTGAAGTGCAATCTTGAAATTTTTCCAGAGTTTTTGTACACCAATCAACACATTGTTTTTGATTGGAAGTCAGATTATGTGGAATCCATGAACAACAAAGATTTCTCAAGTCTATGTTTTGGATTTGACACAATACAATGTTTTCATCAGCAAAAGAAGTATATAGCATTCATCACCAGGAAAACACTGAAACAGAACCTTCTTTTCATATTGTTAAAGTGATGGCCAAATCTTTTAAAAGCTTGCTACCATGTGGTTAAAATCCATTTCTATGCATGGCCAGGAGTCTCTCTCTCACTCTTCCTCTCTTTCACGCATACACATCTATTTCTAAAAATGCTCTTTTTGGATATGGGGTCCCCAAAACATATATTTAAAGGGAAATCTCGGAATATCATTTTTGAATGCAACTCAATATGTACATAGTAAGTAAAAATGATACAGCACTACATTACAAATTAGTTGTTATACATAAAAAAAAAAATTATGTTTAGAAAAATGGACTGTTCGAATAATGCGCTCTGTGTTACTATATCATAGGATGTTCACTCAGATACTAGGTCATTGTTACCCATTGTCAAATGTGCTCTGTGTTACTATAGCATACGCTGCGCTCCCAGATACTAGCTCATTGTTACCCATCCTCTAATGTGTTCTTTGTGACTATATCATAAGATGCGCACCCATATATAAGATAATTCTGAAATGTTGTTTGTGTGAGTATACCTCCCATATTGCTAGGCTCAACACTGGTGCCAGGCTGCCCCACGGAATCGTCCTGGGCCTTCTTAGCTGCTTCCTCTGCTGCCCTCTGCCTCTTCTTCATCTCATCTTCGATCATTTGGAGTCGTGACATCTCCAGTGCTATGACCAGGTCCATGTTATAGTCTGCTGTTACGTTCACACGATACACTGCAACAAGAATCTTAGCTGGTTTGAAATGATCAAACACACACAGATCTTGCGTATTTACTAACTTGTTTTAATCATAAAACCCAACAGGTCAATGCTATCTCATGATTAATACCCGGACACCAGTTCAAATAAAGCAAAGGATCATAATTGTGATTTCGAGAACTGTCCATATTTGGACCCTTTTGAACCATAATTTCCTGTGACTTTTAGGACTACTTCCAACAGAGCCTGGCTTGAGGGGGTGGACAACAGTGTTGATGTTTGAATGACAAGCATCAAAGCAGTTTATTAATTGCATGAAAAATAAAATGCATACTTTGAATTTTCTGGAAATAGCTCATACAGTGCTGTTTATTCAAAAGAAACTTGAAAGTAAGTTTATAAAAGTCATAAATATGTTTTTAAAACCTCTAATTTATTTCTAATTAACTTTTTGTGGCATCAGCTATTTCTGATATACTCACCATTACTGTTGAATGCTTTGGGTACTCCATAAGAGGTAGAAAAACATCTTACTGTATATTGCAAATATCTATTTATTTACAAGCCACTTTTAAAATGTTGCTATGGTAGCAGGATAATGGTGTTCACAAGCTAATTCAATGCGTTTTTATTGAAATATATAAAGTTCAGAATCATCCAGCAACTTGTATTCTTACACTTGGATGTGAAAACTTGCAAGGATGCAACAATTTCAAATGTGGTTGAGGACACCTAACAGATGTGGAGTCAAACGAAATTTCATGGAGTGGCAGATGCCATAGGTGTGTCAACAGGAATAGCAATTCATATTTTGCATTGTAAGCTGGATTTGAAAAAACTGTCAGTCCAATGGATGCCATATTTGCTCACATGGACTTTCTGCATTCAGTTGTCACCACTGAGAAACCTGGAATCATCATTATATTCCTGAAACCAAGCAACATCGAAACAATGCAAAGAAGATAAAGATGGTCGAATGAGATGGTGGATAGCAAAGCGTTTTTGGAATGTTGATGGTTTATGGTTTGTATTTAAGGGTACTCAACTACTGACATCGTTAGTACCCTAACAAAATATAAAACTCATCAAACATCTAATTATAATAAAGTCAGTTATACAAACCAGTCAAAAGCCACAGATAAAGCTAAAAACGGAGCAAAAAGCACAAAAAACTAAAATTAAGGTCATTGGGTTAAGTCACTGGTGATAAAAAGAAGTGAAAATCCAATAACCCTATTAAAATCCATTGGGATAAAGTAAACCCAAAAACTGAATCCTTTCTGGACAAGTCACTTTTGACAAGAAACTGATGTGCTCCATGAGGGAGCTGCTAGAGTGGACCGATTCACTTTTAAAAAGTGAAATGTGTCAAACTCATCATCACTTTCTAGAAAAAGGGAAATGCTAGAGTGAATTGCCATGTACAGTTTCATCTAGAGCTGCTAGACTGAGTCGATGACTGTTTCATCTAGAGCTGCTAGAGTACACAGAATCACTTTTAAAAAATGAAATGTGTCAAACTCATCACTTTCTAGAAAAAGGGAAATATTGCAGTGAGTTGACCGTTTCATCTAGAGCTGCTAGAGCACACAGAATCACTTTTAAAAAAGTGATATGTGTCAAAGTCATCATCACTTTCTAGAAAAAGGGAAATGCTAGAGTGAATTGCCATGTACAGTTTCATCTAGAGCTGCTAGACTGAGTCGATGATTGTTTCATCTAGAGCTGCTAGAGTACACAGAATCACTTTTAAAAAATGAAATGTGTCAAACTCATCACTTTCTAGAAAAAGGGAAATATTGCAGTGAGTTGACCATTTCATCTAGAACTGCTAGAGCACACAGAATCACTTTTAAAAAAGTGAAATGTGTCAAAGTCATCATCACTTTCTAGAAAAAGGAAAATGCTAGAGTGAGTTGACTGTTTCATCTAGAGCTGCTACAGTGAGCTGACTGTTTCATCTAGAGCTGCTAGAGTGAGTTGACTGTTTCATCAAGAGCTGCTAGAGTGAGTTGGCTGCTAGAGTGAGTTGATTGTTTCATCTAGAGCTTCTAGAGTGAGTGAGTTGACTGTTTCATCTAGAGCTGCTAGAGTGAGCTGATTGTTTCATCTAGAACTGCACCCCCCCACTTCTTGTTCCCAAACATGACAATATGTTTGTAGACTTAGCATAACAATTACTGATACAAAACAAATATATATAAGAAAGCGTGTGCTCCAACAAATGTATACATACCATCGTCGTCTGTTGCCATCCTGGCAGTGCGACTACAGCGTAGACTGCAGTAGTCATGGACTGCAGAAGTGCGAGGATTGCGCGCTCTGGGTCGACTGCAGCCCACTCTGTTACACTCACCAAGCACACTTACTGCCAATGCACGATTCACTTCTGTTTCCTGTCAAAAATACATCACATAATGGGTATTGCATTCAACCCAAAAATTACATTTCACTGAAAATGCATCTTTGGAATACCCCTGAAACAAAAAAAAAATCATTTTTAGATAAAGGTGTGTGTGTTTTTGTTGAGAGAAGAGAAGAGAAGAGAAGAGAAGAGAAGAGGAGAGGAGAGGAGAGGAGAGGAGAGGAGAGGAGAAGGAGAGGAGAGGAGAGGAGAGGAGAGGAGAGGAGAGGAGAGGAGAGGAGAGAGAGAGAGAGAGAGAGAGAGAGAGAGAGAGAGAGAGAGAGAGAGAGAGAGAGAGAGAGAGAGAGAGAGAGAGAGAGAGAGAGAGAGAGAGAGAGAGAGAGAGAGAGAGAGAGAGAATAACTCAAAAACCAAAGCCCATTAAGTACCAAAATTGAATTGATATTTAAGCTAGCATCTTCCAAGGATGCAAAATAATGATTTTAAAGAAATCTCCCATCCCAAACTGCCCTTTAAATAGAAGAAATGTTTAAAAAAATTTCATTTTCTCCAAAATGGCTGTAACAATTTAAAAAAGGTTTAGAAATCATATATTAGCACCAGTCTTTTTCTTTTAGACCTTTAGTTTTTCTTAAAGTCTTATTTCTTGTTCTATTCAGTGGACACATGTAGAAATATTGATGCAGTTAGATTTGTTGAAAATCCCTCCACACCAAACTAACCCTTATATGGAAAAAATTGATTGTTTCAAAAATAGCTTTTACGGTTTGAATAAAATGCGGTAAATTAAAGACATTTACTTGACAAATAAAATGTATATACTGAACTTTCTAGCAACAGCCTCTGAATCTCTTCATTCTGGATGACTTTTTCTTAACGGGTAAACCTTACTACACAAAAATATGGATCTGGTTAAAATAGAATTTATATCATATAAATACTTTTAGTTGAGTTGAAGGCTTTGAAGGTATTCCTTGTTATTGATTTCACTTTTAAAATACTTCAACTTTTCACATATGGGAATTAGCCAACTCCTTGCCATGCAAAGAAGCAAAATTCAATTTCATAGCAACAGCTTTTAAAAGAAGGTGAAAAAATCTGATGTGTTCCATTCACATGACTTTCTCTACATCTCTGCAACAAATTATTGTTAAAAAGCTTATGCTTCCATTTAAAAAAATAGCAGAAATAGTCTTATTACTTGCTTCCTTGTAAGTAGAAGGGAAATAAGGGAGCACCATAGGTTAAAGTGATAGTCAAAAGCTGGTTGCTATGTGACTGAAGTTCCTTTGTTTGTATAGACAGGATCTGACAAAGTCCTGTGTGAAAAAAGTATAATTTTTTAAAGCTGAAACCAAAAACAAGGAATATCTAAAAAACGATCAACTCCAGGAATAAATGCTTATAACATAAATTTTGTGTTTTAAAGTGCTCTACATTTTTTGTGTGTTAAGTTTTTTTCCATCTCCTAGGGTTTAGCAGTTATGCAAAATTCCGTAAAATTCATGCAGAATAAAGTAGTCTTCAAAGATTATTCCCAGAAAATTCAAGATATACTTGTCAGGTAAATATGTTTAATATATGATACTTTAATGAAAATTGTTAGAGCCAATTTTGACAAAATTTTCGAAAACAGTTCCATGTAAAGGGTAGTATGGAGTGGGGGCATATTTCTCCAAATTTTTGTGTCGCATCCCTGGAAGATACTAAACTTAAATACCAAGTTTGGTATTTTACTTGCTTTTTGTTTTTGAGTTGCCGTGTTCATAAACACACGGACAGACTTTTTTGTGAAAATGCTTTCTTTGGATACAGTGGACTCTAAAAACATATATTTCCGGTGAAATCTCGGTATCAAATTTTTGGATGGAATGCAATACCTTCTCTATACAATATGTACATAGTACATGTAGAGAAGTAAAAAATGACTTAGTTCCTTTCTCCACTGACCGATTCTGCATAGTTATCATTGAAACTTAATTTGCATAAGGAGGTACACGACTAACAGCAATTTACCAATTGTAATGTGGAAAATGCAATAAGTTAATGTTAGTTCAGCTTTCGTTCTTTAATATTACACACATGGAAAGCGCATTGTAAGAAATCAATATTATGTTGAGCAAATATTGGGGGATGAACATAAATACGCAAGGGCCCTTATTATAAAAATCTGATGTGTTCCATTCACAAGACTTTCTCTATATCTCTGTAACAAATTACTGTTAATAAGCTTATATTTTATTTATTTCATGCTAATCAAGAAAAATTAGCAGAAATAGTATTATTTCTTGCTTTAATGTAAGTAGAAGCGAAATAAGGGAGTACCATAATTTAAAGTGAAAGCCAAAAGCTGGTTGCTATGTGACTGATGTTCCTTTGTGTGGACAGGAGTTGACAAATTCCTGTATGAGAAAAGTATGTTTTTCAAAGCTGAAACCAAGAAAAAGGAATATCTCAAAAATGATCAACTCCACGAAAAAAATGTATATAACATAAATTGTGTGTTTTAACGTGCTCTACATTTTTTGTGTGTTAAGTTTTTGTCCATCTCTTATGGTTTAGTAGTAATGCAAAATTCATCCAGAATAAAGTAGTCTTCAGAGGCTATTCCCAGAAAATTCAAAATATATATTTTATTTGTCAGGTAAATATCTTTAATATATGATATTTTAGTCAAAATCGTTAGAGCCATTTTTTAGAAAATTAAAATTTTCGAAAAAAGTTCCATGTAAAGGGTAGTTTGGGGTGAGGGGGATTTTTCTCAAAATCTTCGTGTCGGATTCCTGGAATCTTCGTGTCGGATTCCTGGAAGATACTAAACTTAAATACCAAGTTTGGTATTTTACCGTCTTTTCGTTTTTGAGTTATCGTGTTCACAGACACACACACAGACCTTTTTCTGAAAATACTTTTTTTAGATACAGGGGACCCTAAAACATATATTTCAGGTGAAATCTCGGTATTGAATTTTTTGGTGGAGTGCAATACATTCTCTATACATAGTGCGTATAGAGAAAGAAAAATGAGCCTTTGGGCACATGTGATGAAGCAAGATGGGGATGAGACATAGACTGCCATACACCAAGTCACTAGGTATTTTCATCACACATACTTAAAATGAGAATACACAACTTACCTCCTCATCAGAGTCAAAATCCGGCCAGTCGTAGATGGCACTGAGGTTTGTGTGACGGCCCTGAGAGTCCTTGACCCAAGGATTGTTAGGATCCAGATCCTTGAGGGAGGCAGCAATTGCATGAGACATTTGCTCCTATTAAACAAAATCCTAATGAGTAATGTGACCTCTCATACTAGCAATACTTCCTTCCTTTGTTTACACAACCATCCATTGTTACACCTGCCACATCACTAACAGCTATAAAAGTCTCAAGTTACAACTCATATGATTTTCTCTGACTGTTCTGCAAACATCTTTCATAAGGTTATTCTTCTTTCTACACAATCATAAACATTAGCAGAATGTTCTTATTACTTAGTTCCTTATGAGTTGAAGGCAACTAAAGGAATGTGCTATGTTAAAGTGATAGTCAAATATTTTAAAAGCTGTTGTTATGCGATTGTCATTGAAATTGGCTTCTTTGCTTGGTCAGGAGTAGGACAAAAGAAAAACAGACACTTCCTGTCTGAGAAAAGTATAAAGCATTTTATAAATTGAAACTAATAACAACGAATATCTTGGAAATGGTTAACTCTACAACAAAAATATATATAATATATAGATTGTGTCTTTTAAAGAAATCTACATTTTTGTGTAGTAAGTTTTTGTCTATCTCTTACGGTTTAATTGTTATGGAAAATTTTGGAAAAATCACCCAGAATAAAGTGCTCTTCAGAGGCTATTGCCAGAAAATTCAAAATATACGCTTTATTTGTGTTGTGTACAACTTTAATATGCATTATTTTATTCAAAATTGTTAGAGCCATTTTTATAAAAACAAAAATTTCTCCATGTAAAGGGTAGTTTGGAGAGATGGGATTTTCTTGGAAATCTTCGTGTTGCATCCTTGAAAGATGATAAACTTAAATACCAAGTTTGGTACTTAATAGCCTTTTAGTTTTTGAGCTATGCTGTACACACATGCACGGGCATACGCATATGGACATTTTTCTGAAAATACTTTTTTTGGATTCAGGGGGTCCCAAAAGATTTATTTCCAGTGCAATACAATAGCTTCTCTGTACAATATACCCAGAGCTACGACTGATTGTTGTCTACAGTGGTGCTATTTTCTAATTGCACAGCACAGTAACTAATATATTTATGTATTTCTTTGTTATTCTTTTAGTTTATTTTATGAAGGGGCTTTAATTGGGTACCAAACAGGAATAATAATTTTGGGGGATTAACAACATTGAACATGTGAGGATTTTATATAACTTTTGTTTTAATAACTGCTGGAAGAGATGTTTTTTAACTATAGACTACATAATAATTTATTGCATTAAATAGAATAATATAATTGAGGAAAATGAAAAAGGATTTAAAATATAATAAAGGAAATACAGAATTGTTAAAATGTCTTGTTCAACTGGGCAAGTTACAATTCAAATAATGCAATCCTTGAGAGTTTTGTAATATCCTTGGTGCAACGGACACTTTTTCTTGATGTCATCTAGAGCTACAAAATAAAATTGTACTGCATAACTGCTGAAGTAAATACAGTTATTGTAATCAAAAAAAGAGAAATTTTGTTACAATATTGTAATTGTGATATGATGCTCATCCTAACTTGCACTACATTACTCTGTGTGTTGCATCAGTTCAATTTAGAAAATGTGACTGTTTGAATTTTTTGTTTCTTGCACTTTTATTATTAGTATTTCTCAGCAAAGCGCAGCATTTCCATGGTGACAAGGAATCAGCTCGTACCGAGAGTAGGATGTACAAAATCAGACACAAAATGTTGTCCAGGAACCTTCTTCTTTACTTCCCTTCTGAAGGAAGCCAGGTTAGTGATGGGTTGTTATAAAATGCTCACCAATATGGAACTTTATTAAAAAAATAGTAAAGAGCTAAGTGTCGCTCAGAAATCAACAGAGAGCAACTGACAAAATATCTAAATTACAGCATCATTGATCACGTCTGTCTGGCAGACAGAAACACTTGGTCAATGCCTCATTTCCCATTATTATTACAAAATGTTGTAATTCAAAACAAAAGACTGCAAATATATTAAAACATAAAAGAAACCATTAGTGAAGGACATACTGAAAATAGTGTGAAGAATAAATGAAATATATTCAGAAGTCAATATTTCAAAGAAAATGCATGCTATTATTACAAATATCAATTATTATGTTATTAATTATCATAAATACAGCATTAACATTCTTTAGGAAATGGTCTTTTTGAGGTTAAGTTTTAGATTAGGCTATGTGAAATTTAATAATACACTATTATTTTAGTTTTCTAAAATAAGATTGAAAAACATCATTACAGCTCAATGTCAAATTTTGGGGATCCTTTTCAAAAGATGGGATCAATTATTTGACATAGTGTAATATTCGTACTCAACAACTTTAAGTGTGAGGTCTAGGAAAGATCCAATTTCTTACCTTCAGGAATCCCATCTGGAAAATTTCACATCTTTGGAAATATTGCAACCAAAATAAAATAAAAAAAAAAGGTAATACAGCCCCTCAAAAGCAAGAATTCACCAGGATATATGAAATAAATCACAAAAATATTAACTATGTGCTGATAAGTCATATACAGATCAGTTTTAAAGAGACATTCCCAGACAGATTAAAATATTCAGTTGCTAAGCTTTATACAAGAAAGTGCAAAACTCGCAAATGTAAAACTATAGATCAGCATCTTTACTTATATCTTTTTCCAAAATCTTTGAAAAAAAAATTGTTTAAAAGAATTTATTTATCTCCATCTAGATAAATGGATATTTTAACAAAGCAACAGTTTGGATTCAGCAACCCAAGTTAACTAATGATTTTATACCCTAGGATGCCAAGTTTAACACACCAGGAATAAGTGATCTATCAAAGGCATTTAACTGTGTTAATCATAAAATACTTCTATCAAAATTATCACACTATGGTATAAGGGACTTATTGAACAAAAAACAAACGATTATAAACAATTCAAATAATAGAAATGCTTACTCTGAAATAAAGCATGGTGTCCCACAAGGTATATTTTGGGTTCCTTATTTTTACTGTACATTAATGGTCATACAGCAGTAATACACAAAAATGGTTATCAAGTTCTTTTTGTGGAATTTTACAAGTATTATAATTAAAGAACACAAAACCAGTCAGCTCTCAAAAACAACTACAAAATCTTCTGTATACTAAATAATTAGTTTGAAACTAACAACATTTCTATAAATTTTGAAAAACTAACTACATTAATTTCTGCATAAAGCAAAAAAGCACTACAGACTTCATAATAGAATATGAAAGTAATGAAATTGCAGAAGCTATCAACATAAAATTCTTAGGTCTTATGATTGATCGTAACATGAATTAGAAACACCATATTGATTATATCTTACCCAAACTGAGCTCTTCATACTTTGCAATCCGATCTAGAATACAGCATACTATGCATATTTTCATTTATCATGGAAGAATATTATTTCATGCAATAATATTCTGAGGAAATTCAGTAGATGACAAAAAAAAGGTAATAAGAATAATGGTAGGGACAAGACAATCAACTCACTACAAACCAATATTCAAAATGTTTGGAATTTTGCCATTTGCTTGCACAATATATTCTGGCATGTTATATGTAACAAATAACAACGAAAATAGACAGAGACAAGATTTACATAGACCAACAAATAATTAGCAAAAACTCTAAAAAGGGGTTTGCTACAAACGCAGACTTTTAATTAATTCACTTCCATCTCCTATAAAGTAATTGCATAAGAATTAAAAACATACCTTATTACACACACCTTCTATACACAGGAGGAATTCAGTCAAAAATATGATACGCGAGTATACATACAGTAGGTATGCAACAAAACTTGGCCATTTGGCACACAGTACATCTCCTGGTCATGTACAGTACACTTGGCTGACAGTCACATGCTACATCTCCTGGTCATGTACAGTACACTTGGCTACAGTCACATGGTACATCTCCTAGTCATGTACAGTACACTTGGCTACAGTCACATGGTACATCTCCTGGTCATGTACAGTACACTTGGCTACAGTCACATGGTACATCTCCTAGTCATGTACAGTACACTTGGCTAACAGTAACATGGTACATCTCCTGGTCATGTACTGTACACTTGGCTGACAGTCACATGGTACATCTCCTGGTCATGTACTGTACACTTGGCTGACAGTCACATGGTACATCTCCTGGTCATGTACAGTACACTTGGCTGACAGTAACATGGTACATCTCCTGGTCATGTACTGTACACTTGGCTGACAGTCACATGGTACATCTCCTGGTCATGTACTGTACACTTGGCTGACAGTCACATGGTACATCTCCTGGTCATGTACTGTACACTTGGCTACAGTCACATGGTACATCTCCTAGTCATGTACAGTACACTTGGCTGACAGTCACATGGTACATCTCCTGGTCATGTACTGTATACTTGGCTAACAGTAACATGGTACATCTCCTGGTCATGTACTGTACACTTGGCTGACAGTCACATGGTAAATTTCCTGGTCATGTACAGTACACTTGGCTGACAGTCACATGGTCCATCTCCTGGTCATGTACAGTACACTTGGCTGACTGCCACATGGTCCATCTCCTGGTCACGTACTGTATTATTAGCTGACTGTCACAGGGTCCATCTCCTGGTCACGTACTGTATTATTAGCTGACAGTCACATGGTCTATCTCCTGGTCATGTAATGTACACTTGTCTGACAGTCACATGGTCCATCTCTTGGTCATGTACTGTACACTTGTCTGACAGTCACATGGTCCATCTCCTGGTCATGTACTGTACACTTGTCTGACAGTCACATGGTCCATCTCCTGGTCATGTACTGTTCACTTGTCTGACAGTCACATGGTCCATCTCCTGGTCATGTACTGTACACTTGTCTGACAGTCACATGGTCCATCTCCTGGTCATGTACTGTACACTTGTCTGACAGTCACATGGTCCATCTCCTGGTCATGTACTGTACACTTGTCTGACAGTCACATGGTCTATCTCCTGGTCATGTACTGTACACTTGTCTGACAGTCACATGGTCTATCTCCTGGTCATGTACTGTACACTTGGCTGACAGTCACATGGTCTATCTCCTGGTCATGTACTGTACACTTGTCTGACAGTCACATGGTCCATCTCCTGGTCATGTACTGTACACTTGGCTGACAGTCACATGGTCTATCTCCTGGTCATGTACTGTACACTTGCCTGACAGTCACATGGTACATCTCCTGGTCATGTACTGTACACTTGTCTGACAGTCACATGGTCCATCTCCTGGTCACGTACTGTACACTTGTCTGACAGTCACATGGTCCATCTCCTGGTCATGTACAGTACTCTTGTCTGACAGTCACATGGTCCATCTCCTGGTCACGTACTGTACATTTGTCTGACAGTCACATGGTCCATCTCCTGGTCACGTACTGTACACTTGTCTGACAGTCACATGGTCTATCTCCTGGTCATGTACTGTACACTTGTCTGACAGTCACATGGTCCATCTCCTGGTCACGTACTGTACATTTGTCTGACAGTCACATGGTCCATCTCCTGGTCACGTACTGTACACTTGTCTGACAGTCACATGGTCCATCTCCTGGTCACGTACTGTACACTTGTCTGACAGTCACATGGTCCATCTCCTGGTCACGTACTGTACATTTGTCTGACAGTCACATGGTCCATCTCCTGGTCATGTACTGTACACTTGTCTGACAGTCACATGGTCCATCTCCTGGTCACGTACTGTACACTTGTCTGACAGTCACATGGTCCATCTCCTGGTCACGTACTGTACACTTGCCTGACAGTCACATGGTACATCTCCTGGTCACGTACTGTACATTTGTCTGACAGTCACAGGGTCCATCTCCTGGTCACGTACTGTACACTTGTCTGACAGTCACATGGTCCATCTCCTGGTCATGTACTGTACATTTGTCTGACAGTCACATGGTCCATCTCCTGGTCACGTACTGTACACTTGTCTGACAGTCACATGGTCCATCTCCTGGTAACGTACTGTACACTTGTCTGACAGTCACATGGTCTATCTCCTGGTCATGTACTGTACACTTGGCTGACAGTCACATGGTCCATCTCCTGGTCATGTACTGTACATTTGTCTGACAGTCACATGGTTCATCTCCTGGTCACGTACTGTACACTTGTCTGACAGTCACATGGTCCATCTCCTGGTCATGTACAGTACTCTTGTCTGACAGTCACATGGTCCATCTCCTGGTCACGTACTGTACATTTGTCTGACAGTCACATGGTCTATCTCCTGGTCACGTACTGTACACTTGTCTGACAGTCACATGGTCCATCTCCTGGTCACGTACTGTACACTTGTCTGACAGTCACATGGTCCATCTCCTGGTCATGTACTGCACACTAATCTGAAAGTCACATGGTCCATCTCCTGGTCAAGTACTGTACACTTGTCTGACAGTCACATGGTCTATCTCCTGGTCATGTACTGTACACTTGGCTGACTGTCACATGGTCCATCTCCTGGTCATGTACTGTATTATTAGCTGACTGTCACAGGGTCCATCTCCTGGTCACGTACTGTATTATTAGCTGACAGTCACATGGTCCATCTCCTGGTCATGTACTGTATTATTAGCTGACTGTCACATGGTCCATCTCCTGGTCATGTACTGTATTATTAGCTGACAGTCACATGGTCCATCTCCTGGTCACGTACTGTATTATTAGCTGACAGTCACATGGTCCATCTCCTGGTCACGTACTGTATTATTAGCTGACTGTCACAGGGTCCATCTCCTGGTCACATACTGTATTATTAGCTGACAGTCACATGGTCCATCTCCTGGTCATGTACTGTATTATTAGCTGACTGTCACAGGGTCCATCTCCTGGTCACATACTGTATTATTAGCTGACAGTCACATGGTCCATCTCCTGGTCATGTACTGTATTATTAGCTGACTGTCACAGGGTCCATCTCCTGGTCACGTACTGTATTATTAGCTGACAGTCACATGGTCCATCTCCTGGTCATGTACAGTACTCTTGTCTGACAGTCACATGGTTCATCTCCTGGTCACGTACTGTACACTTGTCTGACAGTCACATGGTTCATCTCCTGGTCACGTACTGTACACTTGTCTGACAGTCACATAGTCTATCTCCTGGTCATGTACTGTACACTTGCCTGACATTCAATGGTCCATCTCCTGGTCATGTACTGTACACTTGGCTGACTGTCACATGGTCCATCTCCTGGTCACGTACTGTATTATTAGCTGACAGTCACATGGTCCATCTCCTGGTCACGTACTGTATTATTAGCTGACTGTCACAGGGTCCATCTCCTGGTCACATACTGTATTATTAGCTGACAGTCACATGGTCCATCTCCTGGTCATGTACTGTATTATTAGCTGACTGTCACAGGGTCCATCTCCTGGTCACATACTGTATTATTAGCTGACAGTCACATGGTCCATCTCCTGGTCATGTACTGTATTATTAGCTGACTGTCACAGGGTCCATCTCCTGGTCACGTACTGTATTATTAGCTGACAGTCACATGGTCCATCTCCTGGTCATGTACAGTACTCTTGTCTGACAGTCACATGGTTCATCTCCTGGTCACGTACTGTACACTTGTCTGACAGTCACATGGTTCATCTCCTGGTCATGTACTGTACACTTGGCTGACTGCCACATGGTCCATCTCCTGGTCACGTACTGTATTATTAGCTGACAGTCACATGGTACATCTCCTGGTCATGTACAGTACTCTTGTCTGACAGTCACATGGTTCATCTCCTGGTCACGTACTGTACACTTGGCTGACTGTCACATGGTCCATCTCCTGGTCATGTACTGTACACTTGGCTGACTGTCACATGGTCTATCTTCTGGTCATGTACTGTACACTTGCCTGACATTCAATGGTCCATCTCCTGGTCATGTACTGTACACTTGGCTGACTGTCACATGGTACATCACCTAGTCACACATGCGTGGATGTCAAATAAAATCTCAAATCATATTCACAGTTATCAAAATAAACACAAAACATTTGTTATAAGAGATGTTGGAAATGCTATCCATCTACATTAATACATCTATGACAATTTTCATTCAGATGCAGTAGCTCAGCTGAGAAATAGTGTTCTTTCTATCCTGATATTTTGTTGTTTTAATTCTCCTAATGTGTGGGGATAAGCTTTTGTATACTTTATTTTTCAAATTGTTCTATATATAAAAGGTAACCGAGCGCACCATAAACCTTATTAGTGATTCTATCTTTTCGGCAATAAACTGTAATGATTCATCAGGTGTATGTGCAGTGGCAGAATCCTGCTGGAAATCCAGACCGACATTCAATATCCGTCAGCTGTTTGAAACATGGTGCCAGTGTATTATTTCTGTATCTTTCTGCAGTTATGGTACACTCTTAAAAACTAGACCCTATTATTATTCTCCACCATATTCCAATTTTTTGATCATGAATACAATTGCAGATGTCTGAGCATAATATTGATTGTGCTGTGATAATGCATGAATATGTACATGAAACCCTCACTAAACATATTAATCGATTATTCCATCATTAACATTCCAGTTACATGATCGTGTTGTAGCAATTCCTGGACAACCTCGTATATTTTAAGTTTTTTAAAGTTTGTTGCTTTCCATGCTGAATCTTTTATAATGTCAGTTTCTTGTGCAAGGCACCTAAGACTGTTTTAACCTTTCTCCGATTTCGTCTAATTTCTGCTCTGTAAGTATACGTCTCTGGTCCTATTATATATTGATTCTTTCTCGTTGAATTTATTTACAAGGAAACGAATGGCCTCTCTACTCAAAACACATGCCAGGAAATGTACTGTGAAGTGGTCTAGAACACAAGTAACACTGACAACAGAACAGATGTAGGATGCAGGCACATGGAAATGCAATATTCAGCACAATACGTGCATTTCATTTCATTCGTCTGCATTTTCTGTGCTGTGCTCAATCATTAATTCTTTTGAAGGTTTTATTTTCAAAAGTGTTTTTGTTTTTCACATTGTTAAATATTGAAGAGACTTGGTATTTGCACTAAATACAAAACTGAAATGTAATAGAGGAATATTTACATCATCAACAGGATCCATTGCCATGATGCCTGGGTATCTCCTTTTGCGAACCTTGCGCAGTGTTGGTGGTGTTTCAGGGGGTATCAGACCCTTGGAAACAGCTCTCACAAATTCATGGCGTTTCCTGCGAGCTAAGGCTGTGGTCTGGATGATAACAGCTCGCGGTGTCCTCAGATATGGCCGTGCCACCATTTCTGACAGCTTTTCCGTTACCTCTTCCAGCTCATTCTGAAAAGTAACATACACACATCAACAACTTCCTAAACATATTGATGTTATAGGATGTAAGCCTAAGTCCTTGCTCTTCTATGAGGTCACTTTCAAAGTTTCAGCAGGTCTGATTCTCACTTTGCCAACTTAGAGTAACAAAACAAAGTAATGCTTAAAAAATCTGCCACATGCTCTTATATTAAATTAGTAATAAATAAACAAAAAAACTATGCAAATTTATTTTACTTTAAGAAACACACTGAAATTGCTTCAAGAGAATAAATCTGTAAAATTATTAGGAATACATATTGATGGAAATTGGAATGAACACACTACAAAATGATGTACCAAATTGTCAAGAGCCTTGTATCTACTGAAGTTTAATGTTATTTCAAAAATTATATTAACAGCATTTTATGTTGTTTTTACAATATGGGCAACTCAAGAGTAGAACAGCAATGGCAATCAGCTGCATCAAACTACTTCATGCAGTCCTCTGTTTATTTACAGACATTGCTCCTACAAGAGGAGCATCATTATTGACTCCCACAAAAAGCAGCAACAGTTAGTAATAAATAAAATAAAAAATTAGAGGCAGTATCTGCACAAGAGAAAAAAAAAAAATAAAAAAAAATAATAATAATAATAATAAAAATAATAATGAGTTACAATTATTTAATTTGTATTCTGTGGAACATGTTACAGTTTCAAATTGAAGTATTCATTAATAGTGAGTGGTAAATGACTTTTCAGATGGTTCTTAATGGCCATTCTAAATTTTTGTGATTAAGCTCTTTAACATTGTTAGGAAGATGGTTGTTGTATGTTATATATACTTAAGACACCTGGTGAGGTGTATATTCTTGTATTGTGGTCTTGTAGGGCTGACTTTCTTTTAAAGAGATCCAAATTTTGATTCATATAAAAGAGATTGACTCTTAAGATATATGTATAAGGTAACGGTAATACAGATAGTTCTTTGAATATTATCTTACTATCTGATTAGAATTAGATTAGAAGAAAATGTAATAACCTAAACAAATTTGTGATAGCATTACAGTCAGCATACCCACTGAAAAGTGTAAATATGAATTTAAATAATAATCATGATATGTTTAATGATAACAATGCATGCGATGCTTGTTCTGTAGCAAGTTATCAAAGTGAAGATAACAATGGCAATGCTGCCAATCCATTGTTTCAAGACTATTTAAATAATGATGACTATAGAACAATACATCCCACATATACAAACCAAAACACCTGTTACACTACACACATACTGAATGAAATCTCACCCCCTAACTTTCGAGGAGGAATCTGGAGATAACCCTAAGCATTATATCAGAGAACTGGAGGATTACTTCAGAATAAAACGGATACCAAAAGAATTAAGAATGATGATGGTGAGAAAGTCACTAAAGAGAAGTGCCATGCAATGGTTGAGATTGTCGCTAGGAGGTAACAACAGCTATAACACATTCAGAAAACTACTTTTGTCTTGTTACTGGAGTCAAGCAGTTCAGAATAAAATAAGATTACAGCTAGCAACTGGAAAGTATGACTCAAGAGAAGGGATATCCATGACTGACTATTTCATGCAAATAGCAAATAGGTGCAAGTTGACAGATCTGCCCATGTCAGAACAAGAACTGATCAGTACAGATACTCGACGCTTCCCAGAAAACATGAGACATCACTTAATAGTAGCTAGACCAGTAAGTTCTCCTGAGGTAATAGAACTTTTAACATCATTAGATACACAAACAATGCATAGACCAAGAAATAATAATTATGAAGGTGACACTCAAACTAACGTAAATAGAAACAATCAAAATATGCACAACAATGGTAATCACACAATAACACAATAGGAATCAGGAAACACAAAGTTTTCCTGAGGGAGGGGCACCAAGGAACAGACAAAGTAATGTCAGGACATAATAAAAACAATGCTAGGGAAAGATATGACACCCTACAAAGGTCATTGACCTATAGAAACAAAAGAGCTGATGAAATTAATCGGAAGGAAAGTAACACTCCTAGGATAAATTACTTGCCTGTAGAATATAACTGTGATAATTGGAGAGGCGGTAGATTCCGATGGAACTGCCAACCTAGGAGGAATTTTTGGAATGGTAATTCTCGGGAACAAAGGTTCAATCACACAGATCCTAATGGATAAGAACGACAAATGGAAACTCAAATTGGGAGTAATGAAATTCAAAGTAAACGTATGACCCAGTAAACAGCGTGCAACACAGTTGTACGCTAATGGAACACTGCAACTAAGACACTATGTAGCTCCTGATAGTGATCTTATGACATATGGATTCGATTCCACAGGGAGTACTTTAAATAATTTGCAGAAAATAGAGGAGAAGGGAAATGTGAAAATTAAGTAATCCATCAGAGATTCAGATTACAATTATGGGTGAAATCTGAGAAGCTATGTTAGATACAGGGGCGAGTAAGACTGTCTTTTTTTTTTTTTTTTGGTAGAGTTTAATGCCCGCTTTAACTATTTATGGCACCGCAGGCGGTAACACTGATGATACATGAATGATGATGGAGAATCAGTGGAATGCGATGGCAGGGGAAACTGGAGTACCTGGAGAAAACCCGCCCTAGCGCCGCTTTGTCCACCACAAATCTCAAATGCGGTCGCTTGAGATCGAAGCCCGGCCGTCTAGGTGAGAGGCGAGTGGTCTAACCACTCGGCCAGTATGTCTGTCTGCAGTGATATATTGTTTCAAAGATTAATAAAACAAAAGCATGTAGATTACTTACCAGTTTGTGGAGAATATTGTAGTGTAGCTATACGTAAACGTAAAGAAAGGGTTAAGTATCAATACTCATTAACTTAGAAATAGGAGGCATTTCTACACAAATAATTGCTCGTTATACCAAACTTAATAAGAACTATAATCTTAGGATATGACCTACTTTATTTCTGGAAAGCCAAGTTAAATTTCGAAAAGCACTTACTATATCTTGAGGAAGATGGTAATAGAGTAATAGTACCCTTAATAGAAGAAATTACACTGGTAGAAGAATATACATGTAACGAAGAAATAAATATGGAAAAGGAGATATTTTTTGTAGAAGTTATTTACTTAAATGAGATAAATGTAGTAATGAGTATACAAATGCACAAGATTGAAGGGAAAAATATGCAGTGTTATGGCAGTAATAATAGTATGCGACAATATATATTGTAGTTGTCAAGAAGAAATAAAAATAGTAAAAGGAAACAGTAGGCAATCAAAGCTAAAGAGTATGGATAGTGTAGAAGAAAATGCGCAAATAGCAAAACTAATAAACACCAAGGTAGAAGAAACACACAACTTGACCCCAGAACAAAAACATAAATTAAGAGAATTGCTAAACAAATACCCACAAGTATATTCTAATATATTGGGGAGATGTAATAAATATACACATTACTTTGAGGTGAAAGACATAAAACCATGCACCCATAAATGCAGGCCCATACCGAATGCAATTAGAGAAAAAATATGGCATGTTATTTATGCACGTTCTTGTGGTTCTCAGCATCCCATTCTAAATTGGGTGTGAAAGACCGCTTAATTTTGCTCAGAGGCCTATCAGGCTTGAGTACTTTTACGTGCCCTAAATCTACGACACGGGACCAACGGTTTTACTTCCCTTCCGAAGGAAGCCATGCTAAGAATTTTTACACCCGAAAAAATCCATCGTCCTCCGCCGGATTTGAACCCGCGACCTTGGGTGTATGGGGTTAGCATGGTAACCATTACACCACGGAGGGCGACGAATGCAATTATGAATGCAATTAATTAGAGGCCAGGCACAGGAAATTATAGACGATATGTTAAGAAATAATATAACAGAGCTTAGTACTCCTCCCTACATAAATCCATTGTGTTGGGTTCACAATTCAGCCAATAATAAAGTAATATTAACAATTGATGCACGTACAGTGAACAGTTATACAACACCAATGCATTACAGACCAGAAAGTGTAGATCAGTTGATAGGCAAGCCTTAAGTCAGGAAAATATTTCTCAACACTAGATCTAAAATCATCATTTTGGCAAATACTTCTACATGAAGAATGTAAAAAGTACACCGGTTTTATCCATAATGGAAAGTCTTATCAATTTAGAACATGTCCATTTGGCCTATCTACAAGCAGTGCAGCTTTATTAATTGCACTGCTTAATATATTTGGAGAGGAAATTAAAGATTTTGTAATACAATATGTGGACGATTTTCTGATCTATGATACAAATATCGATGCACATTTGGGCCACCTAGAACACACTTCAGAAAAATTCAAGGATAGCAATATGACACTGAACTTAAAAAAATGCAAACTATTCACAAAAGAAAACAGAATTTCTAGGTTACCTAATTTCTTCTGAAGGTGTAAAACCAAATCTGGAGAGAATTAAGACCATAGAGAAAATTTCTCTACCAAAGAACCTCAAACAGTTGCGGAGATATACAGGGATTCTAATGTACTAATCCAGAGTTGTAGTAAATCACTCCCAAGACTTGAGATTCACTAAGGGAATTATTAAAAAAGGATGACAAATGGAAGTGAGAACCTAGGCATCAAAAGGCTTTTCAGAATTCTAAAAAACTATTTCAAGAAACTATTCTTTTGGAACGACCTGACTCTGAACTACCCTTCCATATACATTCAGATGCTTCTTCAATAGCCTACGGAATAGTATTATCACAAATAAATAAATGGTGTGTTATTTATGGACACTCTTTAACTGCTGTGGTTCTCAGCGTCCCATTCTAAATTGGGCGTGAAAGACTGCTTAATTTTGCTCAGAGGCCTCTCTATCAGGCTTGAGGTTCTTTTACGTGCCATAAATCTACGACAAGGGACCAATGGCTTTACTTTCTTTCCGAAGGAAGCCATGCTAAGGATATTTAGACCCGAAAAAAATCCATCGTCCTCTGCTGGGTTTGAACCCGCGACCTTGGGTATATGAAGTCAGCATGGAGGGCGACTATATTATCACAGGTAACACCAGACGGAAATAGGCATATCATTGCAACAGCTTCCAGAACCTTAAGCAAAGCGGAAGCTAATGCTTGTATTACAGAACAAGAAATTGGGGCAATATATTTTGTGTTAAAAACATTTAGACAGTATGTATACAACCACAAAATCATCATTCACACAGATCATGTAAGTTTGTCATTTATTCAAAAATGTAAACTAACAAGCAGCAAAATATCCAGATACATACATAAGATACCATCCTATAATATTGAAGTGAATCATATCTCAGGGAAAGATAATCTTTTTAGTGACACATTGTCTAGGTTAAAAGCAGAAAAACAGCTTCCAGAAACAATAAATAATCCTCACCATGAAATCAAGATTTTGAACCTTAACATAAGGATAAACAAGGAATTTGTTAAGATAAAAAATATAGGAAAACTTCAAAGAGAAGATCTGGAACTAGCAATGAAATTTGACATAGTACCTGAAATTACAGAAGGAATAGAAGGTAGGCTAGGAAAATAAAACATAATTTATAAATTATAACGTGTAGACGTTAGGAAATGGAAGACAGTAGTACCAAAAGCAATTGAATTTTATACAATAGTAACATTTCATCAAGCATTAATGCATGCAGGCATTGCAAAAACAGCTGTTGCAAAAACAGCTGTTACTATAACAGAAGTATTTTATATAAAAAATATATACAAAAAAGTAAGGAAACATGTATCTACCTATGACCTTTGCCAAAAAGCTAAACCAATTAATTTTAAGTATGATGTGAATCCACAAAATATAATGAGTAAGAACAATGCATTAGTTACAATAGATGCTCACGGCGAAGTGCCTGTTGGCCAATACAATTACAAATATATCTTTATTATGTTTGATATATTCACTAAATTTGTAAAAATATATCCTATGAGGAGTGTAAATAGCAAAGCTTTTCTAAGATAACAAATAATTACATACCAAATTATGGTAAAATGGATGCAATACTATCGCACAGTGCTAGTGTACATAAAAGCAAAATGTTCAAGGAAACATTGAATCAGTTAGATATAAAGCTATATAATTCGTCAGCTTATTTTCCCTAAGGAAATCCCTGTGAACGATGCATCAAAGATATTAGTACCTACTTCCACATCCTATGTCACAAGAATCACACTAGCTGGGTTTCTGAATGTCAAAGAATAGAAGATTTAATAAACAGGACAGTAAACTTAACTACTGGATTCCAGCCCTTAGAGCTGATGCTAAACATAAAATCTGAACCTATAATACCAAACTTACCCAAAACAATACCGGTGGACTAAGAACTAACACCAGAGGAGAAGACCGCCATTGCATTTAAAAGAATAAGAGAAAAAGCAGAAAAAGGAAAAGTAAGAGTAAAATATCACAGACACCCTTGGAATCCTTCAATAGGGGAAAAAGTATTGCTGAAGGAAAGAGACAATTTGAAAGCAGCGCAGAAAAGATACCACAGATTAGAAGTGTTATATCATGGACTGCTTATTATTTGCAAAATATTTGGAGATCATACCTAGTCAGATGTTACCATAAACAGATATTGAAGAAGTATAATGAAATAGAAGATGAAAGGAATGAGCTGAAGAATATAGAAAAAAGGACAGAATAAAGAACAAAAGTTTCCTCAAAATTACACTACCCAAACAAATAACAATAACATTTGCAGTAGTAAGTTGATGATTTTTGCACTTTTTGTAATAGGATATTTGATATCAATTTTTTTTTTAATGTGAAATGTATAGACAATAACAACATTGTAAAAATGCAAGAGAGGCCATTGCACGAGTTTAAAAAAAAAATTGTTGTCAAAGGGCATTTGTGACAATATTAAGGCCACAAGCCATAACATATAAGGTTTTTATTTTATAATTTTATTATTGTTAACTTGGCTATTTATTTGGCTAAATAATTTAAAGCGTACATTTAAATGTAAATTTTTTGTGTAAACTGTTATTGCTGGATTGTTTTATTTGTGTTATTAATATATTTGCAAGACATGTGTTCATTCTAATGCAAAAGAAGGTTTAAGTAAAAGCGTTTATAATGTGTTGGCTGGAGTCATGACCAACAATCACAACAATAATAGAAAGAGACGGAAGACTAATATGTATGTGCATTGCTAAAACATACAGATGTTACACAGCCTTGGAATAGACGCATGGCAACACATGTTTTTATTTATAATGGCTGTAAAGAAAAAGGAAGGTCGTTTTGCTTAACAATGAAACAAGAAGGGAATAAAATATGTATTTTTGTGGAAAAAGAAGCATTATAACTTGATTCTGTGTATGTTTATGTATCAGCAAGATTTACAATAAATTCAAAAAGAATAACAACAATATTTATTGATGGTAGCTAAAACTAAAATCCAGAATACGTCTCATAGACTACTAACCTGAGAAGAGAGAAGAGTCTACATGGAAAAGTATAAAACAAATTAATAAAATTAAATACACAAGAACCAACCATTATCATTACAATGTCGACATTCTGCGATGAATTTCCAGTTTCTTGTCACTGCTGTTGAAAGCTACCCTTGGTTGCTCAAGTCACAGCTTAAAACAACACAACTGGCGTCATCTATGTTACAGTTCATGACAGAAAACAACCTCAACGAGGAAACCGAGCTACTATCACTATTACCCATGACTACAACAGAACCACAAACATACTTTTCCACAATGTCAAGAACTAAAATCTTTACGAGCAATACGACTTTCAGCACTGGCAATGCTTGGTCATCAACATAACAGACTTTAACCACCAGGTGAAAGTTTGCACATTTAAAAAACTGGCATGTGGAATTCCTGTACAAATAAATTTGGTGTTAATTATAAAAACAATATAAATGTAAATACCATTCTTCACATGACTTCATCATCATCTGGGAACCTCATATTGCTTTAGCTCTCAGAGACTAACATCTTTACAATACTGGGCGAGTGATGATTTGTGTAGCAAATTTATAATTCTTGTTATTAGGCACTACCATTGTTTTTAATATTACTGGATTTGATGCTGTGGCGACGACGGTGGAGGTGGTTTTTTTTTGGTAGTGTTTAACACCTGCACCTCAGGCGAAGACACTGGTGATACATGGAATGACGATGGAGCACCAGTGGAATGCGATGGCAGGGGAAACCAGAGAACTTTGAGAAAACCAGCCCCTGCACCACTTTGCCTATCACAAATCTCACATGTAGTCACTTGGGATTGAACCCGGGCCATCTAGGTGAGAGGTGAATGGTCTAACCACTTGGCCACAGCGCTAGTGGTGAAGTGCTGATTTTGTAAACACCTACATTTTTAATCCATGAGCCGCCACTGAATATTAAGTATCTCTTGTAGCTTATTCTAGCTTTGAAATCTATATTACTTTGTATAAATATTTGTGTGAGGAATTTATGATATTCAATGATTAAAGAATATCTATTCTGTAATGAATTAACAAATATCATAATATAAAATGCGGAATATTTTGGAAACTGTTGAGTCCCCTACCACAATTTTATGTGGCACAATTGTCTGTACATTAAGTTTTTGTCTATTTCTTACAGTGTACGAGTTATATAAAAGTGATCTAGAATGCAGAGGTCTTCTGAAGCATTTCATTTGTCTTGAAAATCTTAAACACATAGTATTTTTATCAAAACCACAAGAGAAATTTTAGAATTGGACATTTATTTATTACATTTCAAGCCATATTAAATGTATTGTGTGAAGTGAAAATAGCTTACCTGCATAAACTCAAAAATGGTTTTGTTATAACCATTATCCTCCAAGTAATAACCATAAACATAAGAGCCACAGAGCACTCTTCTGGCTTTCAGCAACTCTCGCACTCCGTCTTCCACAAACTTGGTCCCTTTTTCTGCCGAGTCTGCAGGGGAATAAGGAAATACAATACTCAAGATTTCTAAAAACTGGTTGCTCTGTAGTCATATTATAAGAGTCATCCAGAAAGTGACCGACGACTTGGCAGAACTAAATAATAATGAAAGCTATCAACTCAAAGTTACAATACCTTAAAGATCTGAACCAAGATGTCACTGTCACTTTTGAAGTCTTCATGGCTGGCAAATCTTTTCCATCCAAAAAGTCATGTACAGTGTCCAAAATGAAACACAGATTTTTCTCAATTCTTTTGTTAACATTTGCTTTCAACTCCTCCATAACAATTGATGAACTTCCATTCCATCTTTGTCATACACACTGCGTAAATTATGTGCCATTTCCTCATTGAAGACTTGTTCATTGCATTATTACTATACACTTGCATTATTCGCCTACAAAATTCAATTGGCCGAACATTTTCTGCATTCACAACAAACAAACAAAACAAAACAAAAAAAAAGTTATTTGGCAATAGAAGAGTATGACATCGGCATTGAAAAACTGGTACCACGTGACAATAAATACCTTGATAGCAATGACAATTATGTTGAAAAATAGACTAAGGTAGTGTAACTTTGTAAATAAAGTTTTATGTTGATAACTTTCGTCATTATTTAGTTATGTCAAATCGGATGGCTCTTGTGTATTTACATTCTCTTTATATGTTCAGCATCAACATAAAAACAAAGTAATGTAAACTTTACAGCAATAACAAGGAAATGGCAAACAAATGTACTTATATGAAATAAATTGTGTAGTCTAATGACATGTACAATTTTTGTGAAATAAGTTTCTGTCTATTATACAAAAATCATTCCAAAAAATAAGAGGCCATGTAAACAGCACTTTAATTAAAACCATTAGAGCCATTTTTAAATTTTGAAAATGTTCCATATAAAGATTAGTTTGGAAAATCTCCCATGTCCCATCCTTAGAAGATAATCAACTTAAATATCAAATTTGGTATTAAATTGAGTCATGTTGTACACATGGATGCATACATACCTTTTCTAAAACTGCCATTTTTAGATTCAGGGGCTCTCAAAAAATGTACTTCAGGTGAAATATTGGAGTCAAATTTTTGGGTAGCATACAATACCTTCTCCATTTACTATGTACATTATATAACTGTGCCAGAGAAAGTAAAAAGAAACAAATGATAGCTTCCCTGTTAAGTAAAGTATAAGTATTATAAAATGTAAACAAATAAGAAACAATATCTTGAAATAGTTAAACTCTATCACAAAAATTGTGAGATTTAATGAGATCTACACATTTTGAGAACTAAGATGTTATCCATCTTGGTATGTCAGTAATGCAAAACTCATCAAGATGAAGAAGCTTTTCCCACAAAATTCAAGATATACATTTCATTTCTCATGAAAATATATTTAATATACTGTATTTCATTAATATCATTAGAGCCATTTTTGAGCAAATCAGAATTTTCAAAAAAAAATTCTATGTAATGAGTAGTTTGTCATGGGGGAAATTTTTTGAATAAGTTTGAGTAAACTCCTTGCAAGATGGAGAACTAAATTATGATGTTTTATATTTAACAGACTTTTTCCTTTTAAGTAAAGCTGTTCTCTCCCCCTCCTCCAGAACCCCCCCCCCCTCTGTCCCTCCATATTCTCCTCTCCCTCTCTTTCTTCTCTTCTCCCCTCTCCATTCCTAATGCGGTCTACCTCACATGCACACACAGACACTTTTTTCTAACACAGTTTTGTATGAATTCAGGGGCCCTCATAACATATATTTTTGTTGAAATCTTGGTGTCAAATTTTCGGTGGAATGCAATACCTTCTTTACCTAATATGCACACTGCACATGATATAGAAAAGAACGTACAGAATGGACAAAAATGCAGATTTTGCTATCAACATGTGCAAGTTTGAGCACATAGCACAGTATGTATAGCAGGCTAGGATACATCTCAAGTCAGATGATTTTCAGTCACTTTGAGATAAGACAGCAACAAGCACAGCACAGTGTGTGTATGTAAAGCAGAATCCAGATATGGACTTGGACAATATAATTCTCCAATTGAACAATGGGGCCAGTAAGCATTTTTATTATTGTAAGAGGTGATGGAAGCTGGTATGATCTAGTTTATCAAAGGGCAGAGGATGCTCCCACAAAATTCAACATAAACATTTAATTTGTCAATATCTTTAATACACAGTGTTTTAATCAAAACTTGAGAAAATCAGCATTTTCAACATTTCTTTCATATAAAAGTTTGTTTTGAATGGGGGACTTTCCTCATGTCACATCTGGAACTTAAATACAAGTTTGGTATTTTACCGACTTATCAGTTCATAGACAAACAGACCTTTATCTAAAATTCTGAGGTTTTCCTTTCACAGACTTTCTCTAGCTGTCCCACAAACAAACTTTCCTTAGATTATTCTTTTATCTGCATCATGCTAATCAGCATAAACAATAGCAAAAGTTGTCTTATTATTTAGTTCCTTATTAGTAAAAGCAAAATAAGGGACTGCATTAGGCTAAAGCGATAGTCTATATTTTTGAAACATTGAAATTTGGTGCTTCTCCATTCCCAGGAGTAAAACAAAAGAGACGAAACGAATGTTGATATCCTGCTCGTGAAAACTTTAAGCAGTTTAAAATTGAAACCAATAGCACGAAAAATTTGGAAACAGTTAGCTAACTTAACAGAAAAATTATATGACATAAATTGTGTGTATAACTGAACTCTACATTTTTTGTGTAGTTAGTTTTTGTCTGTTATGGTTTGCCAGTTATAAAAAAGTCATCCATAGTAAAGAGTCTTCAGAAAATTCAAGACATACATTTCATTGTCATGAAAATATCAAAATTGTTATAGCCATTTTTGAGGAATACAAAATTTTCAAATCATGTTCCATGTAAAGGGTATGTGTTGCATTCTTGGGGGATACAAACCATAAATGCCAAGTTTGGTATACAACCAACTTTCTGTTTTTTGAGACATGCTGCACACGCATGCATGTATTCAGAGGGTCTCAAAGCATGTATTTCTGGTGAAATCTTGGCATTGAGCTTTAGGTAGTGTACAATACTATGGTAGAGAAAGATCACTAAGTGATGTTACCTTCTCCTTTCTGTCCTTTACTCAACGACGATGCCAGAATTTCCATCTTCTGCCGAACATTATTTAGCAAAGGTTCCTCCAACTTCTGGCTATTTTCATGATTCCTAAATCTTGTATAATAGTGCAAGAACCTGTTCAACTCCTGCATCTGTTGATTGCGCAGCATTGCCTGAAAACAAGAAACATGCCATTCCTGTAACATCACCTGCTTATCAAGATAAACATTTGTAGAAATGGTTCCTTATAAATGCATGTGCCATCACTGTAACATCACCTGCTTACATCATGCTTACCAAGATAAACATTTGTAGAATTGGTTCCTTATAAATGCATGTGCCATCACTGTAACATCACCTGCTTACATCATGCTTATCAAGATAAACATTTGTAGAAATGGTTCCTTATAAATGCATGTGCCATTCCTGTAACATCACCTGCTTACTTCATGCTTATCAAGATAAACATTTGTAGAATTGGTTCCTTATAAATGCATGTGCCATTCCTGTAACATCACCTGCTTACTTCATGCTTATCAAGATAAACATTTGTAGAAATGGTTCCTTATAAATGCATGTGCCATTCCTGTAACATCACCTGCTTACTTCAAGCTTATCAAGATAAACATTTGTAGAAATGGTTCCTTATAAATGCATGTGCCATTCCTGTAACATCATCTGCTTACTTCAAGCTTATCAAGATAAACATTTGTAGAAATGGTTCCTTATAAATGCATGTGCCATTCCTGTAACATCACCTGCTTACTTCATGCTTATCAAGATAAACATTTGTAGAAATGGTTCCTTATAAATGCATGTGCCATTCCTGTAACATCACCTGCTTACTTCAAGCTTATCAAGATAAACATTTGTAGAAATGGTTCCTTATAAATGCATGTGCCATTCCTGTAACATCATCTGCTTACTTCATGCTTATCAAGATAAACATTTGTAGAAATGGTTCCTTATAAATGCATGTGCCATTCCTGTAACATCACCTGCTTACTTCATGCTTATCAAGATAAACATTTGTAGAAATGGTTCCTTATAAATGCATGTGCCATTCCTGTAACATCACCTGCTTACTTCATGCTTATCAAGATAAACATTTGTAGAAATGGTTCCTTATAAATGCATGTGCCATCACTGTAACATCACCTGCTTACTTGATGCTTATCAAGATAAACAATTGTAGAAATGGTTCCTTATAAATGCATGTGCCATCACTGTAACATCACCTGCTTATCAAGATAAACATTTGTAGAAATGGTTCCTTATAAATGCATGTGCCATCACTGTAACATCACCTGCTTATCAAGATAAACATTTGTAGAAATGGTTCCTTATAAATACATGTGCCATCACTGTAACATATAATGAGCTCCATTCACATCACTTTCTCTACATGCTCTTTGATTTCACTGGCTCTATATGCTTTACGGTCCCTAAATCCGAAGAAAAAAATCTGATGTGTTCCATTCACATGACTTTCTTTACATCTCTGCAACAAATTAATGTTAAAAAGCTTATGCTTCTATTTACTTCATGCTAATCAAGAAAAAATTAGCAGAAATAGTCTTATTACTTGCTTCCTTGTAAGTAGAAGCGAAATAAGGTAGTACCATAGGTTAAAGTGATAGTCAAAAGCCAGTTGCTATGTGACTGAAGTTCCTTTGTTTGTATGCACAGGAGTTGAAAATTTCCTATATGAGAATAAGTAAGTTTTTCAAAGCTGAAACCAAAACAACGAATATCTCAAAACGATCAAATTCACGAAAAAAATTAATACAAAATGAGTTGTGTGTTTTAATGTGCTTTACATTTTTTGTGTAGTAAGTTTTTGTACAACACTTACAGTTTAGCAAATATGCAATACTCCGGTGAAATCAAGGTATCAAATTATTTGTTGGAGTGCAATACCTTCTCTATACACTATATACATAGTACGTGTAGAGAAAGTAACAATTTTAGAAACAGGGTGTGTGAATATGTGTGTGTGTGTGTGTGTATGAGAAGGAGGGCTAGGTGAGTGTATGTGTGTGTGTGTGTGTGTGTGTGTGATGAAGGGAGGTAGGTGTGTGTGTGAGATGAAGGATGGCTAGGTGAGTGTGTGTGTGATGAAGGGAAGGCTAGGTGTGAGTGTGTGATGAAGGGAGGGCTAGGTGTGAGTGTGTGATGAAGGAGGGCTAGGTGTGTGTGTGTGATGAAGCGAGGGCTAGGTGTGTGTGTGTGTGTGTGTGTGAGGGGGGCTGGGTGAGTGTGTTTTTTTGGGGGAGTTGGGGGTCTGGGTGAGTGTGTGTGTGGGGGGGGGGGGCCGGCTGGGTGAGTGTGTGTGTGGGGGGGCCGGCTGGGTGAGTGTGTGTGGGGGGGACTGGGTGATTGTGTTTATGTGGAGGGGGAGTGGGTGAATAAGGATGGGGGTGGGGATGGGGCTGGGTGATTGTGTGTGTGTGTGGAGGGGGGGCTGGGTGAGTGTGTGTGTGTGGGGGGGGGGGAGAGTTTGGGTGAGTGTGTGTGTGAGTGTGGGGGGGAGTCTGGGTGAGTGTGTGTGTGAGTGTGGGGGGGAGTCTGGGTGAGTGTTTGTGTGTTTGGGGGGTTGGGGCTGGGTGTTTGTGTGTGTGTGTGTGTGTGGCGCGGGGGTTCGGTGAGTGTCTGTGAGGGGAGTGGGGCTGGGTGAATGTGTGTTTTGTTGGGGGCTGGGTGTGTGTGAGTGTGGGGGTGAGGCGGGTTAATGTGTGGGATGGGGGTGGGTCTTGGTTAGTGTGGGGACTCTGTGTGTATGTGGTGTGTGGGTGGCTAGTTGTGTGTATTGTGTGTGGGGGGCTGGCTGTGTGTGAAGTGTGTGGAGAGGGGCTGGGTAAGTGTGTGTGTGGGGGTGGCTGGATGTGTGTGTGTGGGGGGGGCAAGGTGAGTGTGTGGTGTGGGTATGGGGCTTGGTTAGTGTGGGGGGCTGGTTGTGTGTGTGGTGTGGGGTGCTGGCTGTGTGTGTGGGGGTCTAGGTGTGTGCGTGTGTGGGATGGGGCAAGGTGAGTGTGTAGTAAGGGGGTGGGCCTGGTTAGTGTGAGGGGTAGGGCTGAGTGATTGTGTGGGGTAGGGGGTGGGGTGCTGTTAGTGTGGGGGGGCTGGGTTTGTGAAGCGGCTGGGTTAGTGTGTATGTGTGTGGGGGAGCTTGTGTGTGTGTGTGTGTGTGTGTGTGTGTGTGGAGGGGTGGGGCTGAGAAAGGGTGTGTGTGTGTGGGGGTGGGGCTGGAGGAGTGTGTGTGTCAGGGGGTGGCGCTGGGTGAGTGTGTGTGTGTGTGGGAGGGCTGGGTGAGTATTCTTGTTTGTGGGGGGCTGGGTATGTGTGTGTTTGGGGCGGAAATGGAAATAAATGGCGTGTTATTTATGGATGCTCTTTAACTACTGTGGTTCTCAGCGTCCCATTCTAAATTGGGCGTTAAAGACCGCTTAATTTTGCTCAGAGGCCTCTCAATCAGGCTTGAGGTTCTGTTACGTGCCGTAAATCTACGACAAGGGACCAACAGCTTTACTTGAAGGAAGCCATGCTAAGGATTTTTACGCCTGAAAAAATTCATCGTCCTCTGCCGGGTTTGAACCCGTGACCTTGGGTATATGAAGTTAACCATTAAACCACGGAGGGCAACCTGTGTGTGGGGAGGTGGGGCTGGGTTAGTGTGTGTGGGAGGCTGGGTTAGATGAGTGTGGACCTGGGTTAGTATGTGGTGGTGGGGGTGGGTAGGTATGTGTGGGGGCTAGGTTAGTGTGTGTGTGTGTGGGGGGGTTGGGGCTGGGTCAATGAGTGAGTGTGTTTGTGCTTTTAGTACTAGAGCTTTATACAATAGTATATAAACATTAACACATTAAGTATAGTACTGGTCTCAATGATATTATATGTCGAACCCTTGCTTTTAGTACTAGAGCTTTATACAGTAGTATATAAACATTAGCACATTAAGTGTAGTACTGGTCTCAATGATATTATATGTCTAACCCTTGCTTTTAGTACTAGAGCTCTATACAGTAGTATATAAACATTAGCACATTAAGTATAGTACTGCTCTCAATGTAGTTATATGTCTAACCCTTGCTTTTAGTACTAGAGCTTTATACAGTAGTATATAAACATTAGCACATTAAGTATAGTACTGGTCTCAATGATATTATATGTCTAACCCTTGCTTTTAGTACTAGAGCTTTATACAGTAGTATATAAACATTAGCCCATCAAGTATAGTACTGGTCTCAATGATATTATATGTCTAACCCTTGCTTTTAGTACTAGAGCTTTATACAGTAGTATATAAACATTAGCACATTAAGTATAGTACTAGTCTCAATGATATTATATGTCTAACCCTTGCTTTTAGTACTAGAGCTCTATACAGTAGTATATAAACATTAGCACATTAAGTATAGTACTAGTCTCAATGATATTATATGTCTAACCCTTGCTTTTAGTACTAGAGCTTTATACAGTAGTATGTAAACATTAACACATTAAGTATAGTACTGGTCTCAATGATATTATATGTCTAACCCATGCTTTTAGTACTAGAGGCTTATACAGTAGTATATAAACATTAGCACATTAAGTATAGTACTGGTCTCAATGATATTATATGTCTAACCCATGCTTTTAGTACTAGAGCTTTATACAGTAGTATGTAAACATTAGCACATTAAGTATAGTACTGGTCTCAATGATATTATATGTCTAACCCATGCTTTTAGTACTAGAGCTTTATACAGTAGTATGTAAACATTAACACAATAAGTATAGTACTGGTCTCAATGATATTATATGTCTAACCCATGCTTTTAGTACTAGAGCTTTATACAGTAGTATATAAACATTAGCACATCAAGTATAGTACTGGTCACAATGTTATTATATGTCGAACCCATGCTTTTAGTACTAGAGCATTATACAGTAGTATATAAACATTAACACATTAAGTATAGTAAGGTCTCAATATTATTATATGTCTAACCCATGCTTTTAGTACTAGAGCATTATACAGTAGTACATAAACATTAACACATTAAGTATAGTAAGGTCTCAATGTTATTATATCTGTAACCCACACTTTTAGTACTAGAGCTTTATACAGTAGTATATAAACATTAGCACATCAAGTACAGTACTGGTCTCAATGATATTATATGTCTAACCCTTGCTTTTAGTACTAGAGCTTTATACAGTATTATATAAACATTAGCACATTAAGTATAGTACTGGTCTCAATGTTGTTATATATCTAACTCATGCTTTTAGAACTAGAGGTTTATAGAGTATTATAGAAAAAGTCCTTGACATGTTCTAAGTTCAGTGGCTTGCTGGCAAAAATTAAGCTACAGAAAGCTTTTTAATCTAATCTAAAGAAAGTTGTTTATGAAACAACAAGAGAAAGTCATGTGAATAGAACAAATCAGACACTACCATGTTGATTAAGCAGAGTTTGCTTTAGTGAGGTGTGACAGCTAATTTCAATATTTTGATCGTTGAGTTAGCGTTCATTTTACATTCACTGTCATATTGATGTAAACAGCTAAAGGAAGCTGATAAAACTGAACTTACTTCACTGATGAGAATGCCCTGTTTCTCGTCAGCTTTATGTACTGCTTCGAAGCGATTGCATCGGAAATAGCCACCAGTTGCTGAGCTATGTTTCTTCCAGTTCTCCAGGCACACCCAACAGAAATCAAATTTACACTGAAAAATAAAAACAGTTTAAAAGGTTGTCAGTTGCTGTCATTTGGTTATTAAAATTAGTACTAAATAAATGTGTTGGGAGGCCCTCTTCATACTAAGCTGTAAACTATTAAAGTTGAGTGGGTGTCTAGTGATACTGTGTTTCTTTACAAGATTATAGCATTATCTTGGGGGACACTTACACTAGTGTTTAGCAATAACACAAGACCAAGTCAAACATATTTATACTTCTCCTAATTTGCATTGTAATTACTGCACTATATTTATAAATAAGCATTGATAATTCTGATATGTAGAAGTGCACATAATACAAAAATCAAATTTAGATTTCATATTACTAGTAGTAACTATTATGTTGATAATTAGAAAACTACATTTGACATTTCATCCTGTTACATACATGATACTTATTTACATAATCTAACAGTAATTTTTGATACTCTTTGTTGACATGTGCATAGAAATAAGGAAATAAAACACTGACTATAGTACAGGTCTCAATGTAGTTATATGTCTAACCCTTGCTTTTAGTACTAGAGCTTTATACGGTAGTATATAAACATTAGCACATCAAGTATAGTACTGGTCTCAATGATATTATATGTCTAACCCTTGCTTTTAGTTCTAGAGCTTTATACAGTAGTATATAAACATTAGCACATCAAGTATAGTACTGGTCTCAATGATATTATATGTCTAACCCTTGCTTTTAGTACTAGAGCTTTATACAGTAGTATATAAACATTAGCACATCAAGTATAGTACTGGTCTCAATGATATTATATGTCTAACCCTTACTTTTAGTACTAGAGCTTTATACAGTAGTCTATAAACATTAGCACATCAAGTATAGTACTGGTCTCAATGTTATTATATGTCTAACCCTTACTTTTAGTACTAGAGCTTTATACAGTAGTCTATAAACATTAGCACATCAAGTATAGTACTGGTCTCAATGATATTATATGTCTAACCCTTACTTTTAGTACTAGAGCTTTATACAGTAGTCTATAAACATTAGCACATCAAGTATAGTACTGGTCTCAATGTTATTATATGTCTAACCCTTACTTTTAGTACTAGAGCTTTATACAGTAGTCTATAAACATTAGCACATCAAGTATAGTACTGGTCTCAATGATATTATATGTCTAACCCTTACTTTTAGTACTAGAGCTTTATACAGTAGTCTATAAACAGCACATCAAGTATAGTACTGGTCTCAATGTTATTATATGTCTAACCCTTACTTTTAGTACTAGAGCTTTATACAGTAGTCTATAAACATTAGCACATCAAGTATAGTACTGGTCTCAATGATATTATATGTCTAACCCTTACTTTTAGTACTAGAGCTTTATACAGTAGTCTATAAACATTAGCACATCAAGTATAGTACTGGTCTCAATGTTATTATATGTCTAACCCTTGCTTTTAGTACTAGAGCTTTATACAGTAGTATATAAACATTAGCACATCAAGTATAGTAAGGTCTCAATGACATTATATGTCTAACCCTTGCTTTTAGTACTAGAGCTCTATACAGTAGTATATAAACATTAGCACATCAAGTATAGTACTGGTCTCAATATTATTATATGAGTAACCCTTGTTTTTAGTACTAGAGCTTTATACAGTAGTCTATAAACATTAGCACATTAAGTATAGTACTGGTCTCAATATTATTATATGAGTAACCCTTGCTTTTAGTACTAGAGCTTTATACAGTAGTATATAAACATTAGCACATTAAGTATATTATCAGTCTCAAGTTTATTATATGTCTAACCCTTGCTTTTAGTACTAGAGCTCTATACAGTAGTCTATAAACATTAGCACATCAAGTATAGTACTGGTCTCAATGATATTATATGTCTAACCCTTGCTTTTAGTACTAGAGCTCTATACAGTAGTCTATAAACATTAGCACATCAAGTATAGTACTGGTCTCAATGATATTATGTCTAACCCTTGCTTTTAGTACTAGAGCTTTATACAGTAGTATATAAACATTAGCACATCTAGTACAGTACTGGTCCCCAAGTTATTATATGTCTAACCTTTGCTTTTAGTACTAGAGCTTTATACAGTAGTATATAAACATTAACACATTAAGTATAGTACTGGTCTCAATGTTATTATATGTCTAACCCTTGCTTTTAGTACTAGAGCTCTACACAGTAGTATATAAACATTAGCACATTAAGTATAGTAAGGTCTCAATGATATTATATGTCTAACCCTTGCTTTTAGTACTAGAGCTCTATACAGTAGTATATAAACATTAACACATTAAGTATAGTAAGGTCTCAATGATATTATATGTCTAACCCTTGCTTTTAGTACTAGAGCTTTATACAGTAGTATATAAACATTAGCACATTAAGTATAGTACTGGTCTCAATGATATTATATGTCTAACCCTTGCTTTTAGTACTAGAGCTTTATACAGTTGTATATAAACATTAGCACATCAAGTATAGTACTGGTCTCAATTATATTATATGTCGAACCCTTGCTTTTAGTACTAGAGCTTTATACAGTAGTCTATAAACATTAGCACTAAGTATAGAAATGGTCTCAATGTTATTATATGTTTAACCCAGACTTTTAGTATTAGAGCTGTATATACAGTAGTAATTTTGTGATTACCATGTCAAGTCGGGTGATCCTACTAGTTATTTTGTGATTATCCATGTAAAGTCGGGTGAACCTACTAGTAATGTTGTGATTACCCAAGTCAATTTGGGTGATCCTACTAGTAATTTTGTGATTACCCATGTCAATTCGGGTGATCCTGCTAGTAATTTTGTGATTACCCATGTCAATTCGGGTGATCCTGCTAGTAATTTTGTGATTACCCATGTCAATTCGGTTGATCCTGCTAGTAATTTTGTGATTACCCATGTCAATTCGGGTGATCCTGCTAGTAATTTTGTGATTACCCATGTCAATTCGGGTGATCCTGCTAGTAATTTTGTGATTACCCATGTAAAGTCGGGTGATCATACTAGTAATTTTGTGATTACCCATGTAAAGTTGGGTGATTATACTAGTAATTTTGTGATTAACCATGTAAAGTCGGGTGATCCTACTAGTAATTTTGTGATTACCCATGTAAAGTCGGGTGATCATACTAGTAATTTTGTGATTACCCTTGTAAAGTCAGGTGATCCTACTAGCAATTTTGTGATTATCCATGTCAAGTGTGGTATATGTGCTAGTAATTTTGTGATTGCTCATGTAAAGTCGGGTGATCCTACTCTTAATTTTGTGATTACCCATGTAAAGTCGGGTGATCATACTAGTAATTTTGTGATTACCCTTGTAAAGTCAGTTGATCATACTAGTAATTTTGTGATTACCCTTGTAAAGTCAGGTGATCCTACTAGCAATTTTGTGATTATCCATGTCAAGTGTGGTATATGTGCTAGTAATTTTGTGATTGCTCATGTAAAGTCGGGTGATCCTACTCTTAATTTTGTGATTACCCATGTAAAGTCGGGAGATCATACTAGTAATTTTGTGATTACGCATGTCAAGTGGGGTATATGTGCTAGCAATTTTGTGATTACCCTTGTAAAGTCAGGTGATCCTACTAGTAATTTTGTGATTACCCATGTCAAGTGGGGTATTTGTGCTAGTAATTTTGTGATTGCTCATGTAAAGTCGGGTGATCCTGCTAGTAATTTTGTGTTTACCCATGGAAAGTCGGGTTATCCTACTAGTAATTTTGTGATTACCCATGTCAAGTCGGGTAAACGTGCTAGTAATTTTGTGAATACCCATGTCAAGTCAGGTGATCCTACTAGTAATTTTGTGATTACCCATGTAAAGTTGGGTAAATGTGCTACAAATGTTGTGATTACCCTTGTAAAGTCAGGTGATCCTACTAGTAATTTTGTGATTACCCATGTCAAGTTGGGTAAACGTGCTAGTAATTTTGTGAATACCCATGTCAAGTCAGGTGATCCTACTAGTAATTTTGTGATTGCCCATGTAAAGTCGGGTAAACGTGCTAGAAATTTTGTGAATACCCATGTCAAGTCATGTGATCCTATTAGTAATTTTGTGATTACCCTTGTAAAGTCAGGTGATCCTACTAGTAATTTTGTGATTACCCTTGTAAAGTCAGGTGATCCTACTAGTAATTTTGTGATTACCCATGTCAAGTGTGTAAACGTGCTAGTAATTTTGTGATTACCCTTGTAAAGTCAGGTGATCCTACTAGTAATTTTGTGATTACCCATGTCAAGTGGTGTAAACGTGCTAGTAATTTAGTGATTACCCTTGTAAAGTCAGGTGATCCTACTAGTAATTTTGTGATTACCCATGTAAAGTCAGGTGATCCTACTAGTAATTTTGTGATTACCCATGTAAAGTCGGGTGATCCTACTAGTAATTTTGTGGTTACCCATGTCAAGTCGGGTAAACGTGCTAGTAATTTTGTGATTACCCTTATAAAGTCGGGTCTTTCTACTAGTACTATATACAGAAGCTGACCTACCTTTGAACACTTCATGTGATTGCAGCCCTCATTCTTCTGTATGGGAGACTTGCAATTGGGACACGGCTTTGAGTTGGTCACAAGCCACAAGCAGTTGGCAGCATCTTCCGTCTCCATGCATGAAGCTCTCAGCTCTTCTGGTTTCACCTCAGAGATCTTCTGCTGCCATTGTTGCCACTGGTTGCAACCACATGGTGCATGAGCTTCTCCCAAGCACTCCCTGGAACACAGACATTAGGAACGTTTTAGAGCACATGTTTCTCAAGGACGTACAGGAGCACTGAGGCAGCATTGCTTTACAATTGCCAGACTCGTCATTTCTCAGTACGTTAATGTGAAGTATATTGACTTTTTTTTTTTCTCACAAAAATAACAAAATCACTTCATTCTGTCTTGGCATTTCTCTAATCTGTTAGAAGAAGAAGAATTCCATATGAATTATTGAGTCATATTTCCAAATGGCAAATACTGGACAGAATCTGGGGACACACTGCTAAATCAAACATGCAAAGATTTTTTGTATTACACAAGAAAGCAACTACATAATACATCAATTAACTCATAGAGATTTATGCTGGTGTTTTGTCATGTTGATATAGAGGCTTTAATTTCTTATTAATGATTATCTTGTTATACTGTATTGTTATTGTTACTGGTACTCTATTGTCATTGTTATTAAATGTTTATCAAAACATTTAAGGCCTTGTGGTGGTATATTCCAGATGTTACTGGTTTACAGTTATGGACCGTTTTTGTTTTTCCATATTCAGAAGAGTTCCCCATGAATGGCATTTAGGCAACAGCAACAACTTTTTCATTTCTGCATTACTTACAAGCTTTTCATGCTGGCTATTTATTGTAATATGAAAGTTTAGGTGTTAAGATAATGTAGATATCATTAAAGTTGAGCTGAAATGACATATACATTTGTTTTTGAATAGTAATATTTGTTTCAAATTAAAATACTGAAATCTTTATCAAACAGGCATTTGTCATTCGTGCTTCTTTTTTGTTACTTCTGACCAACCAAATTTCAATCACATAGAGCCAGTATATAAAAGATTTAACTATCACTTTAGGGGGGCATGTTCGGATATCTTCAGCTGCTTTGGTGCAATTGCTGTGGACCTCAAGTTCCAGTGGTACTTGAAGTAGTCAGACTGATAATCTGAGCTCCTGTTCAGATTAGGTTGGACTCGACATGGCAGTGGCCGATACCCTTGGGAGATTAGGTAACTCTGTGGCACACTTTAATGTCCTCTAGCACTAAACTGGAAAGTCAGTAGAGCTGAGATGATAAAGATTGGCTCTACTGTGGTCTTCCCCTCGCAGTTGATGCGCCTAAGTGGCCTAGCTACTTCCATCCTTGCAATCAGGAAGACATGGTTTATAAATGAGGTACCAGGTCTAATGGGCAGTCACACAGACCTATTCCTTGTGTCACATACATACCTGAGATGTCAAGTCCTTACACACAGCGACATGGTTTATAAATGAGGTACCAGGTCTAATGGGCTGTCACATGGACCTGTTCCTTGTATTACATACATGTGATCTCAGTTCTTGCTTGCTTTGTTATATCACTTCAAGCTAGCGTATTTCCTTATAAATGTATAAGAAGACAGTTTCTCATAATGATTATCTTGATTAGCATCAAGTACATAGTAGAGAAACTTTTGATACAGTAGTCTGTTACAGATTATGTAGAAAACACATAAAATATTTAGTTAAGCAATTTAACATTTACTAAAAAGCATGACATTGAAGAAAATGGTAAACTTGGCAATTTTACTTCACTAATTGAGGGCTAGATAATTAGTAAAGTTGACTGGTTTGATTATATACAATGACCCTTAAGCTTAAGTGCTATTTGATTATTTTAAGAGATGATCGCTATGTGAATGCTTTGCAAGACCACGAAGAAAAATTAATAGCATCTTTCAAATTCAGGAAAGAATAAGCATTTCAAAATTCAAATAAAAAAAACAAGAAATATCTTGGAAATGGTTAACGTTACAAAAATGCTAATTAATATAAATTATGTATTTTGATACCTCTATGTAGTCTATCTCTTACAGTTTAATGGTATACAAACAGAAGAGGACTTCATGGACTATTCTCAACACTTCTGATAACATTTTTATTTCACTTAAACACATGGCATCTATTTTATTCAACAGCGTTATGAAACATCTTTTAGAAAATCAAAGCAATGAAAGTTGTTTTTTTGTAAAGAGTAGTTTGGAGTGGGACATTTTCTTAAAATGTTTACTTCCTATCTTTGGAGGATAACCAACTTAATTAGCAAGTTACTTACCAACAGAAGAAATGTCCGTTACCACAGTCGACTGCGTGGGAAGTGAGAAGTGGAGGTTTTGATGATAAAACATTATGCAACATATCACTTGGTTGTGTCTGTTCGTTCTCAGGCAGCCTCACTGCTCGACCACAACCTGGCATAGGACACCATTTGATGCTGCGGTTACTCTCCACAAATGCCTGCAACACATCATATACTTTTAAACATCTAGTCATTTAATACAAACATTTACAATTGCAACTATCTGATATTCTACAGCACAAATAATAACAAAAATCAGAAGAGTAATGATAAATGCAGGTATTGTTCTGTCATGTTTGAACCTCTACCTTGATACCAAACTGCATGTATTTTTCTGTCATGTTTGAACCTCTACCTTGATACCAAACTGCAGGAGGTGTTGTGTGATGTCTGGATCTCCACTTGATACCAAACTGCAGATGTTGTTGTGTAATGGATGGACGTACACCTTGATACCAAACTGCAGGTGCTGTTCTGTCATGTCTGGACCTCTACCTTGATACCAAACTGCTGGAGGTGTTGTGTGATGTCTGGATCTCCACTTGATACCAAACTGCAGATGTTATTGTGTAATGGATGGACGTACAGCTTCATACCAAACTGCAGTTGTAGTTCTGAAATGTCTGGACGTCTACCTTGATACCATACTGCAGGTAACGTTCGGTCATGTCTGGACCTCTGCCTTGATACCAAACAGCAGATTTGTTGTGTCATGTCTCAACTCCTACCTTGATACCAAACTTCAGTTACTGATGTGCCATGTCTGGACACCTTCCTTCATAATTACTGCAGGTACTGATGTGCCAAGTCTGCACCTCTACCCTGATACAAAACTGCATATAATGTGTCATGTCTGGACTTCTACCTCGATATCAAACTGCACGTACTGATGTGTCATGTCTACACCTCTGCCTTGATATTGACCTGCAGGTATTGATGTGTCATGTTGGGACACCTACCTTGTTATCCCACTGCTGGTAATGATGCACCACATCTGTTCACTTACCTTGAAATCAAACTCCAGCTATTTATGTGCTACGACTGGTCACCTACTTTGATATCACACTACAGGCTAATTTTGTGCCTTGTCTTGACATCTACCTTGATATAAAGCTACACATATTTATGTGCCATGTATGGACACCTACCTTTATATTAAACAGCAGATATTTATGTGCCATGTATGGACACCTACTTGATATCAAACTCCAGATATTGTCGTGCCTTGTATGGACACCTACCTTGATATCAAACTCCAGATATTGATGTGCCATGTCTGGACACCTACCTTGATATCTAAATTCAGATATTGATTTGCCATGTCTGGACACCTACTTTGATATCAAACTGCAGATATTTATGTGCCACATCCAGACACTTACCTTGATAAACAACTCCAGATACGATGTGCCAGTCTAGACACTACCTTTATATCAAGCTGCAGGTATTGAGGTGCCATGTCTGGACACTTATCTTGATATCAAACTCCAGATACGATGTGTCACTTCTGGACACCTACCACGATATCTAACTCCAGATATTGATGTGCAACGTCTGGACACCTACCTCGATATTGATGTGCGATGTATGGACACTTACCTATATATCAAACTGCAGGTATTGATGTGCCATGTCTAGACACCTACCCAGATATCCAACTGCAAATAAGGATGTGACATGTCTAGACACCTAGCTTGATATCTAACTGCAGGTATTGATGAGCCATGTCTGGACTCCTACCTTGATATACTGCAGATATAGATGTGCCATGTCTGTCTTGCTTCTTGATATCAATCTTTCAGATACTGATGTGCCACGTCTGAACACCTAGTTGATATCCAACTGCATGTATTTATGTGCCATGTCTGGACACCTACCTTGATATCAAACTGCAGATATTGATGTGCCATGTCTGAACACCAACCTTGATATCAACCTCCAGATATTTATGTGCCATGTCTGGATACTTACCTTGATATCAAACTGCAGATATCGTCGAGCCATGTCTGGGCTGACCAGTTTCTCAATGACCTCCACAGGCACCAGGATGTGACACTGATATGCTGGACAAAGGATGTGATGTGCGTCCCCATCCTGAATCTTCACTGTGAGGTAACTTTCCCAACATGCAGTGCAGAAGCGATGATTGCAAGACATGAACACTGGTCTATCCCAGCAAGGCATTGCCAACATACAGATTTCGCACTGCAAAAATATCACATACAATCGGGATATTATTCAGCGACACTGCTAGATAATTAACCTTTTCTTCTAACACTCTACCCCAACAAATGAAATTCTAGAAGCATGTACATTACAAATGGAAATTGTGCATATCCGAGATTCTGTAAGGGCAGCATATTATTGTAACTATTCAGATATATTTATAATTTTGATTTTGGAAACTAATTTATTTTCAACTGATTGTCACACCTTAACATCAAAACTTTTCCTTGAATTACATGAGGAAAAATTTATTGTACCATTTGTGTTGACAAGTCATATATAACCATAACAGCTTGTAAGTGGAATTAGTAGGAAAACATGTAGGGAAAAGTATGTAAATAAAGTTGTCATTCTCCAATTTATGGAAATAAGAGTTTAGTTTTCATTCTTGGCTATGTAAAAATCTCTACAACATTTTTAATTTGTGCTCATAAAATGCCTATATTGTCAAAAATTTGTCTGAAATGCAATATATATCTAAGATATGAAAATTTAATCTTATTGTGAATTATACGGATGTCTAATGGCAAAAAGCTATGAAGTTTTTACTTTTCTGGCAAAATATACTTTTATCCAAAAAAAAAAAAAGTTATCACTTTCTGGATTCCTGTTGATTTATGATTCTCAATTTACGACAAAATTCATAGAAAATGGAATAAACAACTTTTTCCTTTGGTGTATTTTAATAAATTAATGGCTTTTATGTAAATTGTATTCAAAAGTTCTATCATTTTTTGCCTCCTTAGTTATGTTAAAGCTGGCAACATCACATCAGCTGCATTTACTTTCTTCTGATACTACAGGGAATGTTTACTTAATCACTTGCAATTTTTTGTTGCTTTTTTTTTTTTTTTTCAAAGCTGCAAGTTAAGGAGACATTGAGAAATAAAACAAACAAAGGTCCGAAAAAACAAAGAAGAAAACAAGAACAAAGGTTCTGTTGTTACAGAACAACATATACTGAGTACACATCTGGACATGGTCTTAATTATGGAGAAAGACTCTATGCTGACCACTTCATGAAATCATCAACATGGAACAGCAAGTGTTTAAAGATTTTGCTTGTACAGTGAGGGTGTGGCGCTGAACAGAAGTGTTATGAACTTTCACAACACACACATACATCACTCTTGGACCTGTGAATTTGCCAGATTGCCAGCTTGAATCCCCATGAAAAGTGAAGTGAAATAGAAACTGCAGACGAATTGCATCATTGCATTTTCTTAGAGGCTGTGGAAATTAGAAAAAACCCAGGGGTCACTGTTTTAGAGAACTGGGGGTCATCTTCAATTCACAATATATGTTTTCTGAATACTATACAGGGAAAATGCAAGTTTCAAACATCGCAGGGCAAAGCCTGGGGGAAATGGTATAGATTGTTATGAAGGTGATGATATATGTGGCAGATTTTGAGCATTTCATTTTGTGCTGAAAGATTACTCTCTGAAAATAAAATAAAATGTCAGAACTTCCTTTCACATTAGTGATTGCACCTAATGTTGTGTTGTAAGCAAATAGAGATGTTACCTGCACATTTCCCCTCCTTGAGCCACAATGTGAATTTACGCGCAAATTCAAATGATGACAAGTATTATACAATATATTTGACTAAGTATGATGTCTTAACAGAAATTAGCATCCATAACAGCCTTATCACATTTCAGTCTCTGCCTCTCCCACCCACAATGTGATAAATTCAAATTAGTTAAAACCATTAATGATGGTTATATTGGATATGTTGTCTAAATACAAAATCATATTGCTTCAGTTAAGCCACCATACATTTCCACACTTCCCTCTCTGGGAATTACAAATAAATAAATAAGGGACTTAATCAGTTTAAGTGTCCATTAGTTTGTTCACAATATATGATAAACTTCAAATTTCATTTGAGTATTATTCCTTTTATATACCTATGTCTTACGTAGATGATATGCTAAATTCCAAACTGGGGATCGTCTTATATTGAGATAAATGTAGTAGCACATTACTCGCATTTTAAAACAGGTAGAGACTTGCGAAAACTATAAAGTTTCCTTTAAACATGCTGCACTTGAGTGTAATTTATGCTTTACCATATTATTAAATTGAACACAGAATAATAATGCTTCATTGTCACTGTGTAAGGACATACCTTACCATGGCATACACCTTTCAACATATTAAATTACGTAGGAATGAAGAACTCAACGTAAAATTTGCATATGATGATAACCTCACTTTTTCCTGAAATTTTCTTGTGTGCTGCAATAATTCCAGATTACTGGGACAACAACTTGTCAATGCCATTATGTACCTAACGGTTTTTGTGTGACATCTGCAGTACCAAGTACACTCGATGTGCTGCTATCAGGTCTATGTGCGCGCAACAACATAATCTTGGTTACATATAAAATTAACCTCAGCATTTTCCAAGGATGCAACACAACGATTTTGTACAGAATTCCTCCCACATCAAACTACCCTTTACTTCAAAATATTTTCCAACATTTTAATTCTCTCGAAAATGGATGCAATGATCTCGATTATATTTACATGACAAATGAAACATACATTTTCTGGGAACAGCCCCTGAACTCTGCTTCATTCTGCATGACTTTTGTACAACTCGTAACCTGTAGAATATGATCAAAATATTACTATTTAGAAAATGATACCTTTCTTTAACATGACCTTTTCTGAGATATTCCTTGTTATTAGTTTATTATTTATACTTTTTTCATAACAGAAGATCATTTTGAATTTTTTTCAACCGGTCATACAAAGAAAATAGCAATCTTTCCTTAAAAGATTTGACTACTGTTTTAGGCTCATAGATATACAGAAATAAAAACATTTGTGTTGGAATGTGTGGCATTTGGGCCAATACCAGCAAAGATATTTCAGTCTCTCGTCTTTCATACACATGACTTTCTCTACCTAGTCTACAAAAGCTTATTGTTCTATCTGCCTCCTGATAATCAAGATAAACATTAACATTATTACTTGCTAAAGTGATAGTGGAATGTTTTAAAAGCAGGAGGAATGTTTACAATGATATCGTCCTGGTTGTGCACTTGCTGCTCATCCTCAGCTGCTGGTGGAGCTTCGGCGTTGTTGTACTCCAGCATGACGGCACTAGGCTCTGAACTACAATGTTGTAAGGCAGAAGTTGGTGGCTGAACACCTGCTAGTTGGCAACACTGTATAGGATCCTTCATCCACTTCTCTAGAAGTGCCTCTCTCGACCACTCTGCAACAGTTTGATGATGGTCAGGGTTGATCACGTCAACAAGTACGACAAACGTGATGAGCACACCAAGCTTACCGTTATCACGAAGAAGAGCCTCAGCAGTAAACAATGGAATGTGCAGCATGTCTGATGTCTCCACCAACAGCTGATCCTTTGCTTCCTGCAGGTCCTGAGTTCGCAAACCACTGTACACCTCCTCCTGTTCTCCAGGACCATACAACTCAACCTCATTTATCATATCACAGCTGTCCGCCTGCAAACATAGACCACATTCACATGACCACTCTCTATCCACTCACTCTCAACAAGACCTCGTATATCATATCACAGCAGTCGGTCTGCAAACATAGACCACAATCACATGACTACTCTCAATCCACTCTCAACAAGACCTCGTTTATCATATCACAGCTATCCGCCTGCAAACATAGACCACAATCACATGACCACTCTTTATCCTCTCAACAAGACCTCGTTTATCATATCACAGCTGTCCGCCTGCAAACATAGACCACAATCACATGACCACTCTCTATCCACTCACTCTCAACAAGACCTCGTATATCATATCACAGCTGTCCGCCTGCAAACATAGACCACAATCACATGACCACTCTCTATCCACTCACTCTCAACAAGACCTCGTTTATCATATCACTGCTGTGGTCTGCAAACATAGACCACAATCACATGACTACTCTCTATCCACTCTCAACAAGACCTCGTTTATCATATCACAGCTGTCCGCCTGCAAACATAGACCACAATCACATGACTACTCTATCCACTCACTCTCAACAAGACCTCGTATATCATATCACAGCTATCCGCCTGCAAACATAGACCACAATCACATGACTACTCTCTATCCTCTCAACAAGACCTCGTTTATCATATCACAGCTATCCGCCTGCAAACATAGACCACAATCACATGACTACTCTCTATCCACTCTCAACAAGACCTCGTTTATCATATCACAGCTATCCGCCTGCAAACATAGACCACAATCACATGACTACTCTCTATCCACTCTCAACAAGACCTCGTTTATCATATCACAGCTATCCGCCTGCAAACATAGACCACAATCACATGACCACTCTCTATCCACTCTCAACAAGACCTCGTTTATCATATCACAGCTATCCGCCTGCAAACATAGACCACAATCACATGACCACTCTCTATCCACTCTCAACAAGACCTCGTTTATCATATCACAGCTATCCGCCTGCAAACATAGACCACAATCACATGACCACTCTCTATCCACTCACTCTCAACAAGACCTCGTATATCATATCACAGCTGTGGCCTGCAAACATAGACCACAATCACATGACTACTCTCTATCCACTCTCAACAAGACGTCGTTTATCATATCACAGCTATCCGCCTGCAAACATAGACCACAATCACATGACTACTCTCTATCCTCTCAACAAGACCTCGTTTATCATATCACAGCTATCCACCTGCAAACATAGACCACAATCACATGACTACTCTCTATCCACTCTCAACAAGACCACGTATATCATATCACAGCTATCCGCCTGCAAACATAGACCACAATCACATGACCACTCTCTATCCACTCTCAACAAGACCTCGTTTATCATATCACAGCTGTCTGCCTGCAAACATAGACCACAATCACATGACTACTCTCTATCCACTCTCAAAGAGACCTTGTTTATCATATCACAGCTATCCACCTGCAAACATAGACCACAATCACATGACTACTCTCTATCCTCTCAACAAGACCTCGTTTATCATATCACAGCTATCCGCCTGCAAACATAGACCACAATCACATGACCACTCTCTATCCACTCTCAACAAGACCTCGTATATCATATCACAGCTATCCGCCTGCAAACATAGACCACAATCACATGACTACTCTCTATCCACTCTCAAAGAGACCTTGTTTATCATATCACAGCTGTCTGCCTGCAAACATAGACCACAATCACATGACCAATCTCTATCCACTCTCAACAAGACCTCGTTTATCATATCACAGCTGTCCGCCTGCAAACATAGACCACAATCACATGACCACTCTCTATCCTCTCAACAAGACCTCGTTTATCATATCACAGCTATCCGCCTGCAAACATAGACCACAATCACATGATTACTCTCTATCCTCTCAACAAGACCTCGTTTATCATATCACAGCTATCCGCCTGCAAACATAGACCACAATCACATGACCACTCTCTATCCACTCACTCTCAACAAGACCTCGTTTATCATATCACAGCTATCCGCCTGCAAACATAGACCACAATCACATGACCACTCTCTATCCACTCACTCTCAACAAGACCTCGTTTATCATATCACTGCTGTGGCCTGCATACATAGACCACAATCACATGACTGCTCTCTCCACTCTGTCCTACTCTCTGCCACTCTCTACACTAAGTCCCACACTCCCCCATATCTCTGCCACTCTCTACACTATGTCCCACAATCCCCCTCCTCCCTGCCACTCTCTACCTCATGTCCAACACTCCCCTACTCTCTGCCACTCTCTTTACTATGACCCACACTCCCCTACTCTCTACCTCTCTCTTCACTATGTCCCACACTCCCCTACTCTCTTCCTCTCTCTTCACTATGTCCCACACTCACCTATAAACTGCCTCTCTCTTCATTATGTTCCACACTCCCCTACTCTCTGCCTCTCTCTTCAATATGTCCCACACTCCCCTTACTCTCTGCCACTCTCTTCACTATTTCCCACACTCCTCTACTCTCTGCCACTCTCTACACACTGTCCCACACTCCTCCACTCTCTGCCTCTCTCTTCACTATGTCCCACACTCCCCTACTCTCTACCTCTCCCTATAATATGTCCCCTACTCTCTGCCTCACTCTTCACTATGTCCCACACTCCCCCTACTCTCTGCCACTCTCTAAACTATGTCCCACACTCCCCTACTCTCTGCCTCTCTCTTCACTATGTCCCACACTCCCCCTACTCTCTGCCTCTCTCTTCACTATGACCCACACTCCCCTACTCTCTGCCTCTCCCTATAATATGTCCCCTACTCTCTGCCTCTCTTCACTATGTCCCACATTCGTCTACCAACTGCCTCTCTCTTCACTATGACCCACACTCCCCTAATCTCTACCTCTCTCTTCACTATGTCCCACACTCCCCATACTCTCTGCCTCTCTCTTCACTATGTCCCACACTCCCCCTACTCTCTGCCACTCTCTAAACTATGTCCCACACTCCCCTACTCTCTGACTCTCTCTTCACTATGTCCAACACTCACCAACAAACTGCCTCTCTCTTCACTATGTCCCACACTCCCGCCATACTCTCTGCCTCTCCAACCTCTCTCTATACACTGTCCCACTCTTGCCATACTCTCTGACTCTCCAACCTCTCTCTATACACTGTCCCACTCTCGCTATACTCTCTGCCTCTCCAGCCTCTCTCTACACACTGTCCCCACTCTTGCTCTACTCTCTATCTCTCCAGCCTCTCTCTATACACTGTCCCACTCTTGCTCTACTCCCTATCTCTCCAGCCTCACTCTACACACTGTCCCACTCTCGCTATACTCTCTATCTCTCCAGCCTCACTCTACACACTGTCCCACTCTCGCTATACTCTCTGCCTCTCCAGCCTCTCTCTACACACTGTCCCACTCTTGCCATACTCTCTGCCTCTCCAGCCTCTCTCTACACACTGTCCCACTCTTGCCATACTCTCTGCCTCTCCAGCCTCACTCTACACACTGTCCCACTCTCGCTATACTCTCTGCCTCTCCAGCCTCTCTCTACACACTGTCCCACTCTTGCCATACTCTCTGTCTCTCCAGCCTCACTCTACACACTGTCCCACTCTCGCTATACTCTCTGCCTCTCCAGCCTCACTCTACACACTGTCCCCACTCTTGCTATACTCTCTGCCTCTCTCTACACACTGTCCCACTCTCGCTATACTCTCTGCCTCTCTCTACACACTGTCACACTCTCGCTATACTTTCTGCCTCTCTCTACACACTGTCCCACTCTCGCTATACTCTCTGCCTCTCTCTACACACTGTCCCACTCTCGCTATACTTTCTGCCTCTCTCTACACACTGTCACACTCTCGCCATACTTTCTGCCTCTCTCTACACACTGTCACACTCTCGCCATACTTTCTGCCTCTCTCAACACACTGTCCCACTCTCGCAATACTTTCTGCCTCTCTCTACACAGTCACACTCTCGCCATACTTTCTGCCTCTCTCTACACACTGTCCCACTCTCGCTATACTCTCTGCCTCTCTCTACACACTGTCACACTCTCGCCATACTTTCTGCCTCTCTCTACACACTGTCCCACTCTCGCCATACTTTCTGCCTCTCTCTACACACTGTCTCACTCTCGCAATACTTTCTGCCTCTCTCTACACACTGTCCCACTCTCGCCATACTTTCTGCCTCTCTCTACACAGTCACACTCTCGCCATACTTTCTGCCTCTCTCTACACACTGTCCCACACTCGCTATACTCTCTGCCTCTCTCTACACACTGTCACACTCTCGCTATACTCTCTGCCTCTCTCTACACACTGTCCCACTCTCGCCATACTTTCTGCCTCTCTCTACACACTGTCTCACTCTCGCAATACTTTCTGCCTCTCTCTACACACTGTCTCACTCTCGCAATACTCTCTGCCTCTCTCTACACACTGTCACCATACTTTCTGCCTCTCTCTATACACTGTCCCACTCTCGCCATACTCACCGCCTCTCTCTACACTCTGTCACACTCTCGCCATACTTTCTGCCTCTCTCTACACACTGTCACACTCTCCCCCGACTCTCTGCCTCGGTATACACACTGTCCCACTCTCGCTATACTCTCGGCCTCTCCAGCCTCTCTCTACACACTGTCCCACTCTTGCCATACTCTCTGCCTCTCCAGCCTCTCTCTACATACTGTCCCACTCTTGCCATACTCTCTGCCTCTCCAGCCTCACTCTACACACTGTCCCACTCTCGCTATACTCTCTGCCTCTCCAGCCTCTCTCTACACACTGTCCCACTCTTGCCATACTCACTGCCTCTCTCTACACACTGTCACACTCTCGCCATACTTTCTGCCTCTCTCTACACACTGTCACACTCTCCCCCGACTCTCTGCCTCGGTATACACACTGTCCCACTCTCGCTATACTCTCTGCCTCTCCAGCCTCTCTCTACACACTGTCCCACTCTTGCCATACTCTCTGCCTCTCCAGCCTCACTCTACACACTGTCCCACTCTTGCCATACTCTCTGCCTCTCCAGCCTCTCTCTACACACTGTCCCACTCTTGCCATACTCTCTGCCTCTCCAGCCTCACTCTACACACTGTCCCACTCTCGCCATACTCTCTGCCTCTCCAGCCTCACTCTACACACTGTCCCCACTCTCGCTATACTCTCTGCCTCTCCAGCCTCTCTCTACACACTGTCCCACTCTCGCTATACTCTCTATCTCTCCAACCTCACTCTACACACTGTCCCACTCTCGCTATACTCTCTGCCTCTCCAACCTCTCTCTATACACTGTCCCATTCTTGCCATACTCTCTGCCTCTCCAGCCTCTCTCTACACACTGTCCCACTCTCGCTATACTCTCTGCCTCTCCAACCTCTCTCTATACACTGTCCCATTCTTGCCATACTCTCTGCCTCTCCAGCCTCTCTCTACACACTGTCCCACTCTCGCTATACTCTCTGCCTCTCCAGCCTCTCTCTACACACTGTCCCCACTCTTGCTCTACTCTCTATCTCTCCAGCCTCACTCTACACACTGTCCCACTCTCGCAATACTCTCTGCCTCTCTCTACACACTGTCCCACTCTCGCCATACTTTCTGCCTCTCTCTACACATTGTCCCACTCTCGCCATACTTTCTGCCTCTCTCTACACATTGTCCCACTCTCGCTATACTCTCTGCCTCTCCCTACACACTGTCCCCACTCTTGCTCTACTCTCTATCTCTCCAGCCTCACTCTACACACTGTCCCACTCTCGCCATACTTTCTGCCTCTCTCTACACATTGTCCCACTCTCGCAATACTTTCTGCCTCTCTCTACACACTGTCACACTCTCGCCATACTTTCTGCCTCTCTCTACACACTGTCCCACTCTCGCTATACTCTCTGCCTCTCTCTACACACTGTCTCACTCTCGCAATACTCTCTGCCTCTCTCTACACACTGTCACACTCTCGCCATACTTTCTGCCTCTCTCTACACACTGTCTCACTCTCGCAATATTTTCTGCCTCTCTCTACACACTGTCTCACTCTCGCAATACTTTCTGCCTCTCTCTATACACTGTCCCACTCTTGCTCTACTCTCTATCTCTCCAGCCTCACTCTACACACTGTCCCCACTCTTGCTCTACTCTCTATCTCTCCAGCCTCACTCTACACACTGTCCCACTCTCGCAATACTCTCTGCCTCTCTCTACACACTGTCACACTCTCGCCATACTTTCTGCCTCTCTCTACACACTGTCTCACTCTTGCAATACTTTCTGCCTCTCTCTACACACTGTCACACTCTCGCCATACTTTCTGCCTCTCTCTACACACTGTCCCACTCTCGCCATACTTTCTGCCTCTCTCTACACACTGTCTCACTCTCGCCATACTTTCTGCCTCTCTCTACACACTGTCACACTCTCGCCATACTTTCTGCCTCTCTCTACACACTGTCACACTCTCGCCATACTTTCTGCCTCTCTCTACACACTGTCCCACTCTCGCTATACTCTCTGCCTCTCTCTACACACTGTCCCACTCTCGCCATACTTTCTGCCTCTCTCTACACACTGTCCCACTCTCGCTATACTCTCTGCCTCTCTCTACACACTGTCATACTCTCGCAATACTTTCTGCCTCTCTCTACACACTGTCCCACTCTCGCCATACTTTCTGCCTCTCTCTACACACTGTCTCACTCTCGCAATACTTTCTGCCTCTCTCTACACACTGTCCCACTCTCGCCATACTTTCTGCCTCTCTCTACACACTGTCTCACTCTCGCAATACTCTCTGCCTCTCTCTACACACTGTCACCATACTTTCTGCCTCTCTCTATACACTGTCCCACTCTCGCCATACTCACTGCCTCTCTCTACACTCTGTCACACTCTCGCCATACTTTCTGCCTCTCTCTACACACTGTCACACTCTCCCCCGACTCTCTGCCTCGGTATACACACTGTCCGACTCTCCCCCTATTCTCTGCCGCTCTCTACACACTGTCCCGCTCTCCACCTATTATCAGCCTCTCTCAACACACTGGCCCACTCTCCCCCTACTCCTTATCTCTCTTTATATTGTCCCACTCTCACCTTACTCTCTGCCTCTCTCTCTACACATGTCTCACTCTCTGCCTACTGTCTGCCTCTCTCCTCACACTGTTCCACTCTACCCCTACTCTCTGCCTCTCTACACTTTGTCCCACTCTACCCCTACTCTCTGCCTCTCTCCTCACACTGTTCCACTCTATCCCTACTCTCTGCCTCTCTACACATTGTCCCACTCTGGCCCTACTCTCTGCCTCTCTACACATTGTTCCACTCTGCCCCTACAATCTGCGTCTCTACACACTCTCCCTCTCTCTCTCGCCCTGTCTAAAATCTATTACCTCTAACTTGTATTTATATATATGAGACGTTATGCTAATAAAAAGAAATCTTAGTATGTACACAATAAACTCAAGGTACATTCTTATGGTACTAGAGGAAAAGATCAATTTCATGTCATAGCAAAAGTTCATTTGAAAAAAAATTGTATATACTAGCCTACAGCTTTATAACAATTTACTTAATTTACCTTAAACAAACACCTGCACTACACATTTATAATTTATCTTAAAACAGTTCTTTTATTGCATCGATTCTATAATATAAAAGAATATTATGAATGTTTAGAAAATTAATACTTACATTTTAGAATGTACACTTACATAATATTTTTATATTTATATATGAAATAGCTTTATCTTTAAATTATAGCATATGTATTTATTATTTATCAAATTTGACAAATTGGAAATACTTGTAAAACCTTTGACATGTTCTATATCATGTATCATAATCAAAAGAACCAATAAAATACTACTACAACAATAGCAAGCAGTTAAGGAGTGGGGAAGCAACACTAGCTGGCTGTGACTATCACAGTTATATATACTGCTACATAAAATTGAGAATTTGTGATACAAAAATAATAAGAAGCTGTTAAGGAATGGGGAAGCAACACTAGTTGGCTGTGACTACTACACTTATATCAACTACTACATGAACCTGAGAATGTGTGATACAACAACAACAACAAGAGCCAGTTAAGGAGTGGGGAAGCAACACTAACTGAGTATAAGATTATTTAAACTGCCACATGAATTTGAGAATATGTGATGCATCAACAATAAGAAGCAGTTTAGGAGTGGGGAAGCAACACTAGCTGACTATCACACTTATATAAACTGCTACATGAATTTGAGAATGTGTGATAAAACAACAATAACAAACAGTTAAGGAGTGGGGAAGCAACACTACCTGACCATCACACCTATATAAACTGCTACATGAATTTGAGAATATGTCATACATCAACAATAAGAAGCAGTTAAGGAGTGGGGAAGCAACGCTAGCTGACCATCACAGTTATATAAACTGCTACATGAATTTGAGAATGTGTGATAAAACAACAATAAGAAGCAGTTAAGGAGTGGGGAAGCAACACTAGCTGACTATCACACCTATATAAAGTGCTACATGAAATTGAGAATGTGTGATAAAACAACAATAAGAAACAGTTTAGGAGTGGGGAAGCAACACTAGCTGACTATCACACTTATATAAACTGCTACATGCATTTGAGAATGTGTGATAAAACAACAATAAGAAACAGTTAAGGAGTGGGGAAGCAACGCTAGCTGACCATCACAGTTATATAAACTGCTACATGAATTTGAGAATGTGTGATAAAACAACAATAAGAAGCAGTTAAGGAGTGGAGAAGCAACACTAGCCGACTATCACACTTATATAAACTGCTACATGAATTTGCGAATATGTCATACATCAACAATAAGAAGCAGTTAAGGAGTGGGGAAGCAACACTAGCTGACCATCACAGTTATATAAACTGCTACATGAAATTGAGAATGTGTGATAAAACAACAATAAGAAGCAGTTAAGGAGTGGAGAAGCAACACTAGCTGACTATCACACTTATATAAACTGCTACATGAATTTGAGAATATGTGATACATCAACATAAAGAAGCAGTTAAGGAGTGGGGAAGCAACACTAGCTGACCATCACAGTTATATAAACTGCTACATGAAATTGAGAATGTGTGATAAAACAACAATAAGAAGCAGTTAAGGAGTGGAGAAGCAACACTAGCTGACTATCACAGTTATATAAACTGTTACATGAATTTGAGAATGTGTGATAAAACAACAATAAGAAGCAGTTAAGGAGTGGGGAAGCAACGCTAGCTGACTATCACAGTTATATAAACTGCTACATGAAATTGAGAATGTGTGATAAAACAACAATAAGAAGCAGTTAAGGAGTGGGGAAGCAACACTAGCTGACTATCACACTTATATAAACTGCTACATGAATTTGAGAATGTGTGATAAAACAACAATAAGAAGCAGTTAAGGAGTGGGGAAGCAACACTACCTGACTGTCACACTTATATAAACTGCTACATGAAATTGAGAATGTGTGATAAAACAACAATAAGAAGCAGTTAAGGAGTGGGGAAGCAACACTAGCTGACTATCACACCTATATAAACTGCTACATGAAATTGAGAATGTGTGATAAAACAACAATAAGAAGCAGTTAAGGAGTGGGGAAGCAACGCTAGCTGACTATCACACTTATATAAACTGCTACATGAAATTGAGAATGTGTGATAAAACAACAATAAGAAGCAGTTAAGGAGTGGGGAAGCAACGCTAGCTGACTATCACACTTATATAAACTGCTACATGAATTTGAGAATGTGTGATAAAACAACAATAAGAAGCAGTTAAGGAGTGGGGAAGCAACACTACCTGACCATCACACCTATATAAACTGCTACATGAATTTGAGAATGTGTGATAAAACAACAATAAGAAGCAGTTAAGGAGTGGGGAAGCAACACTAGCTGACTATCACACCTATATAAACTGCTACATGAATTTGAGAATGTGTGATAAAACAACAATAAGAAGCAGTTAAGGAGTGGGGAAGCAACGCTAGCTGACCATCACAGTTACATTAATACTACATTAAAAGGAAATTGAAAGTGCTTTCCTTGTGAATTTGATAAAACATTATATGTACTATAACTGTACGTTATAGTACATATCCAGAATGTTTTATCCTTCTAGAGAGGATGAAATGCATATTTTGAACTCCATTTTGAAGTGTTGAAACTAAATTACTTACTATGTCATACTTTAAAACCATGTTTCTTGATTTGAGTTCCAACCCCCCCCCCCATATTCCAAATGAAACTTGCAACCTCCGAATTATTGATCTAGGGGTCTGAGAATGTTTTCCAAAGCACTATGAAATGTATTTAAGAAACAGTCTGGTTCAAAAAATGTAAATAGAGTTTTATTTATGGATACTCTTTAGGTACTGCGGTTCTCAGCATCCCATTCTATACTGGGTGTTTAAGATTGTTTAATTTTGCTCAGAGGCCCCTTTACCAATTTTGAGGTTCTTTTATGTGCTTTAAATCTACAACATCTGATGAATGGCTTTTCTTCCCTTCTGAAGGAAGCCATGCTAAGGATTTATACTATCAGAAAATGCATCACTATCTGCCAGGTTTGAACCTGTGAGTATATGAAGTTAACTCCTACATGATGAAGGGTGATGGTCTAGTTAAATATATTATACCTATCATAGATAGTTTTAAACAGCATGCGCTATATTTTGTACTTTGTTATAGTATATACACAATATTTATGGGAATACAAGACTACTTTGAATGCAAGACAAACCCCCATTTTTCAGAATTTAACTTTGGAATTTACTGTATCATCTACATAAATATAAGTATATAAATAGAAAATTATTCAAATGAAATTTGTGGGTTTATCATATATAGTGAACAAACTAATGGACACTTAAGCTGATTTAGTTCCTTATTCATTTATTTTTTGTACTTTTACAACCGCTGGAGAAGAGTATGCTTGAGATGGTACAACGTGATAGTAGTGATGATGATGGATAATTTTATATTTAGACAACATACTTAATATAAAATATCATAAATTTTTTTACCTATTTTAAATTTATGCAGAAATTCACATTGCTAGCGGGAGAGATTCAGAACGAAATGCGATGTTAAAACACAATGGCGGCAATTATTTGTGGATGTTATTTTGTGTTAAGACAATATAATTACTACATTGTAAAATGCTTTACCTAGTTCGAATTTGCACTTAAGTTCACATTGTGGCACGTGTGTGGTGGCCCAAGAAGGGGAAATGCGCTGCTAACCTCTCTGTTTCTTGATCGCTCACTTCCAATGCAACATTACGTGCAACCACCGATGTGAAAGGAGTTTTATTTTAGAATTGGAGCATAATTTTTTTTCCAAATGAGAATGCTCATAGGCTACCTAACAGCTAATTTTCGACCAAAATGAAACACTTAAAAATCTGCCACATACATCACGACCTTGGCAGTAATCTTTACCCCAGGCTTCGCCACTGCCATTCCTAAGAAGTTTGAAACTTCTTTTTCCCCGTATGGTATCCGGAAAACATATATCACGAATACAAGGTGACTCTGAGTTCTGAACATTAATATTTTGTAAAAAAACATTGTCTTGTATTTGGATAAATATGGTACACATATATTTTTTCTCAGAACTAACCACAAATGGAAAATTTCAACCAATTTAAGGAAATACTTAGTGCATGTAGATGAATAACTGTAGTGGAAGATAAGAATACATGCAGAAACATTTGAACACAATTGTACAAGGCTGCCTATATACTTCACTGTTTTTTCTCTTTGTCTCTCTCACAAGCAAATCACGTAACTTGTCTCTCCATTTTGGTTCAGACGTCCATAGTTGGCCTGATAATTTAGAACTCATTATCACGAGGCCTGCCCACATGCTCTTAATAGCTCAAATAAAGAGTACTCACGAATACCATCCTGGACTCCAGCAGCTGGGCGATATCGTGGTGGTTACTCCTCATCGCCAGATCGCATGGTGTGAGTTTGTCGTGATTCTCGATGAACAGAGGGCAGCCATGATTCAGAAGCAGTTCCACACAACGCTTCAAACCCGAAGTGGCAGCACAGTGCAGTGCAGTGTTGCCTTTCTGTGAGAACGAGTGCAACAGGTGTGTCAAAAAGCCATGCAAAGCATCTGTTATATACCAGTAGGAGCGTGCAGAGAAAAAAGTTAACTTATCTTTAGTAATTACATTTTTATCATCATTGAGACTTTTAAACAATGTACAAATTTGTTACCTGTATGTAAAAATGATAAAATTCTAACAACTAACCTAACTGTATTCTAAACAACGATAGTTAATCTTTTCATCATGTCTTCTGTTTAAAAACAATATTTATTTATTGTTTCATTTACACAGCACCTCTAAGGTGCATTCAAGTTATAACACCTCCCATTTTTTTCACAGAACTGGAAACATGTGGTATATTTTAAAGCAAGCAGACAATCTTTGTCAATGCATGACAGAGATGCCAGATAGAACCTCTCGTGGCAATGGCGAGAGTGAGCATTCCTTTGTATACTTAAAATGGCAACCTTTTCTCCATTGGCGTGGTGTGTCACATGGCGTGTGACAGCAAACCAAGAGAATCCTAACCTCTGACAAGCTGGTCTCATTACATCATCAAGCGAGTGGAGAAACCTGTATTGGAGGATCACCGAATGACTGTGAAACAGATCGCCTGCACAGTCTTCCAAGTTGATAAGTTTGTTTGTGCAAACATGCTCCCTACTCACCTGACCTGGCTTCCAGCAACTTTTGGCTGTTTCCAACGACAAATTACACTCTCTGTGGTGCTATTGCACTGTCAAAACAGACTCTTAAAGAAGCATTCACAGCAGCCATGGAATTATAGTGTCAATGTTCTGAAACTATATTCAGAAGTGACAAAAGTTTCATAATTATTATGTATTTAAAAAAAAAAAAAACTGCTTCTTTTCTTCTTAATGTTAGATTTTAAATATTATATAATTAAACACACATATACTGAGTCTGGATAGCTGAAGATCGGGGGGGGGGGGTTCTTGACTGCAGAGGCAGTTGAAACCAGAGTTAAGGGTTTTAGAGATATTAAACACACACACACACACACACACACACACTCACTCTGGATAGCTGGGGGGGGGGGACTTGATTGCAGAGGCAGTTGAAACCAGAGTTAAGGGTTTTAGAGATATTAAACACACACACTCAGTATGGATAGCTGGGGGGGGGGGTTCTTGACTGCAGAGACAGTTGAAACAGGAGTTAAGGATTTTAGAGATATTAAACACACACACACACACACACACACACACACTCAGTCTGGATAGCTGGGGGGGGGGGGTCTTGACTGCAGAGGCAGTTGAAACCAGAGTTGAGGGTTTTAGAGATATTAAACACACACACAACACACTCTCAGTCTGGATAGCTAGGGGGGGGGGTGTTCTTGACTGCAGAGGAAGTTGAAACCAGAGTTAAGGGTTTTAGAGATATTAAACACACACACAACACACTCTCAGTCTGGATAGCTAGGGGGGGGGGGGTGTTCTTGACTGCAGAGGAAGTTGAAACCAGAGTTAAGGGTTTTAGAGATATTAAACACACACACACACACACACACTCACTCTGGATAGCTGGGGGGGGGGACTTGATTGTAGAGGCAGTTGAAACCAGAGTTAAGGGTTTTAGAGATATTAAACACACACACTCAGTATGGATAGCTGGGGGGGGGGGGGTTCTTGACTGCAGAGACAGTTGAAACTGGAGTTAAGGGTTTTAGAGATATTAAACACACACACACTCAGTCTGGATCGCTGGGGGGGGGGGTCTTGACTGCAGAGGCAGTTGAAACAGGAGTTAAGGGTTTTAGAGATATTAAACACACAAACACACTCAGTCTGGATAGCTGGGGGGGGGGGGTCTTGACTGCAGAGGCAGTTGAAACCAGAGTTAAGCATTTTAGAGATATTAAACACACACACAACACACTCTCAGTCTGGATAGCTAGGGGGGGGGGGGTTCTTGACTGCAGAGGAAGTTGAAACCAGAGTTAAGGGTTTTAGAGATATTAAACACACACACTCAGTCTGGATAGCTGGGGGGGGGTCTTGACTGCAGAGGCAGTTGAAACAGGAGTTAAGGGTTTTAGAGATATTAAACACACACACACACACACACACACTCAGTCTGGATAGCTGGGGGGGGGGGTCTTGACTGCAGAGACAGTTGAAACCAGAGTTAAGGGTTTTAGAGATATTAAACACACACACACACACACACACACTCAGTCTGGATAGCTGGGGGGGGGGGTCTTGACTGCAGAGGCACTTGAAACCAGAGTTAAGGGTTTTAGAGATATTAAACACACATACACATTTATCTGCATAGCTGGGGGTGTTCTTGACTGCAGAGACAGTTGAAACCAGAGTTAAGGGTTTTAGAGATATTAAACACACATACACATTTATCTGCATAGCTGGGGGTGTTCTTGACTGCAGAGACAGTTGAAACCAGAGTTAAGGGTTTTAGAGATATTAAACACACATACACATTTATCTCCATAGCTGGGGGGTGTTCTTGACTGCAGAGACAGTTGAAACCAGAGTTAAGGGTTTTAGAGATATTAAACACACACACACACACATTCAGTCTGCATAGCTGGGGGGGGGGGGTTCTTGACTGCAGTGGCAGTTGAAACCAGAGTTAAGGGTTTTAGAGATATTAAACACACACACATACACATTTATCTGCATAGCTGGGGGTGTTCTTGACTGCAGAGGCAGTTGAAACCAGAGTTAAGGGTTTTAGAGATATTAAACACACAAACACACTCAGTCTGGATAGCTGGGGGGTTCTTGACTGCAGAGACAGTTGAAACCAGAGTTAAGGGTTTTAGAGATATTAAACACACACACACACACATTCAGTCTGCATAGCTGGGGGGGGGGGGTTCTTGACTGCAGTGGCAGTTGAAACCAGAGTTAAGGGTTTTAGAGATATTAAACACACAAACACACTCAGTCTGGATAGCTGGGGGGTTCTTGACTGCAGTGGCAGTTGAAACCAGAGTTAAGGGTTTTAGAGATATTAAACACACACACACACACATTCAGTCTGCATAGCTGGGGGGGGGGGGGTTCTTGACTGCAGTGACAGTTGAAACCAGAGTTAAGGGTTTTAGAGATATTAAACACACACACACACACACATTCAGTCTGCATAGCTGGGGGGGGGGGTTCTTGACTGCAGAGGCAGTTGAAACCAGAGTTAAGGGTTTTAGAGATATTAAACACACATTCATTGAATCTCGATAGCTGGGGTCAAGGGGGGGTACTTGATTTCAGAAGCAGTTCAAACCAGAGTTAAGGGTTTTAGAGATATTAAACACACATTCATTGAGTCTCGATAGCTGGGGTCAAGGGGGGGGGGTACTTGATTGCAGAAACAGTTCAAACCAGAGTTAAGGGTTTTAGAGATATTAAACACACATTTACTGAGTCTGAATAGCTGAAGAAGGGGAGGGGTACCTGACTGCAGAGACATTTGAAACGATAGTTAAGGGTTTTAGAGATATTAAACACACCCACACACCTGCGCACACATGCCCACCCCCACCCACCCACCAAAGGAGCACAGCACATCATGCTCTACTAGTTAGATTGCAACTTCCTTGGTACATGGTCCGAACTGTCCCCTGACTTAAACTCCCCTTCTTGTAACAAGGAGGACAGCACATCATGGTCTACTGGTTAGACAGCAACTTCCATAGTAAGTGGCCCCCACAGTTCCCTGAATTAAACTCACATTCTTGGACCAAGGAGTACAGCACATCATGGTCTACTGTTTATACTGCGACTTCCCTGGTAAGTGACCTCCACAGTCCCCTGACTTAAACTGCACCTTTTGGACCAAGGGGCACACTACATCATGGTCTACTGGTTAGACTACAACTTCCTGGTAAGTGGCCCACATTGTCCCGACTTAAACTGCCCTTATTGGACAAAGAGCACAGTACATAATGGATTTCTGGTTACACTACAACTTCCCTGGTAAATGGCCCCCCACAGTTACCTGACTTAAACTGCCCTCATTGGACCAAGGAGTACATCACATCATGGTCTACTAGTTAGACTACAACTTTCTGGTAAGTGGTCCCCACAGTTCCCTGACATAAACTGCCTTATTGGACTAGAAGCACAGCACATCATGGTCTACTGGTTACACTACAACTTCCTGGTAAGTGGCCTTCACAGTCCCGTGACTTAAAATGCCCTTATTGGACCAAGGAGATCAGTAAATCATGCTTTACTGCTTGGACTGCAATTTCCCTGGTAAGTGGCCCTCACAGTCCCCTGAATTAAACTGCCCTCATTAGACCAAGGAACACGGTGTAACATGGTATACTAGCTATACTGCATATTCCCTGGTAAGTGGCCCACACTGTCCCCTGATTTAAACTGCCATCATTGGACCAAGGTGCACAGCAAATCATGGTCTACATGTTAGACTGCGACTTCCCTGGTAAGCGACCTCAGTTTGTGTTATGGAGGTATGTCAAACAAAGGTGTACAAGGATAAATGGCGTGACAGCAATGCTGATATATGCTCTCAATAACTTGAGTCACTCATCTGCAGCAATTTATGATAACAAATAAATGCTATGTCATCATGTCAGAAGCCCCTTTTTATTAAGAATGCTTCACATTTATTTACTTACTTGAAACTTAATACAATGTCCTTACAGCACTCACAGGTACCATATGGAAAAATGTATTAAAAATATGAATATCCTAATAGAGCACTGTGTTTATAACTAACATATACATACTGTTAGCTTTCCTGTCCACTGTCAATACATAATACATAACGCAGTGGTATATCTGAAATTGTTTCTCCATGTTTCGTCCAAAGCTGCGACGAACATAATCACTGGAGAGTGTGAAATGTTGCTTTGTTCTTCTCGGCAAAGATTGATGCAGAATCCTGGGTTTTGCTGGCTTTATAGCTGTTGGCCAGGTATACCAGGCGGACAGAGCTAAATGCCAATTTGTCAACTAGTTCTGCTTCGATCGGATTGGCTCAGTAACTGTGTCAGCTGTATTGAAGTGGGGAATATTTTCACTTGCAGTCCTTAAGATTGGTATGGTTAGCAGCGTACATGCATCAGTCACTATGAAATATCAAGTTGTATTTAGGCATTTGTGTTCCTCCATTCTGCTGAATTTATCTTCATTATACTTAATAGGGACTAATAGATAACAGCAGAATATAATACAGCTGTAGCAGTTTAAGAGTTGACGTATTCTCTTTGTGGTAGTAAGACATGACTGCTGTCACAGACAACACCATAAAATAGTACAGCTGTATCAGTATAACGAATGACGTGTTCTCCCTGTGGTAGTAAGACATGACTGCTGTCACAGATGACACCCGAAGATAGTACAGCTGTATTAGTATAACAAATGACGTGTTCTCTCTGTGGTAGTAAGACATGACTGCTGTCACAGACAACACCATAAAATAGTACAGCTGTATCAGTATAACAAATGGCGTGTTCTCCCTGTGGTAGTAAGACATGACTGCTGTCACAGACAACACCATAAAATAGTACAGCTGTATCAGTATAACAGATGACGTGTTCTCCCTGTGGTAGTAAGACATGACTGCTGTCACAGATGACACCATAAAATAGTACAGCTGTATCAGTATAACAGATGACGTCTTCTCCCTGTGGTAGTAAGACATGACTGATGTCACAGATGACACCCGAAGATAGTACAGCTGTATCAGTATAACAGATGACGTGTTCTCCCTGTGGTAGTAAGACATGACTGCTGTCACAGATGACACCCGAAGATAGTACAGCTGTATCAGTATAACATATGACGTGTTCTCCCTGTGGTAGTAAGACATGACTGCTGTCACAGATGACACCCGAAGATAGTACAGCTGTATCAGTATAACAAATGACGTGTTCTCCCTGTGGTAGTAAGAAATGACTGCTGTCACAGACAACACCATAAAATAGTACAGCTGTATCAGTATAACAGATGACGTCTTCTCCCTGTGGTAGTAAGACATGACTGCTGTCACAGATGACACCCGAAGATAGTACAGCTGTATCAGTATAACAAATGACGTGTTCTCCCTGTGGTAGTAAGACATGACTGCTGTCACAGACAACACCATAAAATAGTACAGCTGTATCAGTATAATAGATGACGTGTTCTCCCTGTGGTAGTAAGACATGACTGCTGTCACAGATGACACCATAAAATAGTACAGCTGTATCAGTATAACAGATGACGTGTTCTCCCTGTGGTAGTAAGACATGACTGCTGCCACAGACAACACCATAAAATAGTACAGCTGTATCAGTATAACAAATGACGTGTTCTCCCTATGGTAGTAAGACATGACTGCTGTCACAGATGACACCCGAAGATAGTACAGCTGTATCAGTATAACAGATGACGTCTTCTCCCTGTGGTAGTAAGACATGACTGCTGTCACAGATGACACCCGAAGATAGTACAGCTGTATCAGTATAACAGATGACGTGTTCTCCCTGTGGTAGTAAGACATGACTGCTGTCACAGATGACACCCGAAGATAGTACAGCTGTATCAGTATAACAGATGACGTGTTCTCCCTGTGGTAGTAAGACATGACTGCTGTCACAGATGACACCCGAAGATAGTACAGCTGTATCAGTATAACAGATGATGTGTTCTCCCTGTGGTGTAATAAGTGTTCTGTGACTCTGAATTTAAGGCTCCTCCAGACAGAGAACCTCGTGTTCAGGAAATCGTGTGTTTATCAATTGTGGGGTGGTACCTATAAACGCAGAGCATAATTAACAGAGGGTTCTTTAAACACCTGCAGAGGCAATTGATTGTTTTGGATTCTTCGCTGAGAGTAAAATGTTGCATATTTGTTCTGTAGATGGTTTAAGAACTTTCTCAATGTGGTCAGTGACACCTTAGATGCACGGAATAAAGCCTGAAGTCTTCTTTGTACTGTCGGTATGATTTTGTGTAGAGACTGAGGCTTGCGTCTGGGATGTGTGACTCATTTAGTTTGCTGCCTGGAGTTGCATGGTTAGCAGTTCTCGATGACAAATGAGGTTATCCCAATCAAGTAAGGTTATAATAATGGTTCGTTTCTGACCAGGGTTCTTTTCGGTATTAGTCTGTATGTGCCAGTTTGTGACAGACGGAGGTATGTACTTCTTGACTAGAAGTATGTCCATTGTTTTCCACTTCCATTGTGAATTGTATGATATTGATAAGGCCGAAAAATTGTGTGAGGGCTTGTTGCCCATAGTTCCAGATAGCTAAACCTTTACTATTGTGTGGCCAAGGCAGTGGATTCAAAGTGTTCTATATAATAGTTTGCTTTGACTGGACTACCCATTACAAGGCCATCTTTCTGTTTATAAAAGTCAAAGTATATTACCAAAAAGATGGCCATCTTGAATTAGCCCTCAAGGCCACATCCAACAAGCAGGTGCCATTCAGTATAGCTACTATAATATCTAAGAGGCAAGGTCAAAGTTACCAGTTTTTCTGCTATTTACCTTGGCAAGCTCCCCTAGACATTACCATCTGTCAATAAGAAATATATTTCAAGAGAAATAAATACATACTTGGTCCTGAGCTTGAAGGTCGACACGCTCTCTCCCACCGCTGTTTAGGGGCACTCCCCTCCATTGCAGCAGTAATGCTACACATGCTGCACGACGCTCCTGGGCTGAGAATGATTTCTGCTGACTGAGCTGACAGGCCGAGTGCAGGGACGTCTCATTACAACCATTCTTTTTGTTGGGATTCCCACCCAGATCATTGAGAAATGTCCTGAAACACAACAGTATATGTGATGATACTTCAACCTGGAAACTACTATCTTTTTAACTATAGAAATATTTACGCAAAAATTACAATTAATCAATGTCACTGAACAACTGCAGGTGAGATGGCTGCTTGAAACTTAACAACAGATGGCAACATTAAATACATTTTATTAATGTCTGAAGTAAAAAAGACACAGTATTGCAACTGTTAGAAGTTAACAAACAGGAGAGTTAACTATTAATTGCATGAATTATTTTGCTACATATGCCGTTCTTCCTCTAACTCACAAACAAGTATTTATATCCCTTTTACCAGCACGACAACTGAAGCAATAACTGCGATCATTAGCACAATACGTAATGGACTGGCCATCCATTCAACTTCATGAGTTTGAGTCCCAGTGACGCAATCAAATCTGCCTCTAGTATAGGATGGGGAGGGCCCAAGTAAAATAACTTGGATGCTAATTGGGTTACATTTCACCAATTTTGTTCTTTTGTATTAAATACACCACAGTTTTATTCCAAAAATATTAATAATTTTACAATATTTATTTATTTATTTATTTATGCTAAGCTTTATACAGGTGAATATGACCGGTGTTCAGCCCTGGCTCTTTACCGGTCATACTCATATTTTACAATAGTTTATTAATTCTAGTTTATTACACCATTTTGTCTATTTACTGTCCATATCCATTTATTTTTCACTTTGCATAAGAATTGTCCAATCTTCTTACTATCTTTTTGAAACATTTCAACTACTACTACTACTACATTTCTATCTATTTTAAACCATTTCTTATTAATATACTTTTTTCTCCAAATTTCAGTTCCTTTACATTTAAATAAAATGTGTTCTATATCTTCATTTCCGCCACATATAGGACATTGATTTTGTGGAATACCTTTCCTTAGACCTTTTAATCTCCATACTCCTGCTTTCAGCCATGCAATACCTTCTCGCTCCTCTTTATTTGTCACATCAATGTACTTTTCCCTTCCCCATGAGACTTTCATTGGTATATAGAAAACTAAAGATCTCTTTTCAGTTATTTCACTAAATATTTTTTGTATTTCTATATCCTCAAATCTTTTCCTTGCCAACTTCCAGAAGTTATTCACATTATTTTCTCTTCTTCTCCACATTTCCCCTAACCCACTACTTTCCAGGTTATTTCGAAGACAGTCTACCCATCCCTTGTTCTTTAAACTTTTCTCTTGATATACTAAACACTGTTTTAACAAATTCCTTTCTTCCAATTTCAATATCCTATGCCAAAATTTCAATGCCCTTTCCATAATCTTTCCCTTACTTGCCACTCTACCCAGCTCTATTTGTGCTACCTGCCTAACAGTTGCATTTGGTAACCCCAGTATTTCTTTGCAAAATTTCCTATGCACCTCATCTATGCCTTCCCATCCTCCTTCTAATCCCCATACTTCTATCCCATATAGCATTTTTGCCTCAACCACCATATTGTACACTTTTTCTAACCATCTAATATTTATATTAGGTGCTTTGTATTTGCAACTTCTAATAGCTGATAAAGCTCCTTTTCCTTTTGCCAATGCAAATTTCTTTTGCTTTTCCCAATTGCCACCACTATCAATTTTAACTCCTAGATAAATACATTCTCTCACTACCCTGTACTCCTTTTCATTCTCATTCTTCCATTTTTCATATTTGCTCAATTTTCCCCCTTTTTTGAACACTACAATCTGCGTCTTGTCCTGGTTCACTTTTAAACTCCACTCTTTACAGTAATTATTTAATGTTTGCAAGGATTGTTTCAAGCCATTCACTGTAATTGCACCTATAACTAGATCATCTGCAAACAGTAATCCTGGAATCTGAATATTATTAATTACTGGCATCGAGTTATTATTTCTCCCAATTTCTGTTAATACATCATCTATATATAAATTGAATAGGACTGGACTTAACTTACATCCCTGTCTAAGGCCTTTCTCTTGTTGGATTTCTCTTGTTACAACCCCTTCCACCACTCTTATACAAAAAGTATTTTCCTTATATAATGCTCTAAGGGTGTCCACCATTTGTTTACTCACTCCTTTAGTCAACAACTTATGCCACAGCAATTGAAGCTCTATCCTATCGTATGCTTTCTCTAAATCCACAAAAGCCATATATAACTTTCCTCTTTTGTCTTTCAAGTATTTATCTACCAGTGTTTTTATAATAAATAAGTTATCAACTGTCCTCCTCCCTTTTCTAAAGCCCATCTGAAGTTCCGAGAGGATATCATATTCTTCAACCCATGTTTGTATCCTGCTTGCCATAATACCAGTAAAAATTTTTCCTACATTTGATAATAATGCAATGCCTCTATAGTTGTTTGGTTTGTCAACACTACCCTTGCCTTTGTATATTGGATGTATGATTGCTTTCCTCCACTTATCTGGTATATACCCCTTCACCTTAATTGTGTTAAATAAGTCTACTAAAACCTTAACTCTGTTTATTTCAGTGCACCATTCCTTAAGGAACTCTGGAGGGATTCCATCTATTCCCGTTGCTTTATTTCTCTTCATTATTTTCACCTGTTGGATTATTTCTTCACTTCTTATTATATCATCGAGTATATCTACATAGTTATTACCTATTTCCCAATTTCCTATCTCATTTTTACTCTTTTTTTCCCCATACAAATTTTTAAAATATTCCATCCATTCTCCTGGTTTTATACTTGGTTTTGTTACATATTTATTATACATTGATTTCATAACCTTCCATATCTCATTTGCATTATTTTCATTTAGAATTCGTATCAAATTACTTTCATATTTTTTCATCCAGCTTGTTTTCTTTTGTTCCAGTAATGAATTATATAAATCCCTCCCTTGCATATACTCTTTCTTTAATTCTATGTTTCCTAATTCCCTCCACTTTATGAGCAGCTGTTTGACTTGTCTTTTAGTTACTCTACATTCTTCATCAAACCAGCCCTCATCTCTTTTGTAAACCTTCTTTCTCATTTTCATTTCCTCCCCAGCCCTTAGCATAATGATATTTAAGATATCCATAGCACTTTCAATTTCTTGTTCCTTTATCATAAAACTTATTCCACACTGACATATCTGGCCATAATTAGAGTTTAGTGTCTGCCTAAATTTATTGCAATACTCTTCCTTCCATTTGTATCTACTGTATTCTTCTATGTTGCACTTTTCCTCCCTTAAATTATAGACTATTTGCTCTGTGCATGTTTTTATGTCTACTATCAATGGAAAATGCCCACTGTTGGAACTTAAATTTAGTATCTTAAAATTACTTAAAATATACCCCATATTAATTGGCCATAATACATAATCAATCACACTTTGACCATTATTACTAACATACGTATATTCTCCATTCACATCTTCTCCATATTTCCCATTCAAAATATCAAAGGCATTCAATTCACAGAATTCTATAAATTTCATATAGCCTTTGTCAACTATCTTATCTTTGCTGTATCTAATTTTCTCAGGTTTCTCTAATGTATCATTACTCATCCACCTATTCCCTCCAATAACATCATTTTCGCCAATCCTAATGTTAAAGTCTCCCATTAATATAATCTCAGAATTACCATATCTCTCCTTTAAATGTTCTATTTCTATCTCTAGGTGTTTAAGGAGGTCCGGATTATGAAAGCGCGAAGGAAGAGGAGGATTGTATACTATGCCTATACATATAACATTTTCAACTATTTGTTTCTCCTCTAATACAATCCATAGTATTTCTTTTCTCCTTGACCAAGTTTCTTTAACTCCTTTACTTAACGTCTTCTTTACAAAAAAGCCTATGCCTCCAGATGCCCTCCCCTTTCTTGCTACCTTATCTCCTTTTATCCCTACAAAATCAAAATCCTTTACGTAAACCTGGTCCTCTTTTAGCCATGTTTCAGCTACCGCGAGATAATCAAGTTTTGTCAATAATTGATTTAAACTCCCCGCATATATTTTGTTTTTAACTCCCTCACAATTCCAGAATCCAAGCCTCCTTATATTCTCCCTTCCCTATTGTGAGCCTAATCTAAATCTAAATGTTTCTAGAGTTCTTTTATTCCTTAATTGTATCCCTTCTCCGGAAGGAATAGTTTTATTTCTGTTGCCATGTTCAGATGATATGATGCTGTCTTCTTCCCCTTCTGTATTCTCCCCGCTACTCTGTTGCCACGCCTTCTTTCCCTTCGAAGCCAAATACGTGCGGCTATTACTTCCCCTCTTCTCGGTGACACTATTTTCTTGGGTGACGTCACTCTGGTGGCTCCTCCTCCTGTTGCTTCCTCTGTTGACGTCATTTCTTCGTCAGCTGTTATTTCTCTCGTAGGGAAGTTGGATGACGTCCTATCTGCATATGCCGTTCTCATATCCATGCTGACAGGCAGATTTCGGTTCAAACACACACTTTCACTGTCTTCACCCACATCCATTCCTTTTTGCTTGGACTTTGATCTTCCTGTTGTGCTTCCTAAAGTTGGCGTTGACATTTGCTGAGTAATTTCCTCTGTGCCTGATTGGGGTTCTCTTAGCTCCTTCTTGTCCAGATGCGATGTCTTTTCTCCGTCAATCCACAATTGGAAATTTCTAATATAAGCTCTTCTTCCCTGGGCTCTTGCTTCTTTCATTTTTTGTACCAAATTTCTTTGCAGAGCTCTCTTCTTAGGTGATAAATCTTTATTAATAAAAATGTCTGTTCCTTTTAATTTCTTGGCTCTTTTAAGTACTTCATGTACTAATTGGGCTGTTGCAAATTTCACTATAATTGTTCTCTTGCCAAGTTGTCTTCCAACTCGATAAGCTTCAATAATTTCCCATCTATACAATTCCAAATTCAGCTTTTCCTTCGTTATTTCTAATATTTCTTCTGCTGGCCATTTATACCTTCTTTCCTTAACTCCTATGAACACTAAATTAAATCTTCTCTCCCTTTCTTCCAATCCTTCCATTCTTTCCTTAACCATTTCAACTTCCCTTCTTGCTTCCTGCACCTCAACTCTAACATCTTCTTTGATATCTGTTGCCATCTTTTCCAATTGTTTACCTATTCGTTGTTCCATACCTTCTATTTTGTTCATTTTCTCAGTCAGGTTTTCCAGCATTGTTATTATATCTGCAGGGCCGGGGTTTACCTCAATTCCTCCAATCACTAGCAACAAAGTTATAACACTTGCTAAAACCAATATGTTTGTCATCTTCTCTCCAAAACTGTGTTTACTATTCACCAAATTTACTTTTCTAAACTGTCCAATTCTTGCTCTACACACTGTAATGTCCACTCCCATCGTGACTTAGATCCTTCTTCCTTCACCGCAGGAGCACCTCTCAAAACACAACCTTCCTCTATCACTGCTGGCTTAGCACTCCTTTTACAATATAAATGGTTATAACTAGCCTAATTTTATTGTTGAAGGTCAGCGTGATACTAAATTAGAATAAAGTCCGATTATAACTTTGATTAATCATCTTTGTTGTATATGTGCAACACCACACAATTGAGAGTTAAAGTACCACCTAATGATAAGTCGCACAAATATATGTAGAAGGGGGTAAAGAAGTAAGACAAAGATAAAAACATCAAGTAAATCGATAAGAACAAAATGAATAAGATTACAACTGAGGTTTGATAAAATTGAGTTACCTTTTCATGCTTTTAACTCCTTTTGCCATTCATTCAGGAAGACCTGTACCCTATCTTCATCTCCGAGTTGTGCAGACCTACCAACTGCTGCAGTCAAGCAGTGGTAGATAGCAGCATAATTTTAATTTGATAAGAAACAGTAAAGTTATTTCCTCTTCACTTTATTACACAGCACCACTCAAAACATGGCCTTGCTGTACATTTTAATGCAACTACACAATCCTTCCATTTTTATTACTAATTTTGTATTTCTTTGTAATTTTTCATGGATATCAACGTTTCTCCAATGCTCTGATCTTACTATGCATAATAGTTGTCTTAAAAATTGGATTTGAGCTACTTTGAATTTCTCAGAGTTTGGTTTATTCAACCTCCAAAGTTTGCTACCATATTTGAGTGCAGCTTTTGAGAAAATGTGCAATCTTAATTTGTAGCTACTGCTATGCATTTGCCAAAATGTTTTGTATAATTCCTTTCATTCTATTATATTTTCGTAATTTAATGTCCTCGTTTATGGTCTGCAAATACATTTACTAAACAGCTTACTATTTTTGAGAGTTTAATATTTTTCTTTCTAGTTGAATTGGAAGTGGACATGCTAGGTATGGCTTGGGTCGGAGCAACATCAGTTATACCTGAGCAAATGCTTCATGCCATGTTTTGCAGCATAATGCAATGCTGTATTGTGGTGATGGCTGTCTCCATAGCTCAGGTTCGGATCCAAGTTTTTCCTCAGTTCTGGAGAACTCTGGAACACCTGCATAACAAAAACATTCCTTATTAGTGCAACTGTGTGTTCCATTCACATGCAAATATAGTATTCTTACAAAAGATTAGTCTTTTATCTGCATAACACTAAACCAGAAATGCTCTTATTACTTTAGGTCCTCATACAACGGAATACACTGCACTCAAACTGGTAACAGGGAATATCTCGGAAATGATAAGCTCTACATTAAATTGTGTTTGTAAAATAACTTTTGTCTGTCCTGACAGTTTACAAGCTATTCAGAATGAACAGGACTAAAGGGGGCTATTCACGATGTAAATTTTTTGGGCATAAAAACATCTTTAAGATAAGTATTTTAATCAAAATCATTAAGAGTCATTTTTGAGAAAATTGTAAATTTTGAAAAATGTTCCATCTTAAAGGTAGTTTGGAGTGAGGTTTTCATGCCACATCCTTGGAGGATACTCAAATGTCAAGGTTGGGATTTAATGGGCAATCCATTTTTGAGTTATGCTGTCTACAAAAATTATTTTGCTTTTTCACGACGCTGATAATCCCCAGGTTAATATGAGCGCTGTGGTGTACTGGAATTTTGTCCGTCAGGAATTTTTAATGCCAGTAAATCTACTGACATAAAGCTGTCTATTTTAAGCATACTTAAAACCAGTCTGAGATAGGCTTGAACCCATGACCTTGAGTTCAGAAGTGCTGTCTACTGACACACACACACAAACATAAACATTTTTTTCTAAAAATGCTTTTTTGGGATTATGGGGTCTGAAAACCTATATTTCTGGTGACATCTTGGCATAAAATTGTTGGGTAATACACAAGGGTCACTCCAAAAGAAATCCACACTATTTTTTTAACAATACTGTTCTCATTCTACATGTTTGAAATGTTTACTGTGTAGACACAGCTTTTCATTTCTTCACATATCGTATTCCTTCTCAACTGCCTTACTACGCCATTTTGGAACCAGCATGCATGAGAAAGTCATCATCTTCAAACCTTGTTAATGAAAAGAGATGAACCAGGTCAGGACTGTAAGGCATGTTCTTCATCCCAGTTTTCGGTTCGCTTCCATGGTTTTTTGACTGACAGGTGGTTGTGCATTGTTGTGCAACAGAAAAAAAACATCCTGCTTTTGCCAATGTGGTCAAACACAACTTCAGTATTCAGCAAACACTTGCTCCCCCTATTCCAACGCAGTGTGAGATCTTCCAACACAGAATCTGCTTGCACACCGACCAACAGCAGCATCTCGTTTTCACAGTACACTGCTTCTGACAGATGTCAAGTGCAGTGCCAACCAAATTTGAACACAAGAGGGAAGGATCTATTTACAGACAGTAAAATTTCAAAGACATAACATGAAAACTGTATTGTTAAAAATACTGTCACTACCTGCTATGTGCTTTGTGCATAAGTACTGAAGAGAAGAGATATACACCCAGCATAACCCAGCAGAGCCAAGAATGAAGAAGGGAGGAGATATACACCCAACATAACTCAGCAGAGCCAAGAATGAAGAAGGGAGGAGATATACACCCAGCATAACCCAGATGTGCTGAGAATGGAGGAGATATACACCCAAAAAACCCAGCAGTGCTAAGAATGAAGAAGGGACGAGATATACACCCAACCAAACCCAGCAGTGCGAAGAATGAAGAAGGGAGGAGATGTACACAAAACATAACCCAGCAGTGCCGAGAATGAAGAAGGGAGGATATATACACCCAACCTAACCCATCAGTGCCGAGAATGAAGAAGGGAGGAGATATACACCCAACCTAATCCATCAGTGCGAAGAATGAAGAAGGGAGGATATATACACACAACCAAACCCAGCAGTGCGAAGAATGAAGAAGGAAGGAGATATACACCCAACCAAAGCCAGCAGTGCGAAGAATGAAGAAGGGAGGAGATATACACCCAACCAAAGCCAGCCGTGCGAAGAATGAAGAAGGGAGGAGATGTACACAAAACATAACCCAGCAGTGCCGAGAATGAAGAAGGGAGGATATATACACACAACCAAACCCAGCAGTGCGAAGAATGAAGAAGGGAGGAGATATACACCCAACCAAAGCCAGCAGTGCGAAGAATGAAGAAGGGAGGAGATATACACCCAACCAAAGCCAGCAGTGCGAAGAATGAAGAAGGGAGGAGATATACACCCAACCTAACCCATCAGTGCCGAGAATGAAGAAGGGAGGAGATATACACCCAACCAAACCCAGCAGTGCAAAGAATGAAGAAGGGAGATGTACACAAAACATAACCCATCAGTGCCGAGAGTGAAGAAGGGAGGAGATATACACCCAACCAAACCCAGCAGTGCGAAGAATGAAGAAGGGAGGAGATGTACACAAAACATAACCCAGCAGTGTCTAGAATGAAGAAGGGAGGAGATATACACCCAACTAAACACAACAATGTCGAGAATGAAAAGGGAAGGAATATAAACTCAACCTAACACAGCAGTGATGAGAATGAATGTGATAGACACTCAATTTAACACAACACTGCAGACAATGGAGGAGATATACACCTAACTTAACACAGCAGTGTAGTGAATGGATGAGATATACACCTAACTTAACACAGCAGTAATGAGAATGGATGAGATATACACCTAACTTAACACAGCAGTAATGAGAATGGATGAGATATACACCTAACTTAACACAGCAGTAATGAGAATGGATGAGATATACACCTAACTTAACACAGCAGTAATGAGAATGGATGAGATATACACCTAACTTAACACAGCAGTAATGAGAATGGATGAGATATACACCTAACTTAATACAGCAGTGATGAGCATAGATAAGCTAGACACTCAATTTAACACAGCAGTGACGAGACTGGAGGAGATTTACACCTAGCTTAACAAAACAGTGGTGAGAATGGATGAGATATACACCTAACTTCACATAAAAGAGGCGAGAATGGATGAGATAGACACCCAATATATCACAGAACTGCAGCGAATGGAGAAGATTTACAACGAACTTCACAAAACAGTGATGAGAATAGATGATATACATCCAATTAACACACCAGTGATGAGAATAGATGAGATATACACCTAACTTAACACAGCAGTGATGAGAATCGATGAAATAAACTTAATTAATAATATAGTGCTGAGAATGAATGAGTTTGAGGCGTAAAATAACACAGCAGTGCCGAGAATGGATGAGATAGATGCCCAATCTAACACACCAGTGATGAGAATGGATGAAATAGATGCCCAATCTAACACAGCACTGATGAGTATGGAGATATATGTCTAATATAACACATCAGTGACGAAAATGGATGAGCTATACACCCAATAAAACACAGCAGAGACGAGAATGGATGAGATAGACGCCCAAAATAACACAACAGAGTATGAAAGCATGGATGAGATAGACACCCAAAATAACACAACAGTGATGAGAATGGATGAGCTAGATGCCCAATATAACACAGCGTTGACAAGAATGGATAAGATAGATGACCAAAATATCACGGCGGTGACAAGAATGGATGAGATAGATGCCCAAAATAACACACCAGTGATGAGAATGGATGAGATAGATGCCCAATATAACACAGCAGTGATGAGAATGGATGAGATAAACTCCAAAATAACACATCAGTGACAATGGAAGAGACAGACGCCCAAAATAACAGGGCAGTGACGAGAATGGATGAGAGACACAACCAATGTAACAAAGCAGAGATGCGAATGGATGAGATGGACACCCAACAACACAGCAGAGATGAGAATGGATGAAACCGACACCCAATATAACACAGCAGTGTTGAAAATGGATGAGATAGTTACCCAACAACATAGTAATGATGAGAATGGATGAGACAGACACCCAATGTAAACCAGCAGTGTTGAAAATGGATGAGATAGATACCCAACAACATAGCAGTGACGAAACAGACACCCAATGTAACACAGCAGTGTTGAGAATGGATGAGATAGATACCCAACAACATAGCAGTGATGAGAATGGATGAAGCAGACACCCAATATAACACAGCAGTGATGAGAATTGATGAGATAGATACCCAACAACATAGCAGTGATGAGAATGGATGAGATAGACACCCAATATAACACAGCAGTGTTGAGAATGCATGAGATAGATACCCAACAACATAGCAGTGATGAGAATGGATGAGATAGACACCCAATATAACACAGCAGTGTTGAGAATGCATGAGATAGATACCCAACAACACAGCAGTGATGAGAATAGGTGAGATAGACACCCAATATAACACAGCAGTGTTGAGAATGCATGAGATAGATACCCAACAACACAGCAGTGACGAGAATGGATGAGAGACACAACCAATGTAACAAAGCAGAGATGCGAATGGATGAGATGGACACCCAACAACACAGCAGAGATGAGAATGGATGAAACAGACACCCAATATAACACAGCAGTGTTGAAAATGGATGAGATAGTTACCCAACAACATAGCAATGATGAGAATGGATGAGACAGACACCCAATGTAAACCAGCAGTGTTGAAAATGGATGAGATAGATACCCAACAACATAGCAGTGACGAAACAGACACCCAATGTAACACAGCAGTGTTGAGAATGGATGAGATAGATTCCCAACAACATAGCAGTGATGAGAATGGATGAAGCAGACACCCAATATAACACAGCAGTGATGAGAATTGATGAGATAGATACCCAACAACATAGCAGTGATGAGAATGGTTGAGATATACACCATATATAACACAGCAGTGTTGAGAATGCATGAGATAGATTCCCAACAACATAGCAGTGATGAGAATGGATGAGATAGACACCCAATATAACACAGCAGTGTTGAGAATGCATGAGATAGATACCCAACAACATAGCAGTGATGAGAATGGATGAGATAGACACCCAATATAACACAGCAGTGTTGAGAATGGATGAGATAGATTCCCAACAACATAGCAGTGATGAGAATGGATGAGATAGACACCCAATATAACACAGCAGTGTTGAGAATGCATGAGATAGATACCCAACAACATAGCAGTGATGAGAATGGATGAGATAGACACCCAATATAACACAGCAGTGTTGAGAATGGATGAGATAGATTCCCAACAACATAGCAGTGATGAGAATGGATGAAGCAGACACCCAATATAACACAGCAGTGATGAGAATTGATGAGATAGATACCCAACAACATAGCAGTGATGAGAATGGATGAGATAGACACCCAATATAACACAGCAGTGTTGAGAATGCATGAGATAGATACCCAACAACATAGCAGTGATGAGAATGGATGAGATAGACACCCAATATAACACAGCAGTGTTGAGAATGCATGAGATAGATACCCAACAACACAGCAGTGATGAGAATAGGTGAGATAGACACCCAATATAACACAGCAGTGTTGAGAATGCATGAGATAGATACCCAACAACACAGCAGTGACGAGAATGGATGAGAGACACAACCAATGTAACAAAGCAGAGATGCGAATGGATGAGATGGACACCCAACAACACAGCAGAGATGAGAATGGATGAAACAGACACCCAATATAACACAGCAGTGTTGAAAATGGATGAGATAGTTACCCAACAACATAGCAATGATGAGAATGGATGAGACAGACACCCAATGTAAACCAGCAGTGTTGAAAATGGATGAGATAGATACCCAACAACATAGCAGTGACGAAACAGACACCCAATGTAACACAGCAGTGTTGAGAATGGATGAGATAGATTCCCAACAACATAGCAGTGATGAGAATGGATGAAGCAGACACCCAATATAACACAGCAGTGATGAGAATTGATGAGATAGATACCCAACAACATAGCAGTGATGAGAATGGTTGAGATATACACCATATATAACACAGCAGTGTTGAGAATGCATGAGATAGATTCCCAACAACATAGCAGTGATGAGAATGGATGAGATAGACACCCAATATAACACAGCAGTGTTGAGAATGCATGAGATAGATACCCAACAACATAGCAGTGATGAGAATGGATGAGATAGACACCCAATATAACACAGCAGTGTTGAGAATGGATGAGATAGATTCCCAACAACATAGCAGTGATGAGAATGGATGAGATAGACACCCAATATAACACAGCAGTGTTGAGAATGCATGAGATAGATACCCAACAACATAGCAGTGATGAGAATGGATGAGATAGACACCCAATATAACACAGCAGTGTTGAGAATGCATGAGATAGATACCCAACAACACAGCAGTGATGAGAATAGGTGAGATAGACACCCAATATAACACAGCAGTGATGAGAATGGTTGAGATATACACCATATATAACTCAGCAGTGATGAGAATGGATGAGATAGATACCCAACAACATAGCAGTGATGAGAATAGGTGAGATAGACACCCAATATAACACAGCAGTGATGAGAATGGTTGAGATATACACCATATATAACACAGCAGTGTTGAGAATGCATGAGATAGATACCCAACAACATAGCAGTGATGAGAATGGATGAGATAGACACCCAATATAACACAGCAGTGTTGAGAATGCATGAGATAGATACCCAACAACACAGCAGCGATGAGAATAGGTGAGATAGACACCCAATATAACACAGCAGTGATGAGAATGGTTGAGATATACACCATATATAACTCAGCAGTGATGAGAATGGATGAGATAGATACCCAACAACATAGCAGTGATGAGAATAGGTGAGATAGACACCCAATATAACACAGCAGTGATGAGAATGGTTGAGATATACACCATATATAACTCAGCAGTGATGAGAATGGATGAGATAGATACCCAACAACATAGCAGTGATGAGAATAGGTGAGATAGACACCCAATATAACACAGCAGTGCCGAGAATGGATGATACAGAAGTCCAATATAACACAACAATGATGAGAATGGATGGGATAGACCCCCAATATAACACAGCACTGCTGAGAATGGATGAGTGAAGCATGGAATCATGAGTCTGCTAACAGTGTCACGTGAACATGTCTATAGAGATGAGTGGAACATGGCAACATGATTCTGCTAACAGTGTCACGTGAACATGTCTATAGAGATGAGTGGAACATGGCAACATGAGTCTGCTATCAGTTAAAATTGAACATGTCTATATAGAGGAGTGAAACATGGCAACATGAGTCTACAATCAGTTACACTTGAACATGTCTATATAGATCAGTGAAACATGGCAACATGAGTCTGCTATCAGTTACACCTGAACATGTCTATATTGATGAGTGAAACATGGCAACATGATTCTGCTATCAGTTACACTTGAACATGTCTATATTGATGAGTGAAGCATGGCAACATGAGTCTGCTATCAGTTACACTTGAACATGTCTATATTGATGAGTGAAACATGGCAACATGAATCTGCTGCCAGTTACACTTAAACATGTCAATAGATGAGTGAAACATGGCAACATGTGTCTGCTGCCAGTTACACTTGAACATGTCTATATTGATGAGTGAAGCATGGCAACATGAGTCTGCTATCAGTTACACCTGAACATGTCTATATTGATGAGTGAAACATGGCAACATGAGTCTGCTATCAGTTACACTTGAACATGTCTATATTGATGAGTGAAACATGGCAACATGAGTCTGCTATGAGTTACACTTGAGCATGTCTATATTGATGAGTGAAACATGGCAACATGAGTCTGCTATCAGTTACACTTGAACATGTCTATATTGATGAGTGGAACATGGCATTATGAGTCTGCTATCAGTTACACTTGAACATGTCCATACAGATGAGTGAAACATGGCAACATGAGTCTGCTATCAGTTACACTTGAACATGTCCATACAGATGAGTGAAACATGGCAACATGAGTCTGCTGCCGGTTACACTTAAACATGTCTATAGATGAGTGAAACATGGCAACATGAGTCTGCTATCAGTTACACTTGAACATGTCTATATTGATGAGTGAAGCATGGCAACATGAGTCTGCTATCAGTTACACTTGAACATGTCTATATTGATGATTGAAACATGGTTACATGATCTGCTATCAGTTACACTTGAACATGTCTATATTGATGAGTGAAACATGGCAACATGAGTCTGCTATCAGTTATACTTGAACATTTCTATATTGATGAGTGAAACATGGCAACATGAGTCTGCTATCAGTTACACTTGAACTTGTCTATATTGATGAGTGAAACATGGCAACATGAGTCTGCTATCAGTTACACTTGAACATGTCTTTAGAGATGAATGAAACATGGCAACATGAGTCTGCTATCAGGTATACTTGAACATTTCTATATTGATGAGTGAAACATGGCAACATGAGTCTGCTATCAGTTATACTTGAACATTTCTATATTGATGAGTGAAACATGGCAACATGAGTCTGCTATCAGTTACACTTGAACATGTCTATATTGATGAGTGAAACATGGCAACATGAGTCTGCTATCAGTTACACTTGAACATGTCTATATTGATGAGTGAAACATGGCAACATGAGTCTGCTATCAGTTACACTTGAACATGTCTTTAGAGATGAATGAAACATGGCAACATGAGTCTGCTATCAGTTACACTTGAACATGTCTATATTGATGGGTGAAACATGGCAACATGAGTCTGCTATCAGTTACACTTGAACATGTCTATATTGATGAGTGAAGCATGGCAACATGAGTCTGCTATCAGTTACACTTGAACATGTCTATATTGATGATTGAAACATGGTTACATGATCTGCTATCAGTTACACTTGAACATGTCTATATTGATGAGTGAAACATGGCAACACGAGTCTGCTATGAGTTACACTTGAACATGTCTATATTGATGAGTGGAACATGGCAACATGAGTCTGCTATGAGTTACACTTGAACATGTCTATATTGATGAGTGAAACATGGCAACATGAGTCTGCTATCACTGTCACTTAAAACATATCTTGTATTTACACTCTAGGCAGATATTAGAAAACTGTAATTTCATAATCTTAACATTCATGTATCTTCCAAAGTTGACACTTCACATTATGAGAATTGATTTTTTGGTTAACATTATCTACTTAAGTGTTTCTCGCTAAACATAGATCTATCATTAAAACAAAGTTCACAGTTGATGTTGAGAGCTTTGTATCTTGTTTTAACAATCATAGTACAGCTTTGTGATTCTATAAAAAACCAAGATAAAGCATAGTAGGCAGTTATTGTTGTTGAGAGCTTCCTCTCAATTTTTTAACAATTATACTACAGCTTTATCATTCTATAAAAAACCAAAATAAAACATAGTAGCCAGTTGTTGTTGAGAGCTTCCTTTCATGCTTTTAACAATTATAGTACAGCTTTATCATTCTATAAAAAACCAAAATAAAACATAGTAGCCAGTTGTTGTTGAGAGTTTCCTTTCATGCTTTTAACAATTATAGTACAGCTTTATGTTTCTACAAAAATCCCAAATAAAACATAGTACCCAGTTGTTGTTGTTGTTGTTGTTGTTGAGAGCCTCCTCTCATGTTTTTAACAATTATAGTACAGCTTTATGATTCTACAAAAACTCCAAATAAAACATAGAATACAGTTGTTGTTGTTGTTGTTGTTGTTGTTGAGAGCCTCCTCTCATGTTTTTAACAATTATAGTACAGCTTTATGATTCTATAAAAAAAACCCAAATAAAACACAGGAGACAGTTATTGTTATTGATTTTGTTGAGAGGTTTCTCTCTTGCTATTAACAATTATACTACAACTTTATGATTCTATAAAAAAAACCCAAATAAAACACAGGAGACAGTTATTGTTATTGATTTTGTTGAGAGGTTCCTCTCTTGCTATTAACAATTATACTACAACTTTATGATTCTATAAAAAAAACCCAAATAAAACACAGGAGACAGTTATTGTTATTGATTTTGTTGAGAGGTTTCTCTCTTGCTTTTAACAATTATACTACAACTTTATGATTCTATAAAAAAAACAAATAAAACACAATAGACAGTTATTGTTATTGATTTTGTTGAGAGGTTTCTCTCTTGCTTTTAACAATTATACTACAACTTTATGATTCTATAAAAAAAACCCAAATAAAACACAGGAGACAGTTATTGTTATTGATTTTGTTGAGAGGTTTCTCTCTTGCTATTAACAATTATACTAAAACTTTATGATTCTATAAAAAAAAACAAATAAAACACAATAGACAGTTATTGTTATTGATTTTGTTGAGAGGTTCCTCTCTTGCTATTAACAATTATACTACAACTTTATGATTCTATAAAAAAAAAACCCAAATAAAACATAGGAGACAGTTATTGTTATTGTTTTAGTTGAGAGCTTCCTCTCTTGCTTTTAACAATTATACTGGAGCTTTACGAGAACAATTCCATGACACAGCTCCGTAAGAGCCTTGGCCTACCGCTCTGCCCTTCATCCCCCATCTCAGTCCATTACAGACATCATGGATGGGGTGTAGTATTGGGGGGTGAGATGCCATTAGTGCTTCGCAGCCCCCCCCCCCAGCTACTTAATGCGGTCTTGATGACCTGAAGCTGCTACTTCTCCATCAAGTAGCTCCTCAATTGGTCCCCCAGGGACTGCACGAGGCTGAGTGCACCCTGGCCCAGTTCTTCCAGCAGGGGAAAATGTCCATGCCAGTGCAGGGAATCGAACCCCATTCTCTCACTTGTCGAGCAGCAACGCTAACCCCACACTAAGGAAACGACCCTACAGCTTTATGCTTCTATATATAGTGAAAAAACTGCAAATTTAACAAAAAACCAGGATAGGTTAAACAATAGCGCTAACATCAAAATATTCCCCCTCAAACTGCCTAAATATATAAATGGAGGAAAACAATAAACTTCTGTGCAATCATAAATGTAGGTCACACCACTCTGTAGTTGCTATAAAGCCAGAACCAACACTCCCTTAAGGCAACAAAAGATATTTGCACAGTTTTTTTAATAGTGCTTAACTCCGCACTTTTACTACCCCTACTACTAAGGCACTGCTACTACCGTGAATCGTAACATTTAGGTAAGGTTCATACCTGGTGGTTTAGGAATCTTCGTACAACATTGATTTTAAAAATTATTTTCAGGTAGAAATAAATTTTGAGGAGCATATCCTGAAAAGGGGCAAAATAATTGTATATCCAGTGCTAATAGTAATTATAATATTTTGAGCCACTATATGAAACAGTTGACATTCAAACGATTTACAAGTAAACTCCCTGTATTTTTACTTACATTTAAAGAACTACAACAAAATGTGCAACAATAACAAAGTGACAACAACACCGCTATACCTAAATTATCAAGTGAAATTTGCTTAAGGATGATCAGGTGAGCCAGAGTTCCACTTCTTCAGACTTACTAAACAAGACAATACTTGGCTACTCTCAGCAGTCCCCTAGACTTATCACATTAGGCAAACAACTCTTAATTTTCATTTGCCATACGTAAATCAATTTTTATACATTTATATTAATCTACTAATATTGTGTAAATTGTTAAAACATTACTTCAAGTTTATTATCCTGCAGAAAGTATGAGGTTGCCTCTGGGTCTGTGTAAGCTGAATTCTGCCACTTATCCCAAGATTGCTGCTTTCAATCCAGACTGTCAAAGCAACAAGTAGATTTACTGGCATGTCCTGCGGGACACATTCTGATATGATGCACATCAACCTGCTTGAACTTGGAGAAATACATACCTGCATAGCAGCAAACTTGTCTATGTGCTGAAGATACTTCTTGAACTGATACATACCTGCAAAGCAGCAAACTCGTCTATGTGCTGAAGATACTTCTTGAAGAGATACATACCTGCATAGCAGCAAACTTGTCATCATGCTGAAGATATTTCTTGAACTGATACATACCTGCATAGCAGCAAACTCATCTAAATGGTGAAGATATTTCTTGAACTGATACATACCTGCATAGCAGCAAACTCATCTAAATGGTGAAGATATTTCTTGAACTGATACATACCTGCATAGCAGCAAACTCATCTAAATGGTGAAGATATTTCTTGAACTGATACATACCTACATAGCAGCAAACTCATCTATATGATGAAGATACTTCTTGAACTGATACATACCTGCATAGCAGCAAACTCGTCGCCATGCTGAAGATACTTCTTGAACTTGGAGGAAGCACTACCCATTGTGCCACTCTGGACAACACATATAGGTTTGTCCAGTCAGTGGCTGCAGCGTCAAGAGATCACTCCTGCTGGACCAAAACACAATCCTTAGGCAACATTATCTAAACAATGAGGTCTTTGTTACAGCAGATTGTAGTAACCAGTTGTAATGTAATAATAACAATGATGAGAACAACAAACAACACAGAAATTAATGTCTAGTCTGAATGATGTGTTTGTTGTTCAGTAACCAGTTGTAATGTATGTGTTTGTTGTTCAGTAACCAGTTGTAATGTAATAATAACAATGAGAACAACAAACAACACAGAAATGTATGTTTAGTCTAAATGATGTGGTTGTTGTTCAGTTACCATTTGTAATGTAATTATAACAATGATGAGAACAACAATTACTATGTACCTTGACTTAGTTTTATTTCAGACTTGAATTTAAAACAACATGTAAATAGTAATTGTGTTGGTTTATAACTTTGTACATAACAACAATACAGTATAATAACTCAATAAAGGTATTCATAAAATGTTTTTGTGTTTCCATACAAGTCATGTGTAGGACAGGAGCTGGATAAGTAGAATCTGACTGAAAAATTGAATGTCATAGCAGGGATTTGAACCATGGATCTCTAGCCACTTGCTCTATTGAGCTACCATGGCAACATGCCGGCATAGCATTAAATTGACACTAATTCACTATAATAGTTGGCTACACTATGAACTCAGGACTTAAAGTCGCCATTGGGGTGTCACCTCAAAACAGTTTGAGATCTCCTTGTTGCCATGGTAGCTCAGTGGTAGAGCAACTGGTTAGAAATCATATTCTTGGTTCAAATACTGGCTATGGAATTTAATTTTTCATAAAATGTTATTGCTTGTTTTTCTAATAAGCCACCAGTGTTGGTACAAGTCCAAATATGATTGTGTCTGATTTAGAGATGGTCACAGCAGTGTCATCAACATAACTGAAATTTGGTAGATTGGACTTTCCCCCAACATCCACTGGGTAATAACTTACATGCTACAAATATATTAGATTAATTGTCAGTGTGTTCTTAAACATTTGCTGGGATAAAAGTGTGTTCACCATTCTTTATCTTTGACTATAGGAGGCTGGCTTTGCTTTATCTCATTATTAATGTAACAGAAAGACAGACAGGAGGTGGAACATGACCTACCAGATAAATACCCTTAATTCAGACTCTTTCATTACAATAAATATTCATAACTTGTAATGGTAAAACAAAGTCTGATGTGTTACAGTCATATGATTTTCTCTAACTGTTCTACAAACAAACTTCTTACAAAGGGTTATTCTTCTTTCTACACCTTGCTAAACATTAGCAGAATGTTCTTGTTACTTGGCTCCTTACAAGTAGAAGGGAGCTAAAGGAATGTGCTAGTCTAAAGTGACAGTTAATATTTTAAAATTTAATGTTATGTGATTGTCATTGAAATTGATTTCTTTGCTTGGCCAGGAGTACAACAAAAGAAAAAAGGACACTTCCTGTCTGAGAAAAGTATAACTATCTTAAAACTCAAATCAGTAACAAGGAATATCTTGGAAACGGTCAACTTTACACACAAATTGTGTGTTTTAAAGAGATCTACATTTTTCTGCCTAGTAAATTACAGTCTCTTACAGTTTAACCATTATGCAAAATTCAACTAGAATAAAGTGTTTTTCTGAGGCTCTTCCCAGAAAATTCAAAATATACATTTTATTTGTTTTATGAATAAGTTTAATATAAAGCATTTTAATCGAAACTGTTACAACATTTTCAAAAATGTTTCCACGTAAAGGTTAGTTTGTAGTAGGGGAATTTTCTTGAAAATCTTCATGTGATACTTCACTTAAATAACAAGTTTTGTATTTAACGGTTTTTTAATTTTTGAGCTATGCTGTCCGCAGACCTTTTTCTAAAAATTGTTTATTTTATTTGGGGGACCACAAAAGATGCATTTCCAGTGGGTGCAATACAATACCTTCTCTATACACCATTTATGATTATTGTAAATTAGGATAATGTACTTTGTAACGGGCTCCATCTCTATGTGTTAACATTAGTACAATTGATCTTATTGCTTGCTTTCTTATAAGGCAATTGACTACGCTAAACTGACACTCAAGAAATGAACTGATAATGTTCAGTATAATATGGTGACTGCTTTCTGTCCATCAGTTACCACTTAGTGGGAACGCAGTATCTTGACATCTATGTATACCTTCTCTCTATTTATATATTTTATGGTGCTCATGCTGTTAGTTTCTTTATTTAATGTTGGTGGAACTTTTTCACTGCTCATGTGCGTGACATGGTAGGGAAGCAATTGAATCCAATTATAAGAACATTAACTTACTTTAGTTCCATAACAGGGTTTGTGTTTTCCCCATTATGTTTGTCTACTTAATGAAAAATCTGATGTCTTACACTCACATCACTTTCTATAGCTGTTCAGTAAACAAACCTTTTATTCAAAACATTAATCTTTCATCTACATCATGATAATCTAGATAAACATACACAGAGTTAGTCTGATTACTAGCTTCCTTGTAACTAGAAGAGAAATAAGAAAATGCACAGGCTAAAGTGATAGTCTCATCCTATAAAAGCCGGATGCTAAGTGAAACAATTAAAATTCCTCTCTCTTTGCTTGCCAGAAGTAAACAAACGAGAAAAATGATTTCTTCCCATTTGAGAAAAGTTTAAGTAGCTTAAAATTGAAACGAATGATCCAGAATATCTTGAAAACAGTTAGCTCTAATTTATGTATGACATAAATTGTGTGTTTTAATGAGATCTATATTTTTTGTATAGTAAGTTTTTGTATATCTCTTACGGTTTAACAGTTATACAAAAGTAATCCAGAATGAAGAGGTCTTCAGAAGATATTGCAAGAAAATTCAAGATATACATTTCTTTTGTTATAAAAATATCTTGTGTGAACGCATGCACGCACACACAGACATGTTTGTAAAATGCTTTTCTTTTAATCAGGGGTTTCAAAACATGTATTTTCAGCGAAATCTCAACATTGAATTTTTGGGTGCTATAGGATTGCAGATGTGACTGATGATATAGGGCAAGTGTGTCTTGCTCTAGCTGATAACAGTTTGTACTCTATACCAAAAATGAATCTTCAATCAAAAAGAAAAGCATCTCGAAGTTCAGTAACTTTCAACAAAGATTTTCAGCAAAATCTCCTCACCAGACATTATCCTTTATACACAACATTTTTTAAAAAATGCTGATATTCTCAAAAATGACTAACAATCTTGATTACAATATTTTCATGACAAAGGAAAAACCTCTTACTTTTGCACAACTGGACAACCACGGACAAAAAATGTAGTCTCATTAAAACACACAATTTATGTCATATTTTTGTGCAAACTAACGATTCCAGTGAAAATTGCATAGTGACATAACTTAAAAGATTTGACTGACGGTTTGGTCTAGTGTACTCCCTTATTTCCCTTCTACTTATAAGGAAGCAATTTCTACTAGAGTTTATCTCAATTAGCATCATGGATGGAAGAGGTAGAAAAAGTTATGTGACAGTTGTATCATAGCTCCAATCACAAAGTTCTCAACTCAACATAACTGACATGCTGTGAATGTAGTATTGTCATGCTGGACTACCTCTTACATTTTGTTTCACTTGACAAATTGTTTGTTCAATGTAAATAATTTCAATTAAACTTAATACATACAGATGATAAAATAAAGAAGAATATAATAATTGTAATTACCCATTAACTAGACCTTTAAAATAAAAAATAAATAAAAAAAAAAAATTCTATCTATTTTTTAAATGATTACTTGTGATTTTGTATCCATTAGACAAATTAAGAATCCCAATTTAAAGCAATAAAAATCTGATGTGTTCCATTTACATGACTTTCTCTACATCTCTGCACAAATTATTCCTATAAAAGCTTATCTTCTATCTCTTTGTGCTAATCGAAATGAACATTAACACAAATTGTCTTATCACTTGCTTCCTTGTAATGAGAAGGGAGAAAAGGGAATTCACTAGGCTAAAGTGATAGTCAAATGTTTTGAAAGCTGGTTGCTATGTGACTGAAGTTCCTTTGTATGACAAGTTTCTGCATGAGAAAAGTATTTTAAAACTAAAATCAAAACCAATCAATATCTTCAATACGGTCAAATCCATGAAAAAAATGTATATAACATAAATTGTCTGTTTTAACGAGCTATACATTTTATGTTAGTAACTTTTTACCTAACTCTTACAGTTTACAAGTTATCTAAAATTCAGCAAAATTCATCCAGAATAAACATTTCTTGAGAGGTTATACCCAGAAAATGCAGGATATACATTTTGTTTGTCATATAAATAGCCTTAATATATGGCATTTTTATCAAAATCATTAGAGTCAATTATCAGATAATCAAAATTTTCAAGATTTTTTCCATGTAAAAGGTAGTTTGGAGTGTGTGTTATTTTCTGGAAAATCTTCATGTCGCATCCTTGGAAAAGCTGAACTTAAATATGATTTGGTATTTAAGTTATTGTTACACATGAGCATAGAGAATAGGAGGTCGTCTCCTTAGCCCGGTGGTAGCACAGCTGCTTACCAATCAGGAGACCTGGGTTCGATCCCTAGTATCAGTGTGGGAATTTTTCCCCTGCTGGGAGACCGAGTCCAGTGTGCACTCAGCCTCGTGAGGTCCCTAGGGGGCCAATTGAGGAGCTACTTGATGGAGAATTAGCAGCTCCAGGTCATGAGGACCGCATTAACCAGCCAGGTGGCACGAGGCGCTGACCACGTCTCACCCCCCAATACTACACCCCATCCATGACATCTAGTGGACCGAGATGGGGGATGCAGCGGCCGGGAGGTACGCCAAGGTTCCCCGTGAGCTGTCGTGACATGGAGTTATTATAGAGAATAGGATGCATTTAACTCGAGTAAGTGAGAACTGAATTATAGCTTTATCACTAAAAGGTTCTTGTATTTCTGTGATTGTTGTTGGGTGCTGGACACTTTAACATTGTTAACCATAATCTACTTCATACATTTTCTCAAAAGAGTGTTGTTTAACATTGTATCTCGGCAACAGAAATGATATTGACTTGTGAAAATGTTTATGTGATGATTCATTACGTGCATCAACATAGATGATAAAGACTGATCAACTTAGTTTCATATGCTTTGCTAATGTGAAACACTGGCCGCCGTTCACTCACTGTGAAAATTTGAGTTCTGCTGCAATAATGCAAGATCGTCATGTCAGACATTGAGGTAACCCCAGGCAGCATGTAAAAATATTGTATCATCATTTAGTCGGTATTGTCTCACTGGGTCCTCAGAATCCGAATAAATGTTAAAAAGATCCACCTCTCAATTGCTGTTCATGTTAAAATTTAAGAAACACAATGGCAGTCTTCAAAACACACATTTGATATTTTGTAACAGCTGACAAATAATAGATATGTGTGTATGAGCCAGACAACTGTCTCAACATACCAAATTCAACCTTAGGACACATTTAATATTGTAACAGCTGACAAATCATGGATCTGTGTGTATTAGCCAGGCAACTGTTTCAACATCAACCAAATTTAAACATAATACACATGTAATATTGCGACAGCTGACAAATCATGGATCTGTTTGTCTGAGACAGGCAACTGTTTCGACATACAAAATTGATACATAAGACACATGTAATATTGTAACAGCTGACAAATCATGGATCTGTGTGTATAAGTCAGGCAACTGTTTAAATATCAACCAAATTCAAACACATGTAATATTGTAAAGGCAGACAAACCATGGATCGGTGTGTAAGAGCCAGGCAACTGTTTCAACATACCAAATTCAAACATGAGACACATGTAATATCGTAACAGCTGACATATCATGCATCTGTATGTAAGTGTCAAGCAACTTTTCAACATCAAGCACATTCACACATAAGACACATGTAATATTGCAACAGCCGACAAATCATGGATCTGCGTGTATGAGCCAGGCAACTGTTTCAACATCAACCAAATTCAAATATAAAACACATGTAATATTGTAACAACTGACAAATCATGGATCCTTGTGTATGAGCCAGGCAACTGTTTCAACATCAACCAAATGCAAACATAAGACACATATAATATTGTAACAGCTGAAAAATCTTGGATCTGTATGTATGAGCCAGAAAACTGTTTACACATCAACCAAATGAGAACATAAGACACTGGTAATATTGTAACTGCTGACAAATCATGGATCTGTCTATGTGACTCAGTCCACCGTTCAACATCAGCCAAACGCAAAATATAGGGCACATGTAATACTTTAACTGCTGACAAATCATGGATGTCTTTCTATAAGCCAGACAACTGTTTCAACATCACCCAAATACAAACATAAGACACATGTAATATTGTAAAAGCTGACAAATCATGGATCTGTTTTTACGAGCCAGTCAACTGGTTCAACATCAACCAAATGCAAAAATAAGACCCATGTAATATGGTACAGCTTATGTATCATGGATGTGTGTGAATGAGCCAGGCAGCTGTTTCAAATGCAAACATAAAACACATGAAATATTGTAACAGCTGACCAATCATGGATTTAAGTGTATGAGCAATTCAACTGTTTCAACATCAACCACAATGTAAACATAAGACACATGTAATATTGTCACAGCTGACGAATCATGGATCTGTGTGTATGAGCCAGTCAACTGTTTCAACATCAACCAAATGCCAACTTAAGACACATGTAATATTGTAATAGCTGATGAATCATGGAACTGTGTGTATGAGCCAGGCAAATGTTTCAACATCAACCAAATGCAAAAATAAGGAACATGTATTATTGTGACCTATTACATATCACGAATGTGTGTGTATGAGCCAGTCAACTGTTTCAACATCAACCAAATGCAAACATAAGGAATATGTATTATTGTAACAGCTGACGAATCATGAATGTTTGTGTGTCAGTCAACTGTTTCAATATCAACCAAATGCAAACATAACACACATGTAATATTGCAATTGGTGACAAATCATGGATCTGTGTGTATGAGCAAGTCAACTGTTCCAAAATCATCCAAATGCAAAACATAAGGCACATGTTATACTGTAACAAATCATGCATCTGTTTGTAAAACCAGTCATCTGTTTTAACATCAACCAAATGAAAGCATAAGCTACATGTAAATGTGTAACAGCTGATAAATCATGGATGTGTGTGTATGAGTCACTCAACTATTTCAACATCAACCAATTGCAAACATGAGACACATGTATGAGCCATGAATGTGTGTGTATGAGCTGGTCAACTGTTTCAACATAAACCAAATGCAAAATAAGTCACAAGTAATATTGTGAAAGCTGACAAATCATGGATCTGTGTGTATGAGTCAGTCAGCTGCTTCGAAAGCAACCAAAGGCAAACACAAGATGCATGTAATATTGTAACAGCTGACAAACCATGAAAGTTAGTGTATGAGTCAGTCAACTGTTTCAACATAAGCCAAATGCAGACATAAGACACATGTATTACTGTAACAGCTGACAAATCATGGATCTGTGTGTATGAGCCAGTCAACTGTTTCAACATCAACCAAATGCAAACATAAATTGCGTGTAATATTGTAACAGCTAATGAATAATGGATCTGTGTGTATGAGTCAATCAACTGTTTCAACATCAGCCATATGCAAACATAATGCACATGTATTATTGTAAAAAGCTGACAAATCATGAAAATATGTGTATGAGCTGGACAAGTGTTTCAACATCAACCAAATACAAACATAAGACAAATGTAATATTGCAACAGCTGACAAATCATGGATCTGTGTGTATGAGCCGCGCAACTGTTTCAACATCAACCAAATGCAAACATATGACACATGTAATATTGTAACAGCTGACAAATCATGGATGTGTGTTTATGAGTCTGTCAACTGTTTCAACATCAACCAAGTGCAAACATAAGACACATGTAATATTGTAAGAGCTGACAAATCATGGATGTGTGTTTATAAGTCAGTCAACTGTTTCAACATCAACCAAGTGCAAACATATGACACATGTAATATTGTAACAGCTGACAAATCATGGATGTGTGTTTATGAGTCTGTCAGCTGTTTCAACATCAACCAAATTCAAACATAAGACACATGTAATATTGTAACCACTGACAAATCATGCATCTGTGTGTAAGAGCCAGTCAAATGTTTCAACATCAACCAAATTCAAACATATGATACATGTAATATTGTAACAGATGACAAATCATGGATGTGTGTTTATGAGTCTGTCAGCTGTTTCAACATCAACCAAATTCAAACATATGACACATGTAATATTGTAACAGCTGACAAATCATGGATGTGTGTTTATGAGTCTGTCAGCTGTTTCAACATCAACCAAATTCAAACATATGACACATGTAATATTGTAACAGCTGACAAATCATGGATGTGTGTTTATGAGTCTGTCAGCTGTTTCAACATCAACCAAATTCAAACATATGACACATGTAATATTGTAACAGCTGACAAATCATGGATGTGTGTTTATGAGTCTGTCAGCTGTTTCAACATCAACCAAATTCAAACATAAGACACATGTAATATTGTAACCACTGACAAATCATGCATCTGTGTGTAAGAGCCAGTCAAATGTTTCAACATCAACCAAATTCAAACATATGATACATGTAATATTGTAACAGATGACAAATCATGAATCTGTTTGTTGAGCTACGCAACTATTTCAACATCAACCAAATGCAAACATAAGACACATGTAATATTGTAACCGCTGACAAATCATGGATCTGTGTGTAAGAGCAGTCAACTGTTTCAACATCAACCAATTGTAAACATTAGGCACATGTATTATTGTAACAGCTGACAAATCATGAATGTGTGTATATGAGCCAGTCAACTGTTTCAACATCAACCAAATGCGAAATAAGACGCATGTAATATTGTAACAGCTGACAAATCATGGATGTGTATGTATGAGCAGGCAACTGTTACATCAACCAAATGCACAAATAAGACACGTGTTATATTGTAACAGAAGATGTATTATGAGTCAGCCAATGTTTTAATATCAACCAAATGCAAACATAAGACACATGTAATATTGTAACAGATGACGAATCATGGACCTGTGGGTATGAACCAGGCACTGTTTCAACATCAACCAAATGCAAACATAAGACACATGTAATATTGTAACAGATGACGAATCATGGAGCTGTGGGTGTGAACCAGGCACTGTTTCAACATCAACCAAATGCAAACATAAGACACATGTAATATTGTAACAGATGACGAATCATGGAGCTGTGGGTGTGAACCAGGCACTGTTTCAACATCAACCAAATGCAAACATAAGACACATGTAATATTGTAACAGCTGATGAATAATGGTTCTGTGTGTATGAGCTAGTCAACTGTTTCAACATCAACAAAATGCAAACATAACACACATGTAATATTCTTACAACTGACGAATCATGGATCTGTGTAAATGAGTCAGTCAACGGCACAACATCAACCAAATGCAAACATAAGACACATGTAATATTGTAACAGCTGACAAATCATTGATCTGTTTGTATGCCTCAGGCAACTGTTTCAACATCAACCAAATGCAAACATGAAATATTGTAACAGCTGATGAATCATGGATCTGTACAAATGAGTCTGTCAACTATTTCAACTTCAACCAAATGCAAACATAAGACACATGTAATATTGTAACAGCGGATGAATCATGGATTTTTGTGTATCAGCCATTCAACTATTTTAACATCAACCAAATGCAAACAAAAGTGTTTGAACTCAGAGCACTTTGTAACAAATGGTCATCGTTTTCAAGGAAAAACTAGTCATGTGGCAATAAGGCCTGTACAGGAATGTAAAATGGTCAATTCTTAGTGGTAGACAATCATTTGTTTGCTAGATGTCTACAGTGAAATAAGGAAATAAGCTCATTCTGTCATTACAACAAACACGAGTGCTCAGATACCTCATCTAACAACCAACTATTACAACAATAAAAAATTAATCTAATGGGTCATCCACTGTACAGTCCAGATGTGGCACCCAATGACTTCTCTTTGTCCTGAAACATTATGAATAAGTTGTTTGGAGACAATGATTTTCATCAGCAGAAGCCATTGATGTGCTCATAATTCATGTTTGTAGTTATCTCAAACAGAAAAGTAAATGTACCATGGAAAAAGTGAAAAAGTATTATGACATATGATCCAACTGCATACAAAAGTGTATTAAAGAAGCAGGTTTTGTTTATTATTAGGTTGAAATGTGCATCACCTTACTTAACACTCACCTTTTTGTTTTTAATTTGGGAAAAGCCTTTGTCATGGTTAACATCCAAAAGAGGCACCCAATTTTGTGACGAAAATACTTTCTGAAACAAAACAACCAACACACATGCAGTGCATACACTCACACTACTTTGTCTACTGTTCACATATTCTAGAAATCTTTATTCACCTGCAGTAAGTATTGTGTATAATCAGAGGCAAAATTTTGTGTTGGATATTCTACATTAACTTCATGCTAACTTTCATACAGAATTAATAACATTACTGAAATGAAATTTTACAGCTAAGTAAAATAGTATTAATGTTAAAATCCCTTATTTTCAAATTCAAAACTTTTTACTTCAAATCAAATATTACAGAGAGGAATGACAAGTTTTTCATTGTGTGTTATACACAGAGAAAGATCTCTTGTTGTTAGTGGTGAAGGGACTTTACACAGCAAATGTGATTACACTTGCCTTTTGTTTTCAATATACCTAATCTGTTACCGTGCGTTAGCTGTCCAAAAACAGGCAAATCAGAATTAATACAGGTAATTTTAAATGCATTTACTTGGTTAAATGTTGGCTTTATAATATTTAAATCTCCTACAGATATACTTGAACTTTCAGGAAGACTGGATGCATATTTTGGCAGATTGCGTGCAGATGAAGGATATTAGGAAAGAATTATTGGTAAAAGTATTTTTAGGTTCACAGCATGCTGGGACTTAACTGGCGAAGCCTGGAGATAAGATATTTGGTGTTTGAGTAAGTACATGGGTGATATCAGTATTGATCTGTTCTTGTATATACAATATGTCTGTGTGCTATATGTTTAACGTCCACTTTTACTATTATTGCACCGCAGGCAATGACAGTGATGATACATAGTTGAAGATGGAGAATGTGATGGTGGGTGAAACCGGAGAAAACTTGCGGTGTTTTTTCCACCATAAATCTAATGTTGTGAAAGTACGTAAAATAGATATATTATATATAGGTAATATTTTAAATACAAATATTTTTAGACAGCAGGTACAGTCACCCAACCCATGCGACTGTGTGATGTAAATATTGTATTATTGTAAACTTAATAAATACTACTTCAGCAACTAGCCTTGAAGATTCAAACAAATGATGTAAAGCTTTTATTGTTATTATAACTTCAGTTTGTTTTGTCATATGAGAGTGAACTGTCTTCTACGGTATGTGCAAGTTCACTTACTCTGCTACACGTTTTTCTTTATATTGAACAGAGAGTTCTTCTGACTTGCTACCTTATTTTAGTCAACTGCTAACTTCTTTTGATTCAAATTGTAAATATTGTTTCACAACTTTTACCTTCAAGATATCAAAATGCAAAGTTAAATTAAACTTGTAATTTTATAACCTGAAATAAATGCAGATTTTTTATGCAAAAAAATAAGTATTTCTCATTTATTTTTAAAAAGACCTTTTTTTTGGTAGCTTAACGTCCTTTAACCTGGTTGGTCATATTGGACAATGAATGAAATTGGTGAAATGAAGCTCAAATGATCTCGGGTTCCATGGAGCTTAAAAGTTACTCGACATTCGTATTCTCAGGATAAGGGAAAACCCCGAAAAAAACCTTACCCTAAGCGAGATTCGAACTCGCGACCTGTTGAATGTGAGGCAGACACGCTACCACCACACTACCCAGGCGGGCTAAGACCATATTATTCTCAAAATATAAAAAAATTCTCTAAAAGATGCAAAAAAAAAAAATAAATAAAAAAATAAGCCTTTCCATCATTTGAAAATTATGTGAAATATATCAAAAACATTTTGTTTTCATAATTCAATAAATGTTGCATTTCAATGATAATGTTTTTAAAACATTTGACTATCACTTTATCCCTTCAACTTACAAGGAAGCAAGTAGAAGCTGGACAGATAGGTATAGTAATCACCTCAAGGCCGTCTGCTGGCGGAGTGTAACTCCTCCTTACGAGGAGGGCATGACAGACATTACTGGGTGGGTGGTGACCTGCAGCTTCCTCTTTGTGAAATGAACCCAGTCTCAGGACTCAACTTAAATAACAAGTTTGGTAGTTAATGACTTATACTCTTCACAAACACATATAGATGCTTTTAGTTTTATTTTATTTATTCCAGGGTGCTTAAAACATGTATTTGTAGTAAAATGCAAATATTGCATTTTTGAGTGGAATGCAATACCTTCTCTACCTATTAGGGAATATGAAAATGTGTGCCTACAAATACTTTGAGATTAAACTACTTGGGCATGTGGAAACAACATTCAAATAATTATATCTCAAGCAGATAATGGAATATTGTATGCAGCACTTGAGTCAGTTAGGAGCACATTACAACAGAGCAGCCACTCAAGGGATCATTGCTCTAACAATAGAGCGAACTCACACAATAGCCAGTCTGTTTCCCTGCAAAACTTCTTTAACTCTTTCTCTGTAATTTTTATAACAACTACAGAAAGTGACTCAGTTATTAGTGCTGTATTACATGGACTTTCCTAGTGAATGTAATGTAAATGGTCTTCTTCTTTGTTAGTGGTGCCTGGAGGGGGATATAAACATCATGATGGTGCAAATACTTCAATCGTTAAATGAAGTACAGGCCATGAAATCCAGCATAGAAGAAATGGGGGGGGGGCAATTAACTCTTCATTGGGGAAGGTGCAGACGGAAACTGCAGGTGCGAAGATGGAAATAAAATGAGAAAGTGAAAACAGAACTTGACGAGCTTGAAGAAGGGTAACGCATTAGTGCCCTGGAGGGAAAAGTCAACTGCAGCGTCAAGGAAGTGAAGAAATGTTAATCAGAAGACTTAAGGACATGATAGGACACAACACCACCACATAGCCCTTCGCCGACAGTTCTCTACCGTCGCTACCCATAACCGTTGGTCGGCAGAAAAGCAAGCAGTACAACTGATAGTGGGCCTTCATTGCCAGGCAGTGGAAGTCTTCAATACGTCGGCGTCGCCCGGAGACATCTAGGTGGCCCTCGAGAGCCATTGCTTGGCTGCAGCTTAACTCAAAGCAATAGCAACCAGGAAAGACGCTTCCCGTCCAGTTACGTCGCCGCCTGAGAAGCCGCCTCTCTTTTGTTGACGGGATGCATTATGCCGAGATAAGACAGCGTCTGATGCTCGGTGAGTATAAAGATATCCACGAAGCACTAACAGCCGCACCGAGGATGGATGCGATCAAGTAACAAAAGTTCCTAACCGGAGAATTAGGTGTATTCGGTACTACAGCGGGGACAGACAAAGACCTATCAGCGGCTCTTGTTGGGGGTGAGGCGGGCTAGATGTCCCAAACAAGATAAGGAGCACTCGGTGCCAGGGAGAAAGAGGTATGTACTGACTGTACGCAACTGAGAGCGTCTTACATACAGGGATGGAAGACATCCTTATCGTGTACCAGATACTAGTGCAGTTGTGAATGTAATCTGATCGGCCCTGGAGCGCTATCAGCCGAGGGTGGCTGAGGTGATACTGGAACGGTTGCGACTCGGCTCCGGGGTGCCGACGGAGCGTGTTTATGTGCTAAGAGGCCCGTCCAGTGGACCAGTCCGGTTCCTCAACACACCCAAGTAGCGAGCGACAAGTCGAACCCAGACCAAGGGGCGTAGGCCCAGGTTCCAACTCAACCATGGCTAGGAGATCAACAGGAAGTTGCTGGTCGGGATGTAACGATGGGATTACTGCTCTAACAATAGAGAGAACTGACACAACAGCCTACTTTTGTGTATATTCTTCATCTCTATCTCCAGTTACTTTTTGTAATTTCTATAACTGACACTGTTGGAGTCAACACCTGCTAAGACAATGACTCAGTTATTATTGTACCAAAAGAGTAAAGTGACGTATAACGTCCTAGTGACGATTTAACAGCAACTGATGTTCTCGTTTATTACAGTACATCACTGTTCAAAAAATACTCTATAACAGAATTGTTGCAAAAAATCATCAAAGAAAACAGATTCTGATTGCAATCAATTCTGTTTTATATTTATTACACAGAATTTAGATTTTAAGTAAAAAGACTTAAATATTATTAGGGGATGAGAAGACAAATTCTAAATTCATAAAATCCTATAACCTAAATCATTCACATAATTTATTTTTACTTTTACTATAGAAATTTTTTAGGTCAGAGTGTGTGTGTGTGTGTGTGGGGGGGGGGGGGCAGCCAGCATAGCTCAAAAACTAAAAGACCATTAAACACCAAACTTGGTATTTAAGTTTTGTAGATTCTAAGCATGAGACACAAAGAGTTTCAAGAAACCCCCACCCCAAACCACCCTTTACATGGAAACATAATTTTTCAAAATTTTTATTTTCTCAAAAATGGCTCTAACAGCTTTGATTAAATACTGTATATTAAGGGTACAAGGTACTATGAAGAGCTCAAAAAGACAATTTTCGTTTTTGGCATAGTTAAATACTCTGAAGTTTTCTGATTAAAAAGATATATACTTTTAATATGATGCATCCATTTTTACTTTCTCTATACGCACTATGTACATAGTGAATAGAGAATGTATTGCACTCCACCAAAAAATTTGATACCGAGATTTCACTGGAAATATATGTTTTAGGGTCCCCTTTATCTAAAAAAAGCATTTTCACAAAAAGGTCCATGTGTGTGTGTGTGTGTGTGTGTGTGTGTGTGTGTGTGTGTGTGTGTCCGTGAGTCTGTGAACACAATAACTCAAAAACGAAAAGTCGGTAAAATACCAAACTTGGTATTTAGGTTTAGTATCTTTCAGGGATGCGACATGAAGATTTTGAGAAAAATCCCCCCACCCCAAACTACCCTTTACATGGAACTTTTTTTGAAAATTTTGATTTTCTGAAAAATGGCTCTAACGATTTTGATTAAAATATCATATATTAAAGATATTTACCTGACAAATAAAATGTATATTTTGAATTTTCTGGGAACAGCCTCTGAAGACTACTTTATTCTGGATGAATTTTGCATAACTACTAAACCGTAACAGATGGACAAAAACTTAACACACAAAAAATGTAGATCACGTTAAAACACACAATTTATGTTATATACATTTTTCGTGGAGTTGGTTGTTTTTGAGATATTCCTTTTTCTTGGTTTCCGCTTTGAAAAACATACTTTTCTCATACAGGAATTTGTCAACTCATGTCCACACAAACAAAGGAACATCAGTCACATAGCAACCAGCTTTTGGCTTTCACTTTAACCTATGGTACTCCCTTACTTCGCTTGTATTTACAATAAAGCAAGGAATAAGACTATTTGTGCTAATTTTCCTCGATTAACATGAAATAAATAAAAGATAAGCTTATTAACAATAATTTGTTACAGAGAGATAGAGAAAGTCATGTGAATGGAACACATCAGATTTTTAACATTTAAATGTCCTTTTTAAGTATGCTTTCAAACACAACCCCTTTTCTGCTTTCTAAGGTAATAGAAATGTTCACAAAGCAAGCCAGGAGCAGACAGAGTCAGATTAGCATTGCAAGTTACATTTTCTGATACACATGTACCTTTTACTCAGGAACCACTAAAGCTAGAATGTTGTCATTTTCTACACTTAGCTAATACACATTAATGACTTCTGACCACCTGATTCATAACCGGCCTAGCTTACAAATTATGGAAATTAGACATTTCTAACCATGTGAAAATTGAGATATTTTAATCTTCTTTTCTTTTTTTCCACAAATGTGGTATTTTTTAAAATATTTATCTTGAGTCAATTACTTCTGATTCTGGCAGTTAGAGTAGATAATTATAATCAGAACACGTTTAAAACATTTGAATATTCTGCTTAGAAAGGTTTCTGAATAAGAGGCACATGAAATCATCCATGTTTTTTCATATAAATTTACTATTTTTTTCCCCATTATAATTTTTAAAAATGAAGTTTTCCAGATAAAAGCTTAAACTTGTCACCAGGAGAAATGCAAACTGTTATGAAAATTGATTAAGTACTTCCTGATATGTGAGGGGTTAATCTGACAAATTGTTAAAGTCTTACAACCAGACTACCTTGTACCCATAAAGTTATTTACAACACAAATAAAATGTACATCTTAAATTTTCAGGGAATAGCCTGTTAAGACCTCTTTATTCTGTATGAATCTTGCCTAATTTTGATAACTGATAAATCGTGAGAGATAGACAAAAACTTGCTGTACAAAAAATTTAGATCTCGTCAAAAGACACAATTTATGTGCTTTACATTTTTGTAATGGACGTAACTGTTTCTGAGATATTCTTTGATTTTTATTTTTTAACAATGGTTAAACTTTATTTAAACATTATGAAAATATATTAGAGTCTGTAACAGGGCAACAGATTAATGCAGTACTGTACTAATTAACAATGTCAATACAGATAGTATCGAAAACTTGCAAGCAACTGCCAAAGTACTCCTGGCGCCCTCAAGTCCGCATCACTATGGAAGTGTGTCCAATGATCCATAGCAGAGTGTTCTGTCTGCTAAGCAGGAGAGGAAAATCCAGACAAAGAAAGGTTTCCGGAGCACAATTAGGAACACCTACCTTTTCCAGAAAGGTTATAGCAGACACAGTATCCAATTGATGACAATGAGGGCATGTCGGGCAGTCATCAGGCAAATCGCTGCCAGATGCTGTCATGTCCATAGGATATCATGAATGGAAGCAAACTGTGCCGCTAAAATTCTTCTAGAATTATTGATAATTCAGATGCAGTGGAGCAACTCGTTCAAGATGCATTGATGGACCTTCGCATACTTGAAGCAGTTGATGCGTTGTGCCAGATGCCCTCTGAGTTGTGAACAAGATGGCCTTAGTATGTAGATATCGTAATGTGGCTGGGATGGAGCGAAGATCCACAGGACTACACAGGTCAACAGTGGTGCAACCATGGGGCAGAAAAACTGTAGAGTTCATGTCTTGTATAAGTCTCCCATGACAGGCACATTTATCAGCCCAGCTAATAGAAACTCAAACAAATACCATAGACAACAATGCATTTAGCTGTCTGTTGCGTTTTGTTATACCACGTTTTATGTCATGACCCACGGAAACGGGATAAAAAGTATCCTATGTCCGTCTCCTGGTTTTAAGCTACTTTTCCACCGATTTTCAGCCAAATCGGTTCAACCATTCTTGAGAGTTATAAATAGTGTAACTAACATGGCTTTCTTTTATATATATATGTGTGTGTGGAACGCAAGAGAAAGTTATATGAATGTATCAATTCAGATTTTTAAAAATATTTTAAATAATAAATTTTAAAGAACATATAAAATTTTACTTTCTCTACCATACCATAGTAGGTTGAAAATCTATTGTATTCCACCCAAAAACTTTATGTGGACATACATGTTTTGAGCACCCCTAAATCCAAAAAAAATAATTTTTATAAAAAAAATCCTTTTGTGTGTGAACAGCATATCTCAAAAATAAAAACTCCATTAAATACCAAAGCTTAGCATCTTCAAACGATGGAAAATGAACATTTCCAAGAAAATCCTCCACCCCAACTACCCTATATTTTTCTAAAACACTGATTTTCTCAAAACTGGTTCTAATAATTTTGATTAAAACAGTTTAAGAGATTTACATGACAAATGAAATGAACATCTTGAATTTTCAGTAAATAGTCTGTGAAGTCCCCTTCTGTAACTGAAGAGAGGAATCAAAATCTAATTCTTTTTACAGCACACAATTTATGTAAAATATAGTTTTTGTGGCATTAACTATTTTCAAGATATTTCTTGTTCTTGGCTAGTATTATTTTTAAAAACACATACTTTTCTTAAATGGGAACTCAATTTTTTATTTTTTTTCTGATCATACAGACGATGTCAATAGCAATTTTAAATGATTTGACTGTCACTGTATCCTAATGCATTTCCTTATTTCCCTTCTACTTACAAGAAAGCAAGCAATAAGACTATTTCTGCTAATGTTTATCTTAATTAGCATGAAGTAGAAACCAGAATGAACTTTTGTAAAGATAGGTTGTCACAGAAGAGGTAGAGAATGCCATGTGAATGTAACGGTTCAGATTTTTTATCAGTAATGTTTACATATAACAAAAGGGCACCCATTTCTGTATTGTTATTGCCGAGTACTAAAACTCGTAAAATGTGTACACAGAGAGAATACAAGTGTGATGGAGAGAGAAATGTTTCATTTGGTGCACCGTGAGTAGAGGGAAGAGAATCTTACGTGACTTTTATTTGTGAGCTTAGCATTTTAACACTCTCTCATTTCTATTTTTACTTTCTCTGCACAGTGCATAGAGAAGGTATTGCTCCCAAACATTCACTACCAAGATTTCAGCACTAATATATGTTTCGAGGTCCCCAGAGTCAATTTTTTTTAGAAAAGTGTGTCTATTAAGCATAGTTAAAAATGAAGAGTCTGTAAAATATGAAACTTGGTAATAAGTTCAACATCTTCCGAGGATGCGACATGAAGATTTTCAAGAAAATTGCCCACCCCCAACTACTCTTTACATGGAAAAATTTCCAAAAATGTTGATTTTTTGAAAAATGGCTTTTACGATTTTGATTAAAATATTGTATATTAAGGATATTGACATCACAAATAAAATGTATATCTTGAATTTTCTGGAAATAGCCTGCAAAGACATTATACTAGATGAATTTTACGGAATTTTGCTTGTAAACTTGTAAACCTTAAGACATAGACAAAACTTACTACAGAAAAAATGTTGATCTCATTAAAATACACAATTTATGTCATACACTTTTTTTCATAGAGTTGACCATTTACCAGATATTGCTTGTTATTGGTTTCAGTTTTAAAATAATTAATCTTTTCTCATAAAGGAACTTGTCAAATCCTGGCCACACAAAGAAACGGATTTCAATCACATAGCAGCCACATTTTAAAACATGTAGTCTAGAGTATTCCCTTCTACTTACAAGGAACTAAATAAGAAGATCGTTTCTGCTACTGTTTTAGCATTAAATAGTTAGAAGAATAAGCTTATTAACAATAATTTGTTACAGAGATGTAGAGAAAATCATGTGAATGGAACCCCAGGTTTTTTAACATTGCAAATAATACATTTGAGTTAGGTTTTTAAGTGCAGCAAAATTAATTTAATAGCAATTCTTGAGAATAATTTGCTTTGACTACAGAAGGATACACTTATTTAATTTGGGTGATATTACACATGGAGATTAGTTTTGAGCAATTGCTGTTTAAAGTTCTTAGTTATTTCTTGGACTTAAACACTTAGCAAAGATATGATGCAATAAATATATATAGCTCTTTTTTTGTAAGAAGTAGTTTAAGTAGCGGGTAAAACTTCCACAGGAAGTGGATCACATTTGTTAAGTATTGAAAACATTAATTTATTCAGGTGTGAAATCTGCTAGATTGAAAAGGTTTTGACTTCTTCTTAACATCATTGGGGTTTTAACTTTGCAGCTTAGGACCCTAAAAGTTTAAAACAAACCAGTAAATAACTAAAAAGCAGTTTTAATGGCAGAATATCAAATTCAGACCACTTATTGAAATAATGCCAACTGATGTAACCAAAATATATAAATTATTAAACTTCACCTCATCAGTCAAACGAGGTGAATACACATGTTATAATCTCTTGGTTAATTGGGACAAAAAACACAGCTTAAATGGTCTTAAACTGCAATAAAAGTCACTTTGGCATGCTCACCATAGTTGAAAAGCTCATTGCTACCTATTTTTCATTGCATTGAGTTTTCAGGAGAGAAAGTTGTAGATTTTGTTTCTTGAGGCAAACAATAGTGTGCAAAGTTAATGTTGCAGAAGAATGTACGAAAAGTATACCAACAACAAAAAGATGAAGTTGGACCACCTTTATTGAACTGATTCATTTGAGTGTTATGTTTTGCTTTATCAATCCTCCTTGATAGAATTTTTTGTTTTAAGAATTGGTTTGTGAAGATGAAGTATGCTGGGCTGGTATTCTTTTGTCGATGAATACATAACATTGCATCTATTATGAGATTAGACTCTATGCACAAACTCTAGGATGTAGATCATGTCAACAATTACATTTATTCATACTTATTAATACATTTTTGTGCAGCATATTTGTATTGAGGGAGGTGTCAAAATTGATGGTAGAGGATATACATATTCTGAAAGTGTAGGAAGAAGTTTGGTAATGTAGTCATACACCAAAATATTTAGATGAGCTAAATTTCAATTAATCTTGTATATGGTAAAACAACCAAAATGTTTCCAAAAACTATTTCTAAGTTTTTTTTTTTTTTTTTTTTTAACAGTGTAAAATACACTTTTTAGGGACTAAGAAAAGAAATCCCTTCTAAAGTCAAAGTAAATTTTTAACCAATTCTTACACCGTTATATAGGTAGGGAAAGTATTCATAACTATATATTAAACTTGCATTGCATATCTGTTGGGATTGGTTCAGAAAGCAAATGATGATTATCTCACAAAGAAGTCCTGAATCAGACAATCATACATACATATATGCAAACATAATTTAAGAGTACTAACCGTAATCTTGTCTTTCTATGCACTTGATCTGAAGATACAGTAGAAAAGTATGGCAAGCGGTAAAGTATACTGCAGAAAAACAGCTCTGAAGTGCTTTGTCTATTGTGCAAGACACCATCCTCTGGAGTTATCCTGTAAAAGATTTACCAGCTGTGCAACACGTTTACATGAATAATTATGCTACAATAATATCAAATTATTCATCACAATGTGCAGCGAGTTTGTTTGTGAAAGCGACGTTTCCAGCGGAATGGTTATGTTCATTAGCCAATTCTCTTCTTAACCAATACAACAGATACGCGAAATATCTTGTGCTGGTGTTGTCTTTAACCCATTCTGTAACAAAGGTATTGCTGAATCACAACATAAGCATCTTCCAATTTTGGAGAATAATGGAATAACATTCAGCAATACGATCACCAAATGATAGTTGCAACCCAAATCCACTGGACCCCCCGCAAAGATTCACGTTCTTTCACATCATTCCTTGAAATCTCAGTTAGCTTCAATGTACTTACACAAAACTCGTTCTATAAGGTGTGATATCTTCATATTGGCCCACATTTAAGTAAACAATTTTTATTTATATATTAACATGATAGAAATTCCTTCCCGTTTCCACGATCGATTTCTCTAGCGCCGCACAAGATGACAGGACCGGAGCGCGGGCGCACACCAGCAGACGACACAAGTCGAATTTTTGCGAATTTGCAACTAGTCTCTGTTTTCACAAAGCATAACCGATCTCAACCAATAACTTTTGGCGTTGCTTGCAATTTATTGAGATTGTTATACGTATATGTCAATCATATTGGTCGTATGTATGAGAAAAAGTGCAAAATCGATTCACCTGTCACCATAACCCCCCTACACAAATTAAATGGACATCATGGATGCCACAATATGCAACTCTTCAAACCCGAACATTTCCATAATTTCAACGAGACTTAGTAATATTGGTATAATCTATATATTTTTTAAAAAAAAATTGCAAAGTGATGTTATCACTCGTCTTCATATGCATAGATTCGGAAAATAAACAAACTCAAAACGCCAAAGTCGTAAAGGATACAAAAACTAATTAATAAACTTTCTTTTGATCATCAGCTCTGCAATAAAAAATTTACATTTTAACACGTTTCAAAGTTAGGTATGGTGTGTCAACAATGTAATTAAAACGTCTAACCTCTCTAGGTATAATGCATTTAATGTAAAAACACAAAAAGGGGGGTGGGACGGAAGTGAAAAAAACATTTTCTGCTTATTTAATTTTAAGCATTCTGAAGCAATAGTAGCATTAATTCCGAAAGTGGTTCAAACTAATTAAATATGAATAACAGAATAGATACCTATTAGAACAGCAATAGTATTCAGAGTTTTAATGAATGTAAAACACTTTCCCCAAATTGTTTCGAATCTTGGTTAGGGTAACTTACCCACTTAAGAGTCTCTCTCTATTCTGGGTTTTCCCTTACCTTAGAAGTCAATCTCAAGTAATTTTAAGCTCAACACTTTCCTCAAATTGTTTCAAATCTTGGTTAGGGTAACTTACCCACTTAAGAGTCTCTCTCTATTCTGGGTTTTCCCTTATCCTTAGAAGTCAATCTCAAGTAATTTTAAGCTCAATAGAGCCTGAACTTATTTGAGCACTATTTCAATCATCATTCTGATATTACTTACCAGGTAAAAGGATCTTAGGTTATAAATTTAAAAAAAACTATATATTTTCACTATTTCAATTTGCAGATGCCTAAATTAGTCACTTTCAGTTAGTTGTAAGCTTAAATATAATGTAATACTTATGCAAAAAAAATGTTGTGCAATATTTTTCATAATCATATATATTTGCCATTCGGGACTGCAGAACCCCGGACACATGTTTCATGATGACAGGGTAACCTGGTGTGCAAAATTACCTCTTAAAGTACCTATACAATGATCTATTCATATTTACATTTTTTAATGAAATAGAATACTTACTTGCTGCACTTACTGTAACAAAATACTAAAGTTTGCCTGTATATGTACACCAAAATAACAAGAATTGTTTCCATGTTAGCCAGTAATAGGCCATTAACATTTACACAAGAATCTGTCTATACCTACCAGGGGTGGATGAAAAGTAGTGGCAGCACCAATGTTGATGGATCTTCCCTGCAATGTAGAGGAAGGGGCAAACACTCCAAGCAATGGGTAGGAAGAGTCGGATACAATGCCATAGCCCGGATTTGAACCAGATATTCCGGTCTCTAGCCAGTACTTTCACAGGATTCATAGTATAGCCAACTATTATGGTCAACTGGTATTGATTTAATTGTTTTTTCACACAAGCCGTGCGTAGGACAGGAGTTGGATAGGAAGAGTCAGACTGACATGGTAGCTCAGTGGTAGAGCAACTGGTTGGAGACCAGGAGATCCGTGGTTCAAATACTGGGTATGGTATTGGATTTTTCAAGCAAATGATTGAGCTGCTTGCTTCTTTGTTGGACTTTGATTATTGATGAACTGCATGTGAGTTCCATATTCATTATTAGGTTCTGCAAAATATGAGTATGGAGAGACAACAGGACCCAACATTGTGAGCGAGGTTGAAGCTAATGCACTAACACATCTGGACGTATGGAGTGACAACAGGACCCAACATTGTGAGCGAGGTTGAAGCTAATGCACTAACACATTGGACGTATGGAGTGACAACAGACCCAGCATTGTGAGCGAGGTTGAAGCTAATTCACTAACACATCTGGACGTATGGAGAGACAACAGACCCAACATTGTGAGCGAGGTTGAAGCTAATGCACTAACACATCTGGACGTATGGAGACAACAGACCCAGCATTGTGAGCGAGGTTGAAGCTAATTCACTAACACATCTGGACGTATGGAGAGACAACAGACCCAGCATTGTGAGCGAGGTTGAAGTTAATTCACTAACACATCTGGACGTATGGAGACAACAGACCCAGCATTGTGAGCGAGGTTGAAGCTAATTCACTAACACATCTGGACGTATGGAGAGACAACAGACCCAACATTGTGAGCGAGGTTGAAGCTAATGCACTAACACATCTGGACGTATGGAGAGACAACAGACCTAGCATTGTGAGCGAGGTTGAAGCTAATGCACTAACACATCTGGACGTATGGAGAGACAACAGACCCAGCATTGTGAGCGAGGTTGAAGCTAATTCACTAACACATCTGGACGTATGGAGTGACAACAGACCCAACATTGTGAGCGAGGTTGAAGCTAATTCACTAACACATCTGGACGTATGGAGAGACAACAGACCTAGCATTGTGAGCGAGGTTGAAGCTAATTCACTAACACATCTGGACGTATGGAGTGACAACAGACCCAACATTGTGAGCGAGGTTGAAGCTAATTCACTAACACATCTGGACGTATGGAGAGACAACAGACCCAACATTGTGAGCGAGGTTGAAGCTAATTCACTAACACATCTGGACGTATGGAGAGACAACAGACCCAACATTGTGAGCGAGGTTGAAGCTAATGCACTAACACATCTGGACGTATGGAGTGACAACAGACCCAGCATTGTGAGCGAGGTTGAAGCTAATTCACTAACACATCTGGACGTATGGAGTGACAACAGGACCCAGCATTGTGAGCGAGGTTGAAGCTAATTCACTAACACATCTGGACGTATGGAGAGACAACAGGACCCAACATTGTGAGCGAGGTTGAAGCTAATGCACTAACACATCTGGACGTATGGAGAGACAACAGACCCAACATTGTGAGCGAGGTTGAAGCTAATGCACTAACACATCTGGACGTATGGAGAGACAACAGACCCAACATTGTGAGCGAGGTTGAAGCTAATGCACTAACACATCTGGACGTATGGAGAGACAACAGACCCAACATTGTGAGCGAGGTTGAAGCTAATTCACTAACACATCTGGACGTATGGAGAGACAACAGACCCAACATTGTGAGCGAGGTTGAAGCTAATTCACTAACACATCTGGACGTATGGAGAGACAACAGACCCAACATTGTGAGCGAGGAATTCACTAACACATCTGGACGTATGGAGAGACAACAGGACCCAACATTGTGAGCGAGGTTGAAGCTAATTCACTAACACATCTGGACGTATGGAGAGACAACAGACCCAGCATTGTGAGCGAGGTTGAAGCTAATTCACTAACACATCTGGACGTATGGAGAGACAACAGACCCAGCATTGTGAGCGAGGTTGAAGCTAATGCACTAACACATCTGGACGTATGGAGAGACAACAGACCCAACATTGTGAGCGAGGTTGAAGCTAATGCACTAACACATCTGGACGTATGGAGTGACAACAGGAGCCATCTGGATGTATGAAAGCTAAGACACGAATTATATATCCTTGTTCTGGCAGAAGCCACTAAGTCCAAATTTGTTATTTTGAGATTATTGCTCTATCTTAACAAGAAACTAGCAAATATGCCTTTCCCTTTTTAAGTTATGTGTATTTTGTGTTTTCACTAAGTGTAAATTTGACATTTGTTAGTAAGACAGAGATGACCTGTACTTCTGCTCATATTCCTGTTGTCATGGATTCCAGTTACACTGCAGCAAGCTCTTATTTCTCAAAACACAAGTCAAGCTTTTTCAAACCCATGACCAATTAATGAAAATGAACAAGAGTCTTTCAATATATTTTTAAGTTATCAATTGTAAACAAAGCCAGCAGTACTTCAAATAATTGAATAAATAGATGAACCTATTTTTCTCTCAATTCAATGTGTGCTTTAGGTATTTGCATTGCAAGTGATGTAAGATCATTAATACTGAGACCATAGAATTAGAATTTGACAATCGTAATTTTTATGTAAATCTGACATTATTAGTATTTTAAGTTGTCATTTTCAAACTCATATTACTTCAACCCCCAAAATGATCTTTATTTGCTTAAATAGGATATGAATAGTAATCCTTTTGATGATGCTGACTATGTGTGACTACACAGTTCTGAAACATATGAGCATCTGATCATGGCAAAATACAATCTCACTTGCTTCTTCATTTGTACACCCCTTTAACTGTTATGGTCAAATTGGGGCTTTGACTAAACCATCGCTGTTATTATTATTTGAACTTCAGTTTACATTACTAGGTTTTTATCATCATCTTCAGTTTATTTTGACATTTACTCATAGCATATTAACTGAGGCTAAAAGTTTGATTTGTAGCTCTTGTTGGAGTTTTTGGTAATTGTAATGATTATTTGGCCTCAATAGAGTTTGGAAAGTAAGACGACAGAAATGAGTTAAATTCAACATTCTAAAGACATAACATAGCCAAAATGTGAACATTGGCATTAATTTAATAAAATATAAATCTCCAGGTGAATGTATAGAGATTTTCAATATTAATTTTTATAAATATGTAGGCTATATTTGAGGAATATATAATAGGGCAGTTAGTTGCAGGAATCATTTTAAAAGCTCTATCATTTTCAGTAAAGAAGAAAGGACAAACATCTGCTCAGAGTATTGGGCTTTAGGTGATTATATTAGGTAAAAGGATATTATATTAAAAGAGAGCAAAATCTGTTTACCTCAACACTGAACAACAAGGTTGGAAACAACTTTTTTTATGTAAAAAAGGAGCAGAAAGAAGAGTATGCACAATGTTTTTCCTAAATACACTTTGCATCAGTAATGGGCAATTAAACAAAGTAGATAAGAAAATAAATTCATCAGGTATTTTTTTTTTTTTCATTTAATGTTCGAGGAAAACATCCACCTGCAAACAAACTTTCTTCCAGCGAAATAGAGAAAATAAGCAACATATTGAAAAATGTCCTGATATGGAGTATCATTACATTAATAAAATGTTCATAAAAGAATTATTTGTATGTATAGCTCCTTATGTACAAGAGCGTAAAGAAGTAAATCAGAAAGTAAAATTCTGACAAATTTTTGGCAAACTCATTTTTAAGCCTAAAAAAGATCAGTGCTCATTTTACTCCATGTTTGAAGCTGCCAAAGAGGAAGAAAAGAAAGTATTTTCTAAATCATAAGCAAAGGTAACAAGAAAGCAATCAAAGCAAAGAAGAAACGTTTGTGACAGCATGTGTTAAAATTGCCTCAATGAACTTACTGATACACAGGCGGACAAGTACTCAAGTTAGACTTGTCTTTACTTCTTTCTTACCAGTCTGCCACAAACGGTAACTTGCAATTCTTGCGGTGTGCAAAACTGAAACCATTGTCCTTTTGCTATATCACTACTAACATTAACAAAAGTTCCATTGAAATTTGTATTTGTTTAAAACTTGCATCACTGGCTAAATCTGCCTGCAGTGCCATAAGTAGTTAAAGTGGGCGTTGAACACTACCAAAAAACAAAAAAAATACTGACTAAACATCTTTCTGCACAAAAAAGGAAGAACGCTGTACTTAACAATGTGAAAGAGCTGAACTTTGTTGACCGGTCTGCCCAGAACAAAACTACGGCAGTGAAACTGTTTCAGATATGAAAGGAATTCTGAAATACAGGTATGAGAGTTATTCGCAAACTCCCACTGCTCAAGGCTCTTTGCTACATCTCACTTGAAATATAAGGATTTGTTCAAGTGGAAGATACAGTCCCAGAACTAAGTATTGTAACTGAAAATGAACCTGTTCCAAGTAAACTTAATTAACCAAAGGAACACCCTGTTTTTTAATTTGTTCAAAATAATCAAATGCTCCATGTTAAAGTTTTTAATATGAGCAGTTAATAATGGGCTACGTCTATTTTCAAATGCGGTTGCAAACTAATACATTCATTATTCTTTATCCTTGCGTATGTTTGCAGGTTACTAAAGGTAACATGTTGTACATAACAGTTAATATATTTATTATAAAATAATAGTAATACAGTTATCTTTTGCTCTTCAGGAACAAGTCACTTAATCCAATATTTTTTAAATTTTAAGGAATTTTACAAACATTTACAGAAAGAAAGATTAAAATTATATTTGAAATATTGGCTAAAGAGTGTTTCAATTGTGTTTGAAGTTTAGCTTAATGTCGGAATGGGTGCTTACACCTAAGCCAAACTTAAAAATTGCTGTATTTCAAAACATAGATTTTGGACTTGCTGATTTGTGCCAGTACGCCAACGATATCTGTTACGAGATAAGTGGTTCACCAGCTGACTGCAAGCATAATCTACTGAGACTCTGTCGTCTTCACTCATGATTCCATTTTCATATCCTTGTTGATCAGGTAGTATTGTTGTCATCATCTTCAATCCCACTTACTTTTACTTGGGGCCAGTATTGAAATTGCACATATAAGTAGAGAAACTTCAAAACCTAACTTGTAGAGTTTTGAAATTTTGTACCTATATGTTAAATGGCCTGTATAAACCCATTAAAGTTTCAACTCTATGGCACTATTAGTTGTTTTATTTATTAATGATTTTGTGTTTAAAAATGTGTATTTATATATCTATATCATCCTGCAATTTTAAAGCAAGGATCTCAACAATGTTACTGAATGTTCTAGAAACTGCAATTACTAAAAATAAGAATCAGATTTTTGAATACTGCTTCCTGTACAAGATAAAAAATTATGACAAAATTTGTTGTCCTGATATATGGTGGACTTTGAGACAGTGATGTGTTTTAACAATTAAAATTTAGTTGAGTGCGGAGAATACATCATATTAACGAATCTGTGCATAAATCAAAATTTTTTCACATTCAACGGGAAATATTACAAACAAACATCTGGTTTAGCTATGGGCAGCCCGCTGTCACCTATATTAGCAGATCTCTTCATGAGCACTATGGAAACTAGGATTAAAAAGGCATTCCCCTGGATGTTCAAAATATGGTACCGCTATGTAGACGACATCTTTGCAATAGTCCCAGAAAGTCACCTAGAAGATGCTCTAAAACTCCTAAATATGCAAGAAAAGTCTATAAATTTCACAATGGAGAAGGAATGTGATGGACAACTACCATTCCTCGACCTAAAAATCAAAAAAACTAATAATCACCTTACATTTGGCATCTACAGAAAACCTACCCACACCAACAGCTATATAAAACAAAAGAGTTACAATCCCATTCCCCATCAGCATGCTTTACTCAACAGCCTTACACACAGATTGGTAAATGTACCAATGGGAAAAACAGAATACCAATGTGAACTTAATAAAATTTTGGACATAGCTACAGAGAATGGATTTCGGGCAGAACTGGTGTACAAAAAAGTTAATAAAGCCAAAAATAGAAAGAGAATTAAAGAAGTCAGCACACTCACTCAAAACCAGAAAGAAAACAAGATCTACAAGAAGTTTACATACCACCCTACAACTTTCTACAAATTCCAGAGGATCTTCAAAAGACATAACATCATTCTAGCCCCTAAAAACAATTACTCTATAAAAAACATTTTAAATTCCAAATTAAAAGATGATATCCCACAAGAAAACAAACCAGGAATATATCAGTTCAGCTGTAATGACTGTGAAAAAATCTACATCGGCCAAACAAAAAGAAATATAAAAACCAGGGCAAAAGAACACCACAGAAATATTAAACTCAAACAAGAAGAAAAATCTGCAGTAGCTTGGCATTTTTGGAAAGAGAAACACACTATAAATAGAAGTCCAAAAATCCTCAAAAACATCACAAGGAAGACAGAATTAAAAGTTTGGGAAAACATATATATTTGGAAAAACAAGAACCGGGTTTTCAATTTTGAAATCCCGCCAGGCGATCTACTCATCCAGAAGTTCATCAAACCACCACCAGGGACAGAGACAACCACCACAGCAAGCAATACCGGTAGTCGACCAAAGGAATTGACAATGGAAGCACATGGCTTCTGAAACATGTTTTCCGAAATAAAAAAGTAAACGACTCAACTAAATTTTAATTTTTTTAAAATTTGTTGTGTTTACTTTCTCTATACGTGCTATGTACATAGTGTATAGAGAAGGTATTGTAATGCACCCAAAAATTTGATACCAAGATTTCACCGGAAATACATGTTTTGAGGCCTCCTGAATCCAAAAAAATCATTTTTAGAAAAATTGTGTGTGTGTGTGTGTGTGTGTGGGGGTGTGTGTGTATGTGGGAGTGTCTGTGTGTGTGCGTGCATAGCTCAAAAACTAAATGCCCATTAAAAACCAAACTTGGTATTTACATTTGGTATCTTCCAAGGATGCGACACAAAGATTTTCAAGAAAGTCCCCTCACTCCCAACTACCCTTTACATGGAACTTTTTTCGAAAATTTTGATTTTCTAAAAAATGGCTCTAACGATTTTGATTAAAATATTGTATATTAAAGATATTTACCTGACAAATAAAATGTATATCTTGAATTTTCTGGGAATAGCCTCTGAAGACTACTTTATTCTTGATGAATTTTGCATAACTGCTAAACCACAAGAGATGGACAAAAATTTAACACACACAAAAAATGTAGAGCACGTTAAAACACAGAATTTATGTTATATACATTTTTTTCATGGAGTTGATCGTTTTTGAGATATTCCTTGCTTTTGGTTTTTTCAGCTTTGAAAAACTTATACTTTTCTCATACAGGAATTTCCAACTCGTGTCCATACAAACAAACAAACTTCAGTCACATAGCAACTAGCTTTTGGCTTTCACTTTAACCTATGGTACTCCCTTATTTCGCTTCTACTTACAATAAAGCAAGAAATAAGACTATTTCTGCTAATTTTTCTCGATTAGCATGAAATAAATAAAAGAATAAGCTTATTAACAATAATTTGTTACAGAGATATACAGAAAGTCATGATGGAAAACATCAGATTTTTTGCTCTTATGTCAAATACTATTTCATGAACTATGCAATATATCACATTGTATTCAATATCCAGATAGTTTTAGATTGCAGTAAAATGCTAAAAAAATCTGATGTGCTCCATTCACATGACTTCTCTACCTCTCTGCAACAAATTATTGTTAAAAAAGCTTATGCTTCTATTTACTTCATGCTAATCGAGAAAAAATGAGCAGAAATAATCTTATTACTTGCTTCCTTGTAAGCAGAATGGAAATAAGTGAGCACTATAGGCTAAACTAATAATCAAACGCTGGTTGCTATGTGACTGAAGTTCCTTTGTTTGTATGGACAGGAGTTGTAAATTGTGTGTTTCAATGTGCTCTACATTTTTTGTGTGTTAAGTTTTTGCCCATCTCTTACGGTTTAGCAGTTATGCAAAATTCCGTGAAATTCATCCAGAATAAAGTAGTCTTCAGAGGCTATTCCTAGAAAATTCAAGATATATTATTTGTCAGGTAAGTATCTTTAATATACAATATTTTAATCAAAATCGTTACAGCCATTTTTGAGAAAATCAAAATTTTTTAAAAAAGTTCCATGGGGGAATTTTCTTGAAAATCTTCATGTCACATCCTTGGAAGATACCAAACTGAAATACCAAGTTTGGTGTTTAACAGTCTTTTCGTTTTTGAGCTATGCTGTCCACAGACATACACACACAGACCTTTTTTCAAAAATGCTTTTTTTGAATTCAGGGGGATCCAAAATATGTATTTCTGGTGAAATCTTGGTATCAAATTTTTGGGTGCATTACAATACCTTCTCTATACACTATGTACATAGTACGTGTAGAGAAAGTAATAAAATCTGATGTGTTCCATTCACATGACTTTCTCTACATCTTTGCAACAAAGTTTAGTTAAAAAGCTTATGCTTCTATTTACTTCATGCTAATCGGGAAACATTAGCAGAAATACTCTTATTTGCTTCCTTGTAAGTAGAAGTGAAATGAGGGAGTTCCATAGGTTAAAATGATAGCCAAAAGCTGGTTGCATTGTAACTGAAGTTCCTTTGTTTGTATGGACAGGAGTTAACAAATTCCTGTATGAGAAAAGTATGTTTTTCAAATCAGAAACAAAAAACCAAGAATATCTTAAAAATTATGAACTCCACGAAAAAAATATAATTATGACATATATTGTATGTTTTATCGCGAGCTACATTTTCTGTAGAGTAAGTTTTTGTCTATCTCTTACGTTTTAGCAGTTATGTACAATTCCGTAAAATTCATCCAAAATAGTCTTCAGAGGCTATTCCCAGAAAATTCAAGATATACATTTTATTTCTCAGGTAAATATCTTTAATATACAATATTTCAATCAAAATCGTTAGAGCCATTTTTAAGAAAATCAAAATTTTCGAAATTTTTTCCATGTAAAGGGTAGTTTGTGGTGAGGGGATTTTCTTGAAAATCTTCATGTCGCATCCTTGGAAGATACCAAACTTAAATACCAAGTTTGGGCTTTAACGGTCCTTTCGTTTTTGCGCTATGCTGCACACAGACACACACGTGGACATTTTTCTAAAAATTCTTTTTTTGGATTCACGGAGTTTCAAAACATGTATTTCTGGTGAAATCTTGGTATCAAATTTTTGGGTACAATACAATACCTTCTCTATACAAACTATATATATATATATATATATATATAGTTTGTATAGAGAAAGTAAAAAGGGAGTAAATTAATTTTAAAGTTCAGATACATGAAGTATTTTATTAAGTTATAAACATCACAAACACATAGGTAGACTTAATTGTTGCAAAAAAACATAAGTTATTTTTTGACTGAAAATGACATAAAAGAAACACATGAATTGCAGTTTAAACACTCAAAAGTTCTCAGCTGTCCAGAAACATGCCATCATCAGAGGAAGTAAAACAATGATCATGATAAACAATCTTCTGAAATTTCTAAGGGCAGGTCTGCCCTTTCCTGGACCCCCCCCCCCCCCCCCAGAACTGTGCAATAGAATTTAATCACTTTGATGCTTCGTGGCTCAGGAGATTGTGTTTGTATATTTGTAAAGAGAAAGGAAAGGAAATGTAGGGAAACTGTAAATCTAACTTAATGAGGCAGGTTGTCAACAGATTTCATTAGGAAACAAATGTCTCGCATGTTGTTACACTCACATCATTTTCTCTACCTACTCTTCCACAGAACCTTATTTTCTTCCATTGAGATCAGAATTGTTCCATTACACAGTTAATCTCTTTCCATGAAATTGTCAGAAGCTGAATGATGTATGTTACATTCACACAACTTTCTGTAACAAACTATTCTTACAAAAGCGTATTGTTCCAGTATTTCCTAATAGTGTTATTAAAAGGTGACCTGTGATTATGTTAGCAGCTAATTGAGTTGCTAAAGTAAGCCTTGCTATACTTGATGCCAATCAAGATAAAATGTCTTGTGGATAACAAAGAAGTCCCTACTGGGATCTTTCAAGTGTGGCAGTGCTGCTAGATGGTGCTGATGCATGTTCACTCTAAGTACAGGGGCAGAGCAAAAAGAATAAATATGGGATAATAATAAGGAATATCTTGGAAAAAACTTAATTCCACAAAAAAGTAATGGACATAAATTGTGTGTTTTAACAAGATCTACACTTTCTGTGTAGTAAGATTGTCTATTATGGTTTACTAGTGATAGAAAATTCATCTAAGATGAATAGTCTTCAGAGGATATTCCTACAAATTCAAGATATAGATTTCATTTGTCATGAAAACATCTTCAAAATATAGCGTTTTAATCAAAATCATTAGACTCAACCTTGAACAATTCCAAATTTATGAAAAATTTCTTATCTAAATAGTAATTTTAATGGGGGGATTCCAAAGGGTGCCAAATCATTTTTTTAAACTTTTCACAAAACGTAAAAAAACTGTGTTGGTAGGTAAATGTAGAAACATTTTACATTAATTCAAAATCTTCTCGGGCTTCTAGCCAGGTAAAAACTTGGCTTGACACCAACGTTTCGAAGAAGTGCATCTTCCTCGTCTTCAGGGTGAACTGATGAAGTTTTTACCTGGCTAGAAGCCCGAGAAGATTTTGAATTAACACGTCGCCAGGAAAGCTTTAGTTCTTATTTTAAATACCTTTAAAATGTTAGGTTAGGTTAGTCAAAAAAGAAAACCATAGTTATATTGAATTTAACTGTTTAATATTTTAAAAAAAATTGTAAAATGTACATCAAGTGAAATATTTTGTGTTTGACTTGACATAAAATCTTTTTTAAGGCAAATTGAAAAAATGACAGGTATTTGTTACTAAACATCATCAATAGCTTTTATAACAAAGGCTCTTTTTAACGAGAGGCCTATAAGTAGCTGTTACTTCATAAAATTTGCGTACTTTTGGATCATAACTGACAAACTTTAAGAGATTACAAACATCTTTATGCAGTTTTTTTGTTGAACTTTTGAAAAGTTTTAATAGGCTTCCACAAAAAGTAGTGCCCCTTTTTTTAACGACATGCCTGTATGCGTACATTTGCAACCTACTTTTTGTTTGCCATATTTTTCATAAATTTCCAAGTATTCTTTTGGGCTTTCAATAACTTCTTTTTTTTTTTTTTTTGGAACTTTTGTTCCTTGTGGTCAAAGACCTGGTCGGGTGACCACGAATAGGAGTAGAGAAAAATGAACTTTCATTATTATTGCCTTCTGTTCTGGCTGGAGCACGCATCCGAAAACCTCAATTGGTTTGCTTTGTGAGGATCTTGTTGAAAGCTGTTTGTGGTCCATTTTCCTTATCTTGAGTAGGCCCGTGAATAACAAAACATCCAAATTTGTCTGAATAGTAGAGTTCACCAATATGGTCTGTTGCATGTCAAAAGATAGAGAAACAGCAACTTTGGCTCCCAGTTTGATCTCAACATTAATCTATTGCTCATTTCATGATTTACATTCTTCACAAAATGAACAGATGTCTGTTTTTGGATCTCCAAAGGCTAGATTAAATCACAAGTTAAATAGTTAAAGGATTTAGAGTAGAAACAAGCCTTTAGGCCATTAGAATTTGCATCAGTTTTCCAGGGGAGAAGTAATCTCTTACACTTTTATGTCTCCCATAATGACTCTGTCTACATTTAAAGTTGGATGTGGTAATATTGTTATCATTTTCAGTGATTCTACTCCCCCCCCCCTCTGATTTCTGGCCTAGACTCGCTGTGTTCCCTCAAATATTTACTTAAATTGCTTAGCCTCTTTTGCACAACTTGTGTTATTGAGCAAATTGTTTTTGCACATACTTGAACAAAATGCTCATCAGCCTTTCAGATGAAATATAATCAAACTACAGCAGCAAGGCTTTCCCTTTCTAAGCCATTTTGTTTTAGGCTCATCAAAAATAAGATTGGGCTGCTTGAGATTTATATTTATGAATCTTACTGCAAAAATCAGTAATATGTTCTTGTGTTAAAGAAGCAGCTAAGCAGCTGTGATGTTTATAATCAATAGTAGCTTACTTTTAGAAGATGAACTGTTCCGACCCAGTTTTGTCGCAGTTTTCTTCATCCCTAGCTCTCTTCCTTCCTCTACTTGACACAGTAACCTGTTCTCCTGCACGCATGCAAACCTTTTCCAAAAAAAAAATCATGTTCTTGAATTCAGGGAACCACAAAACACATATTTGTGAAATCTTGTCATTGAATTTTTGGGCGGAACACAATATTTACCCTACTTTCTTTACACGGTAGACAAAGTTAAAAGTAGTATTATACAGTAAAGTACTGAATAACTGAAACCATTTTCTGAGAGCAAGATATGCATAGTATTTGTCCTGGAAATATCTTATACGTAAAGTACTTAAATCAAAATAGTCAGTGATTGGAAAACAAAAAATAAAATGGTATCTTGCATTTAAGTGGTAGTTTGGGATGGGGGGATTTACTTCAAAATCTTAATGAAAAATAATGTTTGGCCCAGAATAGCAATAGTGGAGCTCAAAATATGTAAAGCTTCGATATCAAAATTTTGGAAGCAATGTATTTTCTCTAAGGTGACAAAAAAGTAACATATGTCAGATCTACCCATGTATAGGTAGAGAAGGTAAAATGTGATATAAAGATTTCACCACAAATACATGTTTTGAAGTCCCCTGAATAGGTAATAATAATATATATATATTTTTTTTTTATTTGTAGAAAAGGTGTGTACGTGTGTGAACATTACTCATGTACCAAACTTGAGATGTAACACACATTTTCAGGAAAATGCCCCTTCCCCCTTAAAATATGCTTTACACAGAATATTTTTTTTGGAGTTCTTGATTTTCTGAAAAATGGCTTTAACGAGTTTGATTACAATGAAATATATTAAAGATATTTCCATGACAAATTAATTTTCTGGAAATATCCAATGAAGTTCTCTTCTGAATGACTTTTCCATAACTAGTAAATTGTAAGACGTAGACAAAAGCTTGCTATGCAATAAATGTAGATGTCATTAAAACAGACAAGCTATGTCCTTTATTTTCTTTATGAAGTTAACCATTTCCAAGATATTCCTTTTAATTTCCCAATACTTACACCTTTCTCAAATGAGAAGTCATCATTTATTATTCTTTTTCTTTCATCCTGGTCATGTAAAGAAAATGGAATTCCCATAACGTCATATAGTGACCAGCTCTTAAAATATTTGACTATTATTTTAACCTTAGTGTCATCAAGGACATATATGATATAAGACAATTTGTGCTAATCAAGTACAATAGAGGGTAATATAATCAGAACAATATAATATACACGTTATAAAAGGTTTATTAAACAATTATCAGAGCTGTCTCTGGAAGTCATCATAGCTATACTGTATAGTGTACTAAGAGTCAGCAAGTGGACAGTTCTTCCTCGTATGTCCTGAAACAAAACAAACAGATCACTGGTTAGAACCTGCTCCCGCTGTTCAAATGACGATATCGTCCCCCTAAATTTAACAAATGACATGCTTTAACGGCTATGCTTCTATACTGAGAGTGAAATAATATTTACTTTTACTTGGAGACATCAGATGATGTAAATCCAGGACACAGGACCAACGGCTTTACTTCCCTTCCAAAAGAAGCCTTGCTAAGGATTTTACTTGGAGACCTTAGATGTTGTAAATCTAGGACACAGGACCAACGGCTTTACTTCCCTTCCAAAAGAAGTCTTGCTAAAGATTTTACTTGGAGACCTTAGATGTTGTAAATCTAGGACACAGGACCAACGGCTTTACTTCCCTTCTAAAAGAAGTCTTGCTAAAGATTTAACTCAGAGATCTCAGATGTTGTAAATCTAGGACACAGGACCAACGGCTTTACATCCCTTCCAAAAGAAGTGTCGCTAAGGATTTTACTCCGAGGCCTCAGATTTTATAAATTTAGGACATGCGACCAAAAGAAGCCTTGCTAAGGATTTTTCTTGGAGACACCAGATGTTGTAAATCTAGGACAGGGACCAACGGCTTTACTTCCCCTTCAAAAGAAGTCTTGCCAAGGATTTTACTCAGAGACCACTTATGTTGTAATCTAGGCCATGGGACCAATGGCTTTACTTCCCTTCAAAAAGAAGTCTTGCTAAGGATTTTACTCAGACCTCAGATGTTGTAAATATAGGACACAGGACCAAAGGCTTACTTCCCTTCCAAAAGCAGCCATGCTAAGATTTTACTCGCTAGTCTCAGATGTCAATAATCTAGGACACAGTACCAACGGCCTTACTTCCATTCCAAAAGAAGCCATGCTAGGATTTTACTCGCAAGTCTCAGATGTCAATAATCTAGGACACAGTACCAACGGCCTTACTTCCATTCCAAAAGAAGCCATGCTAGGATTTTACTCGCAAGTCTCAGATGTCAATAATCTAGGACACAGTACCAACGGCCTTACTTCCATTCCAAAAGAAGCCATGCTAGGATTTTACTCGCAAGTCTCAGATGTCAATAATCTAGGACACAGTACCAATGGCCTTACTTCCATTCCAAAAGAAGCCATGCTAAGATTTTACTCGCTAGTCTCAGATGTCAATAATCTAGGACACAGTACCAACGGCCTTACTTCCATTCCAAAAGAAGCCATGCTAGGATTTTACTCGCAAGTCTCAGATGTCAATAATCTAGGACACAGTACCAATGGCTTTACTTCCATTCCAAAAGAAGCCATGCTAGGATTTTACTCGCAAGTCTCAGATGTCAATAATCTAGGACACAGTACCAATGGCTTTACTTCCATTCCAAAAGAAGCCATGCTAGGATTTTACTCGCAAGTCTCAGATGTCAATAATCTAGGACACAGTACCAATGGCTTTACTTCCATTCCAAAAGAAGCCATGCTAGGATTTTACTCGCAAGTCTCAGATGTCAATAATCTAGGACACAGTACCAATGGCTTTACTTCCATTCCAAAAGAAGCCATGCTAGGATTTTACTCGCTAGTCTCAGATGTCAATAATCTAGGACACAGTACCAACGGCCTTACTTCCATTCCAAACGAAGCCATGCTAGGATTTTACTCGCAAGTCTCAGATGTCAATAATCTAGGACACAGTACCAATGGCTTTACTTCCCTTCCAAAAGAAACCATGCTAGGATTTTACTCGCAAGTCGACCAACAGATTTACTACCCTTCCAAAAGAAGCCTTGCTAAGGATTTTACTCAGAGACCCCAGATGTTGTAAATCTAGGACACAGTACCAAGGGCTTTACTTCCCTAGCCATGCTAGGATTTTTGCATCACCCTTTGCTGGTTTAGTCCCTGCAAATTTGGCTAGCATGTTATGCCTAGTGCACAGAGATTGATTTCTAAACTTAGGGGCAAGCAGCTGTCCCATGGGGGGAAGGGGAAGGCATCTATAAACATTTGTCAAATATGTTTAATTCACATCAAATGTTAAACATAGATTAACACTAGTTAGAAGTGAAATATTTCCATTTTGTTAGCAGCCTCCAACCCTGCTTTTCTTGAAAGAAAATCTCTGATTCACATAGCTGATAATTTCACTAAAGTGGCAAGTAAATGAAGGTGAGCTCCAGATTTTGCTGTTTATTTACACTATATCATTAGCAATAGCTCAGAGTTGAGGTGATCTATTAGATTTGAGCCAATCCCTGCTTTTTTTACACAATATTGTGACATGCGTTCATGTGTGTGAACTTTCTTATGTTCGCTCTGGCATGCAGGAGTGAAGCAGGAACACGAGAAATGCAGTTTGAGTTAAACAATGGCGTGATGCAGCAGGATCCTTTGGACATTTCGATGTTTCTGTAAGCTTCAGTTTCTATTACCTTGAAAAAGTTTCCAGAAAGCTTGTGATGACATTTTGTTGCTATTAAAGCAGGAAGAAGGGCATGCAGCTGTAAACTTTCTGGAGCAGTGAGCCAATGCTTGCTCTACCTCAATGGCACTACATTTCAGTCTTCAAACATAATCATGTTTTCTGACAAAAATTTTTAATTACTGAAATCCTTCTGGACCCTCCCCCTCAAAAAAAAAAAAACAAAACAACTTACATATACAAACTTAAAATTTTAAATATTAATGTGAACAAATATAAATATTAATATAAAAATAATAGTTGCAACATATCTTCCTTATCTTTTAGAATCCTTGTTTGGACTAGTTTCGCAATGATTTCATTGCATTATCAACATATCCTTTTGGTCTCTTTTTTGATGTTGTTTATTTACACTGTTATGGTTACTGCTACTAGGTGGATTGTGTACTAATGCATTGCTAACTACTGGAATCAAAACAAATTTGGTAAGAGTGTCAATTGGAGGTATATCAAAATTCATTGCATGATTTCTATACTTTTATATAAATATTTTCTCCCAAACCATTAAATCTATGGGTCCATTTAAGTGTTTTAATAATTTAACATCTGGATTTATTTCATGATTAAATTTCCAAAAATGTTCTGCTACAGCTGATTTATCAATTTGTTTGCATTTAATATACCTAAAGTGTTCTTTTACTCTGGTTTCCAAATGACGTTTAGTCTTACCAATATAAACAAGGTCACAATTTAAACAGTTTAATTGATAAATGCCAGATTTTTTATTTTTTGAAATTTCATCCTTTTTAGAAAGGCCTAACAAATTTTTTATACTGTATTTATTTTGAGGAACCAATATTATGCCATGCTCTTTGAAAATATTTGTGAATTTTTTTATTTGCCCAAGGGTGATAAGTAAATTTTTTAAAAATGTAATTATCTTTTATTTTCTTAAACATAGAAATATCTTTAATAGCTTTTTGATATTTAAACTTCTCAATTTTTTTATTCATAAAATCAGTATTAAAACCATTAATTAAAGCAGTGTTAATAATGTGTTTATATTCTTTATAGAATTCATCTTTATTAAGGGGTAAATTAATTAACCTATAAATTAAACTATTAAAAACAGCAAATTTAAGTGAAAAAGGGTTAAAGCCATTATTTTTTATATAATTATCAGTGTGGGTTTGCTTTCTGTATATTCCAAAATTCAATTTATTAATATTAAATACAAACAAATTGATAAATCAGCTGTAGCAGAGCATTTTTGGAAATTTAATCATGAAATAAATCCAGATGTTAAATTATTAAAACACTTAAATGGGCCCATAGATTTAATGGTTTGGGAGAAAATATTTATATTAAAGTATAGAAATCATGCAATGAATTTTGATATACCTCCAATTGACACTCTTATCAAATTTGTTTTGATTCCAGTAGTTAGCAATGCATTAGTACACAATCCACCTAGTAGCAGTAACCAGTGTAAATAAACAACATCAAAAAAGAGACCAAAAGGATATGTTGATAATGCAATGAAATCATTGCGAAACTAGTCCAAGCAAGGATTCCAAAAGATAAGTGAAGATTTGTTGCAACTATTATTTTTATATTACTATTTGTGTTATTCTTCACTGTTACTAGCTTCTTTTTACATTGTGAACAAATATTTTGAAAAATTATTTAAGGGATTTTGATTGAAGGATTTGAGATGTGATCTAGGAAGAAATTGTGTAAAACTGGCTCCAGGAAAAGACAGTGATGATCACCTTCTTGTCTGCATGCACCACATTTTCGCTTCTTCTTTGTTGTATCTGAGGAGTCTGGTGGCTTTACCCGTCTCACTTGTCCTGTAAACAGAAACAAAAACTATTGACCTCCACCCAAAAAAAAAGAATCAAATGACTTTCTCTATATCTGTGTAAAAATTTATTGTTAAAATGCTTATTCTTCTTTCTACTTCATGATAATCAAGATAAACATTAACAGAAATTGTCTTATTACTTGCTTCCTTGTAAGTAGAAGGGAATACACTAGGATAAAGTGATAGTCAAATATTTTAAAAGCTATCAGAATGTGATTGTAGTACCATTGTCTTTCCATGGCCACGAGTAAAACAAAAGAGATATGTGTGCTTGCAGTTTTAGAAAAGTTTTAAATATTTTAAAATTGAAAGCAATAACAGGGAATATGTCTGAAATGGTGAACTCTACAAAAGAATGTATATGACAGTTTACCTCTTACAGTAATATAAACGTCACTAGACGGCAGGTTTAACGCACTAACAGCCTTAACTTCTACTGACACAGCACAGGAAAAGAAGCTTAGTTCACTGCCTATGTATTTTGCTCATATCAGCCACACATATGCCCCATTTCATCAAGTTGGGTGTGCGGTGTAATTTGTCTGGTGTAGACAGTTCAACACATCAGAAAACTTTTGAAACCAATAAAAACAGTCACGAATTAGAAACCTGGCAGAAAATACATATACAAAAAGACCATGTAATGAATTTTGAATTATTGCCACCAACCAAGCTTGAGAGATTCACCACCAAAGATTACCAACAATCTACAGCCTCCCCCAGACAGGAAACAAAAACTGCACGATCAGTTGGCAAATTGTTGAGAATGGAAACAATACCCTGTTCCTGAAACACGTCCGAGTAAGTGTTACCAATTCCCAACTCAATAATTATATGACTACTAGCTGCCCGCCCCGGCTTTGCGCAGAAGGTGTACCTAATAAAAAAACTGAGACAAAATCTTCCATTTACAGTACAACCATGCAATGAAATAAAATTTCAATTACATAATTTGACAATATTTTATTGTAATGCCCTGTAATGTACAATTTTTCTTCCTGAGAGAAAATAAATAATGCCCATGGTTTGCCGACTCTCAAGCATACGTACAGCTGCCCATGTGAAAAACACGACAATTCACACATTTCTTTGACCTTGGGATTTATTGTCATTGCAAATGCAAGGTGTACGGGAAACTGAACACGCTTAAATTCAAAAAGAAAGTCTGTTGGCATTAAGCACATCCTTGCCTTTGAACTTTCCTATGATTATAGTAGCTTAAATCAATATTTTCATAATTTTTTTAACAGCGACTGTTTCCCCGTTGCACAATTTTGGCTGATTGAGATCGCATAGCATAATTATCACCGAGTCAACCTTGAGCTGTAATTTTTTTTTTTTTTTTCCCATTTATATAGCCCCCTTTAACATCTAAGGTCATATCAGGGGCTTTGCACTTGAAACAACTCATTGTCAATGGGTTTAAATCATTTCATTTTGTTTGCTTAAAGCAAACACACATTCACTCTCACATACATACTTCCAGACTCTGTGGGGGATAGGGAATAATTCTGGCTAAAGAAAAATTCCCTGCCCCAGCCGGGAATCGAACCCGGGACCTCCAGGTGAGAAGTCAGCTCGCTGACCACTTGACAATGGAGGCAGTCAGCTGTAAATTGTGTGGCAGTAATTCTGGCAAATATAATGAATTTAAGAATTCAATTAGATAATTGACGACTTCATTTGGATTGGTAATGGAATTGATCAACTTAAATGAATGCATTTGTCCATCAATTTTAACCTGAATTTTTATATTCAAATCATCTACATTCTTATTAGTTGCTGCTAAAATGGCTCATTCGCTCAACCAAGCATCATTTTTGTAATTTACACCAATATTTGGAAACACTTTCAATATTAATTCTTCCTTTGAAATTGTGAAGTGACAAAAATTTGGTGTAAACAACATGAGGTCAGTAGAAGTATCAACAGGAATTTTCTCATTGCCAATGTCTAATAATGCCTTTACATCTGGAAAGGAGAAAGTCACAAAGTAACATTCATGCTTCTTCCAAATCTCTTTCTTTCCTTTACTTCTAATGTTTTCCACCTCTTTCTTTATTTTCTATGTTAAAACAGCAATTTTTAAGGCTAACAATGGCTTAACCAAAGAGCAAGTAGATCTTGTTGGCCAAGTGTTAAGTTTTTATTGTTAATAGCTTTGTGTATTACATTTCTCCATTTAACCCAAAATATTACTTGATCAAATGTATAAAGAGCACTGCAATTGCAGTGTGATTGTGACAGGGGTATCTTCATATTCTGATGAAATCACCTTTATTTAGCTCATGTACCACATAACCTCAAATAACCAACTTCTGCAATAGGAAGTTAACCTAAAATGGTTTACTATCCCAGTCCTGTCATTTCTCTGCCATTTTCAGATTCCAAGAAAAGTTATTGGTTATGTGTATAGTTATTACTTGCTCATTTTAAAGAAGTACAAAAAATTATTTTTTATTTCTTTGTTTAAACAATGTGACCAAGGAAACAATAGTATATAAGAAATATATTTGATTTTCAACGTTATCTTGCATCACTGACTCCATAACCAGGTGCATTCCATTAGTATTGAATGGGGAAAAAAATTTAACAGTACTATGGCCATCTAGTGGCAAATAAATAAGTACTTACTCTATGTGTTTGTCGCCAGGAAAGCTTCTATACTTCTGTATTTTAAACGATAGGAGTAAGAAAAGGACAGTTAATACATAAAAATGTATCTGAATTTCACTGCTGCATTGTGTCATCTCAATAAACTGGTGCATTACCTTAACACTGAATGGGGAGGAAAAATACTACTACAGCCATCTAGTGGCAAATAAATAAGTGCTTACTCTAGGTGTTTGTTGCCAGGAAAGTTTCTTTGCTTCTTTATTTTAAACGATAGGACAGTTAATACATAAAAATGTATTTGAATTTCACTGCTGCATTGTTATCTTGATTAACTTGCGCTATCTTAACATTGAATGGGGAGGAAAAATACTACTACAGCCATCTAGTGGCAAATAAATAAGAGCTTACTCTAGGTGTTCGTCACCAGGAAAGCTTCTTTATTTTAAATGATAGGAGTAAGGAAAGGACAGTTAATACACAAAAATGTATTTGAATTTCACTGCTACATTGTGTCATCTCGTAAACTATTGCGTTACCTTAACATTGAATGGGGAGGGAAAATACTGCAGCATTAAGTCCATTTAGCAACAAATAACCATGGTGCCACTGCCATCTGGTGACTATTAACTGAAATGCGTTCCCTTGGTACTGTTGTTATTCATATTATAGACTTTAACACCTTTCCCATACTACTTTTAAACATTTTCTTTTCCACAAAGCTTGACAATAATGAACACAACAACAAAAAAAAGAATTGTTCAATTTGTTGCAGTCGTTTGGAAGTGATACGCGCACATGCAGTTCAGCGATTCATTTTTATATAAATATATATAGATGCATCACAGTTACTAGCTTCTATTTCGTCCTCAAATTAGTTACATACCTGTGTTTCTGTGGGGAGCTTGCTGGGGTTGCACCCCATCAGCCCACTGAAAGAAGTTACATTTCTGAGCTTGTGGTTGCGAACACACAAAGAAAGGACGTCCTTTGTTTGGCCCCTCCTTCTGTACTGTCAGCCTGCAAACAAAAGATCACCACTACCATCTGAGGGATCCCAGACATTCACTTTTCCAGAGTCCGTGACAGATAGGGAATGATTCCAGTTAAAGAATAATTCCCTACTCAAGCAACCTGGAACCTGGTTTTCACATAATTTCAGTCAATTAATCTAATTTCTAATGCTAATAAAACAGGTAGTATTAAATATGAACTACTGTATAATATATCTGCAGATGAAACAGACAAGTTGTATGAGTCTGTCCACATTATCATCCCAATAACAATAACAATAACAATAATAATAATAATAATAACAATAACAATAATAACAATAATAATAACAATAATAATAATAATAATACAGAATTATCTCTTAATCGTAATTATTGCTATCAACAATTTGTTTTTTTGTTATATGCCTTGTTGTATACAATTGCAGTTGCAGACATCAAGGAACAAGCTGAACAACTGTGCTGAGTCAGGATAAAGATTTCTATTATATTATTATGGTTTTAATTTCATCTACTTCTATTATACATAAGAGACCCCACATTTTGGCAGCCTTTTTACTTTCTCTAGACGTACTATGTAATAGTATATAGACAAGGAATTGTATTGTACCCAAAAATTCAATACAGAAATTTCACCAGAAATACATGCTTTGGGACACCCCTGAATCCAAAAAAGGCATTTTTAGATCTGTCTGTGTGTGAGTGTCTGTGGAAGCATAGCTCAAAAATGAAAAGTCTGTTAAATACCAAAGTTCAGTATCTCCCAAGGATGTGACACGAAGATTTTCAAGAATATCCCCATCACCCAACTACCCTTTAAATGGGAAAACTTTCGAGAATTTTGATTTTCTCAAAAATGGCTCTAACGATTTTGATTAAAATCTCTTATATTTAAGATATTTACATGACAAATAAAATGTATATCTTCAATTCTCTGGTAATAGTTTTTGAGGGCTTGTCTATTCTGAATGAATTTTGCATAACTAGTAAACTGTAAGAGACAGACAAAAACTTACTGCACAAAAAACGTTGATCTCGTTAAAACACAAAATATATGTTATACACATTTTTTTCATGGAGTTGACTGCTTTATAGAGATATTCCTTGTTATTAGTTTCAGTTTTAAAATACTTAAACATTTTTTATGGAGGAACTTGTCAACTTTAGACCATGCAAAAAAGCAGATTTCAATCACATAGGAACTACATTTTAAGCCATTTGACTATCACTTTAGCCTAGTGTATTCACTTATTTCCCTTCTACTTATAAGGAACTACGTAATACGACCGTTTCTGCTAACGTTTACAAAGATGTAGAGAAAGTCATGTGAATCATTTAACTATTATCCTACCTGCAGAAATGTATATATTCTAAGTAAAATTAGATATGGTTTATATGTTAGAGAAATATTTCCTGATCACTTTGTATTCTCCCTCTTCTACTTTAATACAGACAAACAGCTATAGTCTCACAGTCAGGATCATGTTCCAGTGTAATAACAAAGTTTCACTGGATAACAACCTCACATTCTTTATAACAAGTCTTGTAACCAACCACTGAGCTATCATGGCAAGCAGATCTTGAGATGACAACAATGTTGTAAGCTTCACAGTTTAACCAACTACATATTAGTTTTCCACAGTGTAGAACAGTAGTTTGAAACCTACAGATCGTATACAAGAAACATTTCATTACAAATTGTGTTTTAGGTATAACAGCAATACAGTAGGCTAAAGCGATAGTCAAATGTCAAGATATTTTAACCGCGTTGGCAGCTAGACTTAACGATAGCCCACTTCCCTTTAGTTTGAGTAACACAGTTCTGTGCAGGGCCTGGGCTGTGGGATGTATATAAGGGGGCGAGATCTCTTGTGTTATAATGAGTGATTTAGTGTTCTTCTCAGTTGTTTTAATTAATTTTTTAAGTGTATGTCTTAAACATGTGCTATTTTAATACAAATTGTTACAGCCATTGTTAAAAAAACCAAAACTTTTGAAAAATGTCCCATGTAAAGGGCAGTTTGCAATGGGAAATTTCTGTTCAAAATCTGCACACACATTTTAAAAATGGTTCTTTTGGGTTGAGTGTGCCTTCTAGTAAGAATATCAAAGTTTACCTTTTAGCTGCACTCCCACAATGGCAGTTAACTTCTGTATCATCAGCTGCGTTGTCAACTGAAATATCAAGACACACAATAACCTGCAGTTTTGTATTAATTCAAACTTAAATTCCATCAAAGCTTTGCACTATGTTGATAGCAGAGAATGCCAAAAAAATCTGATGTATTCCATTCTCAACTATTCTTCTATCTACTTCATGATAATCAAGATAAACATTAACAGAAATGGTTTTTTTGAAAAACCAATTGTGAAGCACTGTAATAATTAATAAAATAATATGGATGGGTCGACCAGACATATTCCTGATACGTTTCACCTATAGTTCAAGGCTGCAAATCCAGTACTCCCTTTAATCTATTTCCAATCCATGACCAAAAGGAAAGCACATAAAAGGAACATTTCAGTAACATCAAGAATAAAGAAACTAACAAATCTGCAGTGCACTTTTGAAATGACCATCACAGCATCTGTTAAAACCAATCCTTTTTACTTCAGAATTAAATATCTGTGTAAAGATTTATATAAAAAACACAGTGCTAATCTTGCAAGCTTTGACATTTGTCCAGAAGTTAACTTGTTACTAAGCCTCATAAAAGCTGCACCTCAGAGTAGCAGATCCGCTGAAGCACCAGCCAGTCGACACCTTCATGAGGCCTTCAACTGAAGCTGAAATGCGCCACGAATAAAGCTTACGTATGTGAAGTGATAGAGTGTTTGCATAATTTTATAAACTATTACAAATGGTCTTATTACACACAGCGGCTGTAATCACCCAATATGTGCTTCATAAGTCCTACCTCATTGTTACACCTGAATTAGTGAACATGTGTGCCAGCAGCAAGTTCTTTTGACATTTCACTGAGATTGTTACACCCAGGGCCGTATTTACGGCAGGGCAAACTGGACAACTGCCCAAGGTGGCACATTTTAGGGGGCAGCAAAATTACTGGAAAGCTGCACCAAAAAAAAAAAAAAAAAAAGCATAGCTATGAAACGTCAGGTTCATTTAAATTTGCCACTCGCAGAGGAATATTAATTGACGCATGTTGGCTATGTTGACTAGTTTGCATGCTCTGTGCACGTAGGGGAGACAAAACGAAATGCATTCCAATAGTGAGAATTGATTAACACATGCAAAAAATTGTAAGATCAAGAAATGTGTGTTATTATTCATTAACGTTAATTTTCTATATATTGTTAGCTGAGGTAATGAACCGAAATTATTATTATTATTTTAATTATATTGAGTTCTTTTATATTTAATGAGCCGGCATTCTGGCATAATGAAGTAGTAGGTTATGTTTGAATCTTTGAAGTTTTTCAACTGTTTATCATATTTTCTTTCATTTTCTCAGTTTCAGTGTCGATTGTCACTGAATAAAATGACAGGAAGAAAGAGACTTAGCGGGACTCAGTATCATTCACTGGCGAAAGATAAAAGAAAAACGAAGAAGATGCTTTGAGAAAAGTTCCATGCCTTGATGTGTTTATAAAATCAACCCCAAGGAGTTCATGTCAAGAAGAAATGCCCTCACCAAGTGAAGCTGTTGAAGACTAAGGGGAAACAAGTTCCCCAATTAAATCTAAAGATGAAAAAACAACTTTTATCAAACGAAAGTGACAGCGGAACTTCTATCGTTGCTGACGAACCCTTTACAATTAGTGCTGATCCTTTTCTTTGGGAAAAAGCTCATAAAACACGGGACTTTATTGCAATGAACGGGGTAAAACAAAATAAAGAAGGTGACTTTTCTAAGTCGAAACATCAGTTTACAGATGGTGCCACAAGACATTGTACTAATGCATTTTTTCAGAGAAAGCTGGCTGACAATGAAATTATTAACAGAGATTATTTAGTATATTCTGAAAGTCAGGGAGCATTATTTTGTGCACCATGTACTCTTTTTGGAGGAACATCAGACTTGGCAGGACTTTGTGGTGTCTCAAACTGGAAACATCCAGATCTAATTGCAACTCATGAAAACAGTTCAAGGCACCGAGACTGTGTTCTTACTTTAAAAAACAGAAGTTCCATTTTGACAAGGATAGATGGAAAATTATTCTCACAACTTGAAAATGAAGTTCAGTACTTGCATAATGTCTTACAAAGGGTCGTTGCTGTTGTGAAGAAACTTTCCTCTCGAGGACTGCCTTTCCTTGGCAATGATGAAATTCTTGGAAGTGTTCATAATGGTAACTTTTTAATGTGCATGGAACTTATTGCCGAATTTGATCCATTTCTTGCTAGCCACATGTCACTATATAAGGATTCTGGAAGTGGAAAAACTTCATATCTGTCTTTTGGTGTATATGAGCAAATAATCAAAATCATGGGGAAGAGAGCTATCGAAGAAATAGTGGCACAAGTTACTGCAGCAAAATGCTGCTCTATAATTTTTACTCCAGCCCCGATATTGCACATAATGACCAGTTAAGTTTTGTCTTGCATTATATCAATAAAGAGCAGTTTGTTGAATTTGTACCTAATCCAGGACATGGTGGCCAGGATCTGTCATATACAGTGATAAACTGTCTTGAGAGACATGGATTGGACATAGGTAACAGAGTTATGACAATGCACCAAATATGTCAGGCATTTATTCAGGCTTGCAAGCTAGGATCAGAGCTCTCTCTCCTTATGTTTTCTATATTCCTTGTTCAGCGCACACTCTGAATTTGGTGGGTTCAAGTGCAGCAAGATGTAACCAAGCGACTTATTTTTTTGACATTTTGCAAGAGATATTTAATTTTTTCAGTGTTTCTAGTCATCGATGGAATCACTTAAGCACATTTTTCAGTAAAGAGAACTTGAGTGTCAAGTCCCTCTGCATAACCTGATGGTGTGCTAGAGAAGAAGCTTGAACAAAGATGGCGAGGCAATCGTTAAGAGCACTGTTGTCAATAATAGGGAATGAAAGTGAGAAGTCTTTGGTGAAATCTGAAGCTAAAGGCATAATGAAAAAGTTGTGTAGTCTTGAGACATCTCTTATAACTTGTTTGATTTCCATTCTTGAAAGGTTCAATGTTGTAAGTAAGCAGTTACAAACAGCAGACATGGATGTAGCCACTGTTTGTAATTTGTATAGTTCTTTGGTTGGTTTCTTGGAAGAAATGAAAATGGGATATGAAGTTTTTAAGAATCTAGGACAGAAGAAATTTGAATCTCTTTGTAACATTACTACAATTGATCAGGATAAGAAACAAATTAAGAAAAAGAAAAGATTCTTTGATGAATCTGATTCAGACTCTGAAGGAAATGATGATTCAGATGACTCACAGATGGCTTTCTTTCCTTTTGATTCTGGATAAATTGATAAAAGAACTGGACAACAAACAGAGTTTCTTACTACAAGGAATTCAGTGAACCATTTATGTTTTTGACAAATCTGAAGATGCTTAGTCCGCTTGAAATTCAGGACACATCATCCAGACTTCAGAAAGTCCAAAGTTCGGATCTTGAAGATTCAGCATTTGTACTGAATGCTTACAATTCAAAAGCTACATAGAAAAGAATGAAAATGTGTTGCACTCTCTTACACAGCTGTGAAAGGTGATAAAAGGTAACTGTGTAGAGAGTGTTTACCCAAACTTAAACATAGTTCTACAAATATACTTGAGCAACTGCTCAACTAAGAGATCACTTTCTGCTCTAAGACATCACAAGTGAAGGATCATCTTGGTGTTCTTGCAATTGAATCTGACTTAACAGTTTAAATGGACTATGGCAGGGCAAGGAGGAAGCCTCTTGTTATTTAACAGTTTATGTTTTGGAGTAATGCCTCTTTAGCGTAAGTTTTCTATTAAGATGTTTCTACTTAAATTTTAATAAACTCACTTATGGTGTTTGCCACTCCAAACTAGTGAAACCATTCTCTATGTTGTGAAAATTTAAGTAATATATGTATTGCAAGTTGGGGGGCAGCAAATGTTTATTTTGTCCAGGGGCATCAGAGGTCCTAAATTCGGGCCTGGTTACACCTGTGTGTTGTCAGAAGTCTGGTATTGTTTGTTACACCTATGTATTGTCACAAGTCTGGTATTGTTACACCTGTGTGTTGTCACAAGTCTCTGGTATTGTTACACCTGTGTGTTGTCACAAGTCTGGTATTGTTACACCTGAATTAGTGAACATATGTGTCAGCAGCAAGTTCTTTTGACATTTCACTGTGATTGTTACACTCGTGCGAGTGATCATTGTTACGCCTGCGACTGCATTTAAAAATGTTCAGCTACATGATCAAGAGGTATAAAAAGGGCAACAAGTCCTGCCCAACCATTGCTGGAGACAGTTATTTGTGAGCAGATTCTGTGTAAGAAATAAAGAGTGTTTGTTGGAGAAAAGAGAGTATTGTTACATTTTTTGCTTCCTTATAAGTAGAAAGGAAATAAAGAGTAAAGTGATAGTCAAATATTTTAGAATCTGGTTGCTATATGATTGGAATTTGGTTCCTTTTGTATGGGAAAGAGCAAACTTAAGAAACAGCAATGACACATTCCTGTTTGAAAAAAGTTTAAATATTTTAAAATTGAAACCAATAACAATATCTTGGAAATGGTTCATTCCAATAAAAAAAAAAAACAATAAAACAGTATATGACGTAAATTGTATGGTATATCAAGCTGTACATTTTTTATGTAGTAAGTTTTGTCTATGTCCTGCGGTTTAGCAGTTATACAAAAGTCATCCAAAATGAAGAGGTCTTCAGATATACATTTTATTTTGTCATGTAGTTATCTTTAATATAGAGTATTTTAACCAAAACGAGGTGTGTGTATTTGACATTGGAGAGCTGAATAAAATGGTTTCTCCCTACATGTTAAACAAAGCTCAGTATTTGGATGAACATGGTACATGAGGGGAATGTTGGTTTGTCTTTGGCTGTACCTGTCAACTTTGATGCAATTGTCTGTGTTGATTGGTTTTCATGAATTTGAGGTCCAGGAAAGTTGTCAACTAACCTCTAGATTACAGTTTGACAGCATGTTTATGTGTTTGTGTTATCCACACAGGCATACCAAACTTTGAACATATATGGGAAGGATTTCCAGTTGAGACATGAATACATTCCCCAGAAAGGAAGCAAGACAAAACAGGACTAATTCAGACAGAAGATGGGCAGCGATATTGATAAACCAGCAGCTTGTACATTGGGAATAGATTCTTGAAGTCAGTACCTCATGTCAGTCTATTTAACTGGTTATAGTTTATCAACTTGTTATTGTGGCAATTCCCGAAAATACAGCTTTAAAACTCAAGAATATTTGACCATACCTCAAGACAAAGGGTCAGATCGAATGATTGCAATAAGGTATACATTGGGAAAGCTAAACAGAACATAAGCATCCACTTCAACCAATACTGGTGTTGCACCAAACTCAAGCTGACTCAGAAATAAGCTGTTGGCTCAAACTTTTGTACCCAAAACTAAGAACCAATAAAAAGTTATTGCGACTAGCACAGAAACCCAGGGATCTTGGACTATGGGAGAAGTTTTATATAAACAAATTTGAAAACCACATCACAAAATTCTAATTGTCATTAGCAGGCCACCACTTCTCATTTTCATCACCATCTCACCAGAAGATGCCTCATGTCATCAACAAAACTTCTCGAGAAATAATTCAAAAGTAAACAGACAGTTGATATAATAATACATGTTCTCTTGAGAAACAGGTGAGGGAAGTTGCCACATGATTCAAATCGATTTCTTTCAAGTGTCTTATGAATTGCTTCGCTGCCTTTGATTCTATCAAAACATTTTAGATAAAAAGTCCATAGTCATATATCCATTGACCTCATACATATAGAGAACAGTGTATTGTTGTTGATGAAATATCCATAGTCATATGTCCGTTGGCCACATACATGTAGAGAACAGTCTATTGGTATATTGTTGTTGATGAAATGTCCATAGTCATATGTCTATTGGCCACATACATGTAGAGAACAGTCTATTGCAGTGTTTCCCAACCTTTTGAAGTACACGGCACCCTTGGGAATAACATTAAACAATAGGGGCATCCTTCCTTGAATTAAAAGAAAATTAATCTTAATATGTTAATTTATTGAAATATTATATAATAGCGTACACCATAACATAATACAGTAAACTTTACTACAATCACTGAGTAAAAATACATCAATAAATTTTGTTCGATTAATGATTAAGGTGAAACTTGTGATTCATGCTTAGAGCACAGATATGTGATGTCGGGTCTTACAGTTGACAGTGAAACACGCAAATCATCCTCAAGGTTATTCAGTCTATTTCTTGCTTTGCATTTTATTGTCACCACAGCAGAGAAGGCTTACTGGCATAGATAGGATGTTGAAAAGGGCAAAAGTGCGTTAATTGCTTTCTTCATTAGGTTAGGGTACTCCTCTCTCCGTTGAAGCCAAAAACTAGAAACTGACGCCTCACTCTTGGTGAACTTACCTTTGAGTGTGGAATCAGCGCAAAGATCAATAAATTCATCTCGTTCGCAAGCAGTGAAATCTATTTCCTCTGCACTATCTACGAAATCAAATGGTGAGACAATCCAGTCGAGATTCGTAGTGGAAATAGTTGGAAAGTACGCACCTATTGCATCTTGCAATCTTGATAAGTGATCACAAATGCGGTCTTTCAGTTTACCCAGATCTTTATCTCCTGCCACATTAAGAAGAGATGGAAAGTTCGACAAATCTCCTTTTTGAACTGCAGACTTCCAAGAACTAAGTTTTCTTTTAAAACCTTTCATTTTATTGGTTGAGGAGATTATTGTTTCATGTCAACCCTTCATCGAAACATTCAGTTCATTCAGCTTATGAAAAATATCTGCCAGATATGACAGTTCAAAACACCAAGATTCACTTAGTAAGAGCTCATGAAATGTGTCTTGATTTTCATCCTTAAAAAAAGTTTTTAGCTGTTCTTTAAGTTCGAGAAACCGGTTCAATACACGACCACGCGACAACCACCTTACTTCTGTGTGAAGTAACAAAGAGGTATGAGCTGCATCCGTTGCGCGACATAATTGTTAAAAAATTCTGCACTTTAAAGGTCAAGACTTCATATAGTTCACCATTTCACAACTTGGTTAAACACTTCAGCAAAATCTTCATTGCACGCTTTCACGACTAATGCCTCTCTATGCAGAAAACAGTGAGTTATAATAATGGATGGATTTTCATTGAGAGCTCTGGCAGTAAAACCTTTAATTCTCCCAGACATAGATGGTGCACCATCTGTACATATACCACAACAGTCTTTCCATGAAAGACCATGGTCATTGAGATAGGAATTAATAGAAACGAAAATATCATGGCCTGTGGATCTAGTCTCCAGCGGTCTACAGAACAGAAACTGTTCACTAATATCTTTTTCATCAATATATCTGATAAAACCAAGGAGTTGCGGTTTGTCACCAATATCAAGACTCTCATCTACTTGCAAAGCAAATGTTCCATAAGTTTTTATTTTCTCCGTGACTTGTTCGTTGATATTGCATGACATTTCAGATATCCTGCGGCTGATTGTGTTGTTGGACTGAGGAACTTTCGAAATTTGATTAGCTGCTCCTTCGCCAAGTATTGTTGAAACTATAACTTGACATGCAGGGCCAATGATTTCCTCTCCAAGAGTATGAGATTTCTTTTTTTTAGCTATCAGTTCTGCTACTTTAAATGAGGCTTCAAGAACAGTATCACCTATGGTCATTCTCTTTACCATTCGCACAGCTGTTTTCTTTTCCCCTTCTAATATATGTGAAAAATACATTACACTTTTCTGTGACACACTAGGATGCTTTGTTGTAAGATGCCGCTTCAGTTTGCTAGGTACCATGGCCTCGTTGCTAAGTGTTTTGCCACAAACTAAACACACAGGGATAGGGTTTTCCTCGTTGTTATTCCACTTAAATCCATACGCTAAGCAACTGTCCTGGTATGTTCTTTTCTTTCGTTTGTCTCCTTTATGTGGTGAATTCAACGGTCCGGGAGAAACTGTAAGATTTGGCTTCTTAAAGCAAGCAGTAGGAGCCGACTGTTCACTTTCACTGTCCTGGCGTTTACGTTTAATAATGAACTTATCCATAGCTAAACACTGTGAATCAACGCGAAGAAGACAACTGAAAGCGCCAAGTGGCGTACACTTTTATATATTCATCTGTCGAAGTCTCGGGAATGGTCGTGAGGAAGCGAGTAGTCTCGGGAATGTTCGGCAGGGTATAGCTGTAATGCCATCTGTGGGATACTAGTATAACTGAATTATTGAAATGAATCGACCACTATCACCATCTGCCATGCACGAGAGTAATTGATTTGACTTATTTTATTTCAAGACCTTACAAGACTTAAGGCTTCAGTAGAAGGTATTTTTTGTTTATCTCAATATCTCGCGGCACCCCTTAGACAATCACACGGCACCCTAGGGTGCCGGGGAACACCGGTTGGGAACTGTTGGTCTATTGGTATATTGTTGTTGATGAAATTTCCATAGTCATATATCTATTCGCCACATACATATAGAGAACAGTGTATTGGTACAGTGTTGTTGATGAAATGTCCATAGTCATATGTCCATTCACCACATACATGTAGAGAACAGTCTATTGGTACATTGTTGTTGATGAAATGTCCATAGTCATATGTCTGTTGGCCACATACATGTAGAGAACAGTCTATTGGTATATTGTTGTTGATGAAATGTCCATAGTCATATGTCCATTCACCACATACATGTAGAGAACAGTCTATTGGTACATTGTTGTTGATGAAATGTCCATAGTCATATGTCTGTTGGCCACATACATATAGAGAACAGTCTATTGGTACATTGTTGTTGATGAAATGTCCATAGTCATATGTCTGTTGGCCACATACATGTAGAGAACAGTCTATTGGTCCATTGTTGTTGATGAAATGTCCATAGACATATGTCCATTCACCACATACATGTAGAGAACAGTCTGTTGGTATATTGTTGTTGATGAAATGTCCATAGTCATATGTCTGTTGGCCACATACATGTAGAGAACAGTCTATTGGTACATTGTTGTTGATGAAATGTCCATAGTCATATGTCTGTTGGCCACATACATGTAGAGAACAGTCTATTGGTATATTGTTGTTGATGAAATGTCCATAGTCATATGTCCATTCACCACATACATGTAGAGAACAGTCTATTGGTATATTGTTGTTGATGAAATGTCCATAGTCATATGTCTGTTGGCCACATACATGTAGAGAACAGTCTATTGGTACATTGTTGTTGATAAAATGTCCATAGTCATATGTCTGTTGGCCACATACATGTAGAGAACAGTCTATTGGTATATTGTTGTTGATGAAATGTCCATAGTCATATGTCCATTCACCACATACATGTAGAGAACAGTCTATTGGTACATTGTTGTTGATGAAATGTCCATAGTCATATATCCATTGACCTCATACATATAGAGAACAGTGTATTGTTGTTGATGAAATGTCCATAGTCATATGTCTGTTGGCCACATACATGTAGAGAACAGTCTATTGGTATATTGTTGATGAAAAGTTCATAGTCATATGTCTGTTGGCCACATACATGTAGAGAACAGTCTATTGGTATATTGTTGTTGATGAAATGTCCATAGTCATATGTCTCTTGGCCACATACATGTAGAGAACAGTCTATTGGTATATTGCTCTGTGTGTGTGTGTGTGCGCGCACCATCATATATACATTTAACCAAGTAAATTAATAACATATGCAGAGTAAGTTATACACAATTATAACATCACATTAATATATAAATGATATATAATTGGCAACAAAGTGACACATTAGATAACTATAATAGCAGAAAACTATATGCAACTCTAGTTTTACAGTTAACAGTGGTATCCAAAATATTGGAAAAACTCGTGGGTACTATAGAAACTCTGCTTTATTAAAAATCTTTTCACATCTCTTCTGAACCTTTTCTTATCACTATATTTTATTTCTTTAGTTATTAAATTGAACATATGGATGCCTGTATGTGGAATAGAGTTTACTTTTTTAGTGGATCTGGAACCTTGTAAATGAATATTATTGGAATTTCTTGTGTTATGGTCGTGTACCATGTTATTTATTTGAACGTATTGTATATTATTTATAAAGCATACAGTTTCTAATATATACATGGATGGCAATGTTAGTATCTTATTTTCCTTGAAATAGTTTTTATAATGAGTGGAACATCTTTCTTATTATTTTCTTTTGTGCCACAAACAGAGCTTTTACTTCTGTGGCAGATCCCCATATATAATTCCATATGCAAGATGCGCTTGCACATAAGAAAAATATATTAATTTTAGCATTTGTATATTACAAATACTTTTTAGATGTCATATCACCACATACATGTAGTGAACAGTCTATTGATATATTGTTGTTGATGAAATATCCATAGTCATATGTCTGTTGGCCACATACATGTAGAGAATAGTCTATTGGTATATTGTTGTTGATGAAATGTCCATAGTCATATGTCTATTGGCCACATACATGTATGTATGTATTTATTTCTCTGCAAGTGGGTATCACCCGGTGGCAGAGTTATATATGTATACAAGATATATAAACAATAAATTACAGCTGCCAGTTTATGGCTTTGTAAGCTAGATATAATAGTTATTTACAACAAATATGAAAACATTAATTTTTCTCTCAATTCTGATTAATTAATTTCATAATTAGAATCACCAACCAATTTAACATTTGTATTTACAAGATATATGTATACAAGATATATAAACAATAAATTACAGCTGCCAGTTTATGGCTTTGTAAGCTAGATATAATAGTTATTTACAACAAATATGAAAACATTAATTTTTCTCTCAATTCTGATTAATTAATTTCATAATTAGAATCACCAACCAATTTAACATCTGTATTTACAACAATATAAAATCCCAAGCATTTCATTTAAGGAATATTTACAAACATTATCCAACATTGATATCAAGATTTTTCCTAAATTTCTTCAGAGACAGAGGGCAATCCCGAAAGGCTGCTCCAGGCAATTCATTCCAGTCTTTTATGGTTCTATTTACAAAGGAGAACTTTCCCATGTCAGTTCTGTATCTTATACCCTTAATTTTGAACGGATGATCGTTTCTTGCATAGTAAGTTGGGTTTCCCAGTTTGTCAGTAACATCCTCCCATACGCTTTATTTAAATCGTAAGCTTTGAATAAAGCGCACAACCTCTGTTTCTCACGCCTAACTTTCAATGGCTCCCATTTTATCTCCTCAGCGTTTGTAGGCCCAAAATAGTTACCCCTTTTTATGAATTTTATAGCCCTTTTCTGGATCTCTTCTAACAAATCAATTTGATTTGCTCTGTACGGGTCCCAACAAGTTACTCCAAATTCCATGACCGGCCGCACTAAGGACTTGTACGCGTTTTCCCTGGACTTTGCACTCCCCTTTTTTAAAATCCTCATTAGGAAGTGCAGTGTTTTCCATGCTTTCTTAGATACAGAATTTACCTGCTCGTCGCATCCAGCGTTACTCGCCAAGTAAACTCCCAAGTATTTGCAGCTGTCCAGCTGTCAATTGGTATATTGTTGTTGATGAAATGTCCATAGTCATATGTCTGTTGGCCACATACATGTAGAGAACAGTGTATTGGTATATTGTTGTTGATGAAATGTCCATAGTCATATGTCTGTTGGCCACATACATGTAGAGAACAGTCTATTGGTATATTGTTGTTGATGAAATGTCCATAGTCATGTCTGTTGGCCACATACATGTAGAGAACAGTCTATTGGTATATTGTTGTTGATGAAATGTCCATAGACATATGTCCATTCACCACATACATGTAGAGAACAGTCTGTTGGTATATTGTTGTTGATGAAATGTCCATAGTCATATGTCTGTTGGCCACATACATGTAGAGAACAGTCTATTGGTATATTGTTGTTGATGAAATGTCCATAGACATATGTCCATTCACCACATACATGTAGAGAACAGTCTATTGGTATATTGTTGTTGATGAAATGTCCATAGACATATGTCCATTCACCACATACATGTAGAGAACAGTCTGTTGGTATATTGTTGTTGATGAAATGTCCATAGTCATATGTCTGTTGGCAACATACATGTAGAGAACAGTCTATTGGTATATTGTTGTTGATGAAATGTCCTTAGTCATATGTCTGTTGGACACATACATACAGAGAACAGTTTATTGGTATATTGTTGTTGATGAAATGTCCTTAGTCATATGTCTGTTGGACACATACATACAGAGAACAGTGTATTGGTATATTGTTGTTGATGAAATGTCCTTAGTCATATGTCTGTTGGCCACATACATGTAGAGAATAGTCTATTGGTATATTGTTGTTGATGAAATGTCCTTAGTCATATGTCTGTTGGACACATACATGTAGAGAATAGTCTATTGGTATATTGTTGTTGATGAAATGTCCTTAGTCATATGTCTGTTGGACACATACATGTAGAGAATAGTCTATTGGTATATTGTTGTTGATGAAATGTCCTTAGTCATATGTCTGTTGGACACATACATACAGAGAACAGTTTATTGGTATATTGTTGTTGATGAAATGTCCTTAGTCATATGTCTGTTGGACACATACATGTAGAGAATAGTCTATTGGTATATTGTTGTTGATGAAATGTCCTTAGTCATATGTCTGTTGGACACATACATGTAGAGAATAGTCTATTGGTATATTGTTGTTGATGAAATGTCCTTAGTCATATGTCTGTTGGACACATACATGTAGAGAATAGTCTATTGGTATATTGTTGTTGATGAAATGTCCTTAGTCATATGTCTGTTGGACACATACATACAGAGAACAGTTTATTGGTATATTGTTGTTGATGAAATGTCCATAGTCATATGTCTGTTGTCCACATACATGTAGAGAACAGACTATTGGTATATTGTTGTTGATGAAATGTCCATAGTCATATGTCTGTTGGACACATACATGTAGAGAACAGTGCATTGGTATATTGTTGTTGATGAAATGTCCATAGTCATATGTCTGTTGGCCACATACATGTAGAGAACAGTCTATTGGTATATTGTTGATGAAAAGTTCATAGTCATATGTCTGTTGGCCACATACATGTAGAGAACAGTCTATTGGTATATTGTTGTTGATGAAATGTCCATAGTCATATGTCTGTTGGCCACATACATGTAGAGAACAGTCTATTGGTATATTGTTGTTGATGAAATGTCCATAGTCATATGTCTGTTGGCCACATACATGTAGAGAACAGTCTATTGGTATATTGTTGTTGATGAAATGTCCATAGTCATATGTCTGTTGGCCACATACATGTAGAGAACAGTCTATATTGTTGTTGATGAAATGTCGAGAAAACCCAGAGTGAAACATACCTTGTGCAACAGGTGTATATGCTGCTGTTCTATTTCTAGCAGGTTCTGTTGAAGTGTTCTCATTGACATCTGCCCACATGAAGAAGTTGCATCCTTCTCCCTGAGGCTTCGCACATTTGTAAAATTGACGTCCTGTAACAAACACAATCTCTTATTCTCATGTTTTATTTTGGAAAAAATGCCTAATCTTATAAAACTGTTCTACACTTTCAGGCGTGCTTTCAAAAGCAATTAATTTAGATATTGTAATAGATCACAACAATGACCTGTGTTATCAGAGATCAGGATATAGAGATGTGTGTATCACATGACCCTGTATCAAGATGCAGTTTATGACAGAACCTTCTCATGCTCGAGGAAGAACGAATTACACAAATTTACATTTTAACACATGAGAAATATTTGCTTATTGTTAATCAAATGAGCTGGTATTTAGCCCAGGTCACACTGTGACTTGTACAATTAACATCTCCGCTGTGGTTAATTATTTTCACTGTCCAATTCCACTTTCTTTTCACCTTATTTAAAACCTCATCTAATCAGTTGTCACTTTTTTGCCAATTTTGAACCATTTTTCCAAAAGATGGAATCTACTCTAGAATGCAATGAATAGAATCCTCACACCAGTGGTACACCAGTTCTTAACCATAGAATCTCCTCCTGTTCAACTTTGCTAAATATCATATTTATCCGAATACAAGATGCCAGACAACCACCAGTTTTCAGAACTTAACTTTTGAATTTAGCATATCATCTACATAAGACACCTAAAAAAAAAAAAAGAAGAAGAACTTTTAAATGAAATTTAAAGGTCTGCCATATATTTTGGACAAACTAATGGACAGTTAAGATGATTAAGTAATTTATTTATTGTACTTAATTTGAATTTGTGCAGAAATTCATGTTTTAGCAGTTGCTATGGAAATGTATGCTATAGGTACGTGGCGGTAGCATAACTGTAACATTACAAGACATACTCAATATAACACATTGTAAATGTTTTTACCTAATTTGAATTTGCTCAGAAAATCACACGAGTGGGAGGGATGGAGAACAAAAAGCACGGTACGTGTGCAATGATAAAATGTAACAACAATTATTTTCTGTTAAGACAATAGTTTGAACTGTGGTATATGTGTGGCTGATGCTCAGCTAATCTCAATACAACATTACTCACTTGGAGAGTAATCAGAATGCTCATAGGCTTCTTAACAGCTAATTTTCAGCGCCAAATCTGCCACATACATTGCAACCTTAGTGGTAATCTTTACCATTTCCCCTAGGCATCGCCACTGCCATACCCACAAAGTTTCAAATTTAATTTTTCTCTGTACATATGTTGCAAATGCGACAGCCCCCCCCCCCAGTTCTGAACAATATTTTGGAAAAAAACATTGTCTTATATTTGGATAATTATGGTATGTTTGTTATCCTCATTTATAGGGCACTGGTACACCATTTGTAAACCATCTTAGCCTTAGCCATGCAATGTCCTCTTTGTTAACCTAGGTTTCTCTTTCCCTAGCCCGTTACTTTCGCCCATCTCCTAGATCCCATTCTCCTCTACTTTTGTATTCTACCTCAGCTCTGTTCCCTTTTGCTACTCCTAGCCCATTACTTTTGCCCATCTCCTAGATCACACTACACCCCTACTTTTGTATTCTATCTCAGCTCTGTTCCCTTTTGCTACTCCTAGCCCGTTACTTTGCCCATCTCCTAGAACACACTTCACCCCTACTTTTGTATTCTACCTCAGCTCTGTTCCCTTTTGCTACTCCTAGCCCATTACTTTTGCCCATCTCCTAGATCACACTACACCTCTACTTTTGCATCCTACCACAGCTCCGCTCCTTTTTGCTACTCCTAGCCTGTTACTTTCACCCATCTCCTAGATCACACTTCACCTCTACTTTTGTATTCCACCTCAGCTCTGTTCCCTTTTGCTACTCCTAGCCCATTACTTTCACCCATCTCTAGATCACACAACACCTCTACTTTTGCATCCTACCTCAGCTCCATTCCCTTTTGCTACTCCTAGCCTGTTACTTTCGCCCATCTCCTAGATCACACTACACCTCTACTTTTGCATCCTACCACAGCTCCTCTCCCTTTTGCTACTCCTAGCCTGTTACTTTAGCCCATCTCCTAGATCACACTTGACCTCTACTTTTGCATTCTACCATAGCTCCTTTCCCTTTTGCTACTCCTAGCCTGTTACTTTTGCCTGTCTCCTAGATCACACGTGACTTCTACTTTTGCATCCTGCCTCAGCTCCATTCCCTTTTGCTACTCCTAGCCTGTTACTTTCGCCCATCTTCTAGATCACAAAGTCTTCTCTTGATATGCTAGCCACTTGACCTCTACTTTTGCATCCTAACACAGCTCCTTTCCCTTTTGCTACTCCTAGCCTGTTACTTTCGCCCATCTCCTAGATCACACTACACTCCTACTTTTGCATCCTACCTCAGCTCCTTTCCCTTTTGCTAATGCTAATTTTTGTTTTTCCCTTGAACATCCTCCATCAATTTTGACTCCACACACTCGTACTACCTTATACTTTAGACCGTCTTTCCTTCATATTTCATATTTGCTTAATTTTGCTGCTTTCTTAAATACTACAATCTGAGTGTTAGGTTGATTCATTTTTAATTTCCATCATTCATCTATTGCTAGCAAGGATGGTTTTATACCACTGGTTGTAATTGATCCTGTCACTAACTCATCAACAACCAATAAACATACCAGTCTTTATTTCTTTACACAATGGAATGCAAAGATTGTAATCACATTTATACTGGAAAAACAAAAAGAAATCTAGAAACAAGATCCAAAGAACACTTCAGAAAAATAAATAAAAAACAATTGGAAAAATCAGCAGTTGCCACCCACTTTTGGACACCACAATATAAATTCAGAACCAAAAATTGTAAAACACATAACAGGAAAACAAGAGCTGACACAACTTCATTGTAAAAAATAGACACAGTGTTTTCAATTTTGACATTCCAGAGAGGGATGTGTTTAGCAAGTTCGCTGAACCACCACCAGAGGAGACATCACCACAAGGAGTCAGTCGATGTCCAGTTGAAAATGAAGGAAACTAGTCCTTCGAAACATGTTCCAACAAAAATCCCAAGTAAATGTTGTTTAGTGTAATTAATTGACTCGTCAAATAAATGAGTATAACAATACTGTTTACAAACTTCCATAAAAAAAAAAGAAAACTGATACCAGTGTTGCCTGCACTGATTCTCAGCAGCACAGTTGCCATCTTCGGTCAGTGAAATATCCCTTTAAATACTCCTCTACTATTTCAAAATGTCCTATGTTTATCTTTAATAATAATAATGATAATAATTATTATTATTATTACAGCTCTATCTACACAGTTTTGAAATGTACTCACATTGAGTTATTATCAACACTGCAACAATGTAACTAAAAAGAGAAAAAATTCCCCTTAATAGATTTACAAACATCTATTATCTCAGGAAAATGTAAAAGGAAATTTTAAAAAATCTCACATGACTTTCTCTACCTATTCTACAACAGGTTATTCTTACAAAAGCTCATCTAAAGAAGAACAAACTTTTTTTAATACTTCACATTAATGAAGATAAATATTAACAGAAATGGTTTTATTGCATATTTCCTTGTAGATTCAATGGCAATAAGAGAATGCATTAAACTAAAGCAATAGTGAAATATTTTAAAAGCTGGTCACTATGTGATGCCTTTGAAATTTTCTTGTCCTTGTATGCATATGCTAAAAAAAAGAAAGCGAGTAAATAGGGATTTCTCTTTAAGAAAAGCATAAATATTAGAAAATTTAAAGCAACAAACAGAAATATGTGGGATGTGTCCTCTTTGTGAGGTAAGTCATTCACAATGAAAGGAGACTATTCCCAGAAAATACATTCTCCTGAATATATGTTCTGTTAATGAAAATCATAAGTCATTTTGGAGAAAATGTTGCATGTTACAGGTAGCTTGGTGTGAGCAGGATTTTGTTGCAACTTAAATACATATTTTGGCTTATGCTGTTGACAAGGAACTTTGTTACTTTCTCTAGCATGTCACCAGATGAGTGTGCATGTTCCATCAACACCACAACTCAAAAAAAAAAAACAAAAAAAAAAAACACCTAATCAGCACCTTCCAAAGATGCAAAATGAACATTTTCAAGAAACTGCTCCCCACCTTAAACAATCTTTACATGCAAACATTTTCAAAAGTTTTAATTTACTAAAAAATAGCTCTAACAATTTTTACTAAAATACGTTGCATAAAAATAATTACATGACAAATAAAATGTTTATCTTGGGGATAATCTCTGAACACTTCTTCATTTTGAGTGACTTTTGCATAACTGGTAAACCGTAAGAGACAGACAAATACAAAAAATACAGATCTCATTGAAAACACACAATTTATATCACATACATTTTTTGGTATTGTTAATCATTTCCGAGATATGTTATTGGTTTCAATTTTAAAATACTTAAAACATTTTTCAAACAGGAACGTATTGATCCTTTTACTTTTGCTTTTCTCCTGGACATGCAAAGAGAACTGAATTTGAGAAGAAAGCAAGTAATAAGTGTTTATGTTGGTATCAATGAATGCTACAGCACCTTTGTTGGGTCCATCCTTCCTCACTGTCAGGAGAACTGCATCTACATTACAACTGCAGACAATGCTGTTCCGAGCTTCAGGTGCCGACACCCTGCGTGCTTCAGGCAAGCTGCCAACCTGTAACATAAGGTTGGTACATGGCACAAAAACAGCTCAAGTAATTAATCAGGGTGTGCAGGCATAAGGAATACTATACCATTCAGCACCAAACAATATTTGACAATCGTATCATTGTTTACTTCAGCAAGACAAAAACATATATCAGGAAAGGCTTCCATTAACCCAAAATTATAACAATTGAGTAATTGTATTGAAGGCGGTATCTTCATATTGTTATGAAATCACTTTTAGCTGTGAATCTATTAAATCAAAATTCTTGGTTTGTTAACTATGAAGGTTAATCATGTATTCTCTGGGTCCCTTCTGACCATGTTACAATAGTGCATACTGGGAAACAGCAAATGTTAATACCAATTCTGCTATAGATATATTAACAACACTTCACCAATTTTAGCTCTTTCCAAGAATAACTAATGAGTAATCTAAATACATAATAACTTGTGATGTTGAAAATGAGTCGGAATAGTAACACTCACCTCACTTATATGTAATTGTTCAAAACATATGTTTCAAGGGCAATCGCCCTCTTCTTCAGTTGAAGTCCGACTGATGGCTGCTATTTGTGCTCTGTGGTCTATTACGGTGGAGCCATCTGGTGTTCTCAGTAGAAGTTCAAAATCATGTGGCGGTATTTCAAAATTCATCAGTTGGTCTTTTTGTTGTGTAATGAGAATATTCTCCCAAACTGTAAGTTCTGCCGGGTTGTTTACAGGTTTTAGCAATTTTATGTCATTTTGTATTTCATGATGTGATGTCCAAAAATGGTATGCTACTGCCGATTTATCTGTTTGTTTCTGTTTGATATGTCTGAAATGTTCCTTTAGCCTTGTTTCCAGTCTTCTTTTTGTTTGGCCAATGTAACATGATTTGCAGTCCTTGCAATCAATTCTGTAGATGCCTGATCTCTGGTTTGTAGGTATGGGGTCTTTAATGTCTGTTTTCAATGCATTTTTTATGTTGAATTGGTTACTTGAAGCTAAACTTATATTGTATTTTTTGAAAATTTTTTTGAATTTCCTATCTGCTGTTGGGTGATAGGTGAATTTTTTATATATAACTTTCGGTTTTTGTATGGACAAAGTGGTGATTTGTTTTAAGGTTAATTTCTCCTTATGTTTTTTAATTTTTTGGTCAATGATGTCTGGGTTAAAACCATTGGCTGAGGCTATATGTCTTAGTTGGAGGTATTCTGTGTTGTACTCTTCTGGGTCAAGTGGGATGCTGAGGAGTCTGTGTACTGAACTGTTGAAGACTGCCTGTTTATGAGGTTCTGGGTTGAAACTATTCTGTTTTATGTAATTGTCTGTATGTGTGGTCTTCCTGTAGATGCCATAAGTGATCTTTTGTTCTTTCCGTGTTAGTTTTAGGTCCAGGTATGGTAGCATTTGGTCTTTTTCTGTTTCCATTGTGAATTGTATGTACCTGTCCTGTAGGTTTAGTAATTTTAGGGAGTCTTCTGCTAATTTTCTGGGGACCACCGCAAAAACATCATCAACATATCTAAACCATTTTTTGAATATATTCGGAAAACTGGAGGTTATATGTACTTCAAGTCGTCCCATGTACAGATTTGCTAAAAAGGGCGAAAGTGGGTTACCCATTGCTAAGCCTGATGATTGTCTGTAAAATCTACCATTGAATTGGAAATAATTCTGGTTGATGCAAAGTTCTGTTAAAGTATGGAAGTCTTCTATTTCTTTCTGGTTTAAGCCAATGCCCCTGAGCCATGCTTTGAAGGTTTCAAGTAACTTGTCGACTGGGATGCTGGTGAATAATGATTTCACATCAAACGAAACCAACAACTCATTGTTTGAAACTTTGTACTCTTCTAGATGTTTTATTAGTTCTATGGAGTTTTTAATGGAAAGGTGGAAAGAAGAGTACAAAGTTTCAAACAATGAGTTGTTGGTTTCGTTTGATGTGAAATCATTATTCACCAGCATCCCAGTCGACAAGTTACTTGAAACCTTCAAAGCATGGCTCAGGGGCATTGGCTTAAACCAGAAAGAAATAGAAGACTTCCATACTTTAACAGAACTTTGCATCAACCAGAATTATTTCCAATTCAATGGTAGATTTTACAGACAATCATCAGGCTTAGCAATGGGTAACCCACTTTCGCCCTTTTTAGCAAATCTGTACATGGGACGACTTGAAGTACATATAACCTCCAGTTTTCCGAATATATTCAAAAAATGGTTTAGATATGTTGATGATGTTTTTGCGGTGGTCCCCAGAAAATTAGCAGAAGACTCCCTAAAATTACTAAACCTACAGGACAGGTACATACAATTCACAATGGAAACAGAAAAAGACCAAATGCTACCATACCTGGACCTAAAACTAACACGGAAAGAACAAAAGATCACTTATGGCATCTACAGGAAGACCACACATACAGACAATTACATAAAACAGAATAGTTTCAACCCAGAACCTCATAAACAGGCAGTCTTCAACAGTTCAGTACACAGACTCCTCAGCATCCCACTTGACCCAGAAGAGTACAACACAGAATACCTCCAACTAAGACATATAGCCTCAGCCAATGGCTTTAACCCAGACATCATTGACCAAAAAATTAAAAAACATAAGGAGAAATTAACCTTAAAACAAATCACCACTTTGTCCATACAAAAACCGAAAGTTATATATAAAAAATTCACCTATCACCCAACAGCAGATAGGAAATTCAAAAAAATTTTCAAAAAATACAATATAAGTTTAGCTTCAAGTAACCAATTCAACATAAAAAATGCATTGAAAACAGACATTAAAGACCCCATACCTACAAACCAGAGATCAGGCATCTACAGAATTGATTGCAAGGACTGCAAATCATGTTACATTGCCCAAACAAAAAGAAGACTGGAAACAAGGCTAAAGGAACATTTCAGACATATCAAACAGAAACAAACAGATAAATCGGCAGTAGCATACCATTTTTGGACATCACATCATGAAATACAAAATGACATAAAATTGCTAAAACCTGTAAACAACCCGGCAGAACTTACAGTTTGGGAGAATATTCTCATTACACAACAAAAAGACCAACTGATGAATTTTGAAATACCGCCACATGATTTTGAACTTCTACTGAGAACACCAGATGGCTCCACCGTAATAGACCACAGAGCACAAATAGCAGCCATCAGTCGGACTTCAACTGAAGAAGAGGGCGATTGCCCTTGAAACATATGTTTTGAACAATTACATATAAGTGAGGTGAGTGTTACTATTCCGACTCATTTTCAACATCACATTGATTAAAACTTCACTTGTCTCAAACTTCTGAGTTATTTAACATAATAACTTATTAACTTTTAAGCCTTTGGACAAGAAAACATACTTTGTACTTTAAATACTGTCTTATGTTATATGGCAGTCAGCAGTGATTGCCATTTATACAGTGTTGCTGGTTTGGGAGTGTGTTTGCTCACATGGCAACACTGTAACACAGCGTAACATGGTCAGTCTTGTGTTATACAGCAAACAAACTGTTCCCAGCATTATTTTAATATGTGGACTACTACAGTCAGCAGTGGTTGTCATTTATACACTGTTGCTGGTTTGGGAGTATCCTCGTTCACATGGCAACACTGTGACAGAGCGTAACACTGGTCAGTCCTGTGTTATGCAGCAAACAAACTGGTCCCACCATTATTTTAACATGTGGACTACTACAGTCAGCAGTGATTGTCATTTATACAGGAGAGATAATGTTGGTGGTTTGGGAGTGTCCTCGCTCACATGGCAACACTGTGACAGAGTGTAACAATGGTCAGTCCTGTGTTATAAAGAATATATGAGAGTTTAATGGAAATCAGAGCCTTAGTTTAAAATATGAAGTCTGTTTTTGATATCACATCGTGTGCATGTGGGTGTGGGTGTGTGTGTCCCCACAGGTTACTGCGATGTCCTTGATTTTCTTCCTAATGAGAGTCCTCCTTTATCACCCAGAAGTTCAAGCTCCTTGCACATGGGTCTTATTGTTAGATATCATAGATCCCAACTTCAGTTGACCTGGAAACTTGTGTTAATAATGTATGTTCCCAGCACATGGGTCTTGCTGCTAGATATCATAGATCCCAACTTCAGTTGACCTGGAAACACACATGTCTAGTGGTAAACCAAAAGTTGGAGTATAACTTCAGGAGACAGTGTCAACTAACTTTTGTTACAAGCTTGATGGGAAGGCACATAAAACAGTCTCACAAATAAACAAACTAAATTACTGATTTCAATTTAATTGTTTTTTCAAAGAATCTGTGTGTAGAACAGAAGATGGATAGGAGACATGTGAGTCAGTTAAGGAATTTAATGTCTTTTCAATATGTTGCCTGAGTGGTTAGAACAACTGTCTAGAGCAACGGTTCCCAACAGGTGTGCCCCGGCACCCTAGGGTGCCGTGTGATTGGCTAAGGGGTGCCGCGAGATATTAAGATAAACAAAAAAAATACCTTCTACTGAAGCCTTAAGTCTTGTAAGGTCTTGAAATAAAATAAGTCAAATCAATTACTCTCATGCACGGCAGATGATGATAGTGGTCGCTTCATTTCAATAATTCAGTTATACTAGTATCCCACAGATGGCATTACAGCTATACCCTCCGAACATTCCCGAGACTACTCGCTTCCTCACGAACATTCCCAAGACTTCGACAGATGAATATGTAAAAGTGTACGCCACTTGGCGCTTTCAGTTGTCTTCCTCGCATTGATTCACAGTGTTTAGCTATGGATAAGTTCATTATTAAACGTAAACGCCAGGACAGTGAAAGTGAACAGCCGGCTCCTACTGCTTGCTTTAAGAAGCCAAATCTCACAGTTTCTCCCGGACCGTCGAATTCACCACATAAAGAAGACAAACGAAAGAAAAGAACATACCAGGACAGTTACTTAGTGTATGGATTTAAGTGGAATAACAACGAGGAAAATCCTATCCGTGTGTGTCTAGTTTGTGGCGAAACACTTAGCAACAAGGCCATGGCACCTAGCAAACTGAAGCGGCATCTTACAACAAAGCATCCTAGTGTGTCACAGAAAAGTGTAATGTATTTTTCACATATATTAGAAGGGGAGAAGAAAACAGCTGTGCGAATGGTAAAGAGAATGACCATAGGTGATACTGCTCTTGAAGCCTCATTTAAAGTAGCAGAACTGATAGCTAAAAAAAAGAAACCTCATACTCTTGGAGAGGAAATCATTGGCCCTGCATGTCAAGTTATAATTTCAACAATACTTGGCTAATCAAATTTCGAAAGTTCCTCTGTCCAACAACACAATCAGCCGCAGGATATCTGAAATGTCATGCAATATCAACGAACAAGTCACGGAGAAAATAAAAACCTTATAGAACATTTGCTTTGCAAGTAGATGAGAGTCTCGATATTGGTGACAAACCGCAACTCCTTGGTTTTATCAGATATATTGATGAAAAAGATATTTGTGAACAGTTTCTGTTCTGTAGACCGCTGGAGACTACAACCACATGCCATGATATTTTCGTCTCTATTAATTCCTATCTCAATGACCATGGTCTTTCATGGAAAGACTGTTGTGGTATATGTACAGATGGTGCACCATCTATGTCTGGGAAAATTAAAGGTTTTACTGCCAGAGCTTTCAATGAAAATCCATCCATTATTATAACTCACTGTTTTCTGCATTGAGAGGCATTAGTCGTGAAAGCGTGTAATGAAGATTTTGCTGAAGTGTTTATCCAAGTTGTGAAAATGGTGAACTATATGAAGTCTCGACCTTTAAAGTGCAGAATGTTTGAACAGTTCTGTCGCGCAACGGATGCAGCTCATACCTCTTTGTTACTTCACACAGAAGTAAGGTGGTTGTCGCGGGGTCGTGTATTGAACCGGTTTCTCGAACTTAAAGAACAGCTAAAAACTTTTTTTAAGGATGAAAATCAAGACACATTTCATGAGCTCTTACTAAGTGATTCTTGGTGTTTTGAACTGTCGTATCTGGCAGATATTTTTCATAAGCTGAATGAACTGAATGTTTCGATGCAGGGTCGACATGAAACAATAATCTCCTCAACCAATAAAATGAAAGGTTTTAAAAGAAAACTTAGTTCTTGGAAGTCTGCAGTTCAAAAAGGAGATTTGCCGAACTTTCCATCTCTTCTTAATGTGGCAGGAGATAAAGATCTGGGTAAACTGAAAGACTGCATTTGTGATCTCTTATCAAGATTGCAAGATGCAATAGATGCGTACTTTCCAACTATTTCCACTACGAATCTCGACGGGGTTGTCTCACCATTTGATTTCGTAGATAGTGCAGAGGAAATAGATTTCACTGCTTGCGAACGAGATGAATTTATTGATCTTTGCGCTGATTCCACACTCAAAGGTAAGTTCACCAAGAGCGGGACGTCGGTGGCTAGTTTTTGGCTTCAACGGAGAGAGGAGTACCCTAACCTAATGAAGAAAGCAATTAACGCACTTTTGCCCTTTTCAACATCCTATCTATGCGAGCAAGCCTTCTCTGCTATGGTGACAATAAAATGCAAAGCAAGAAATAGACTGAATAACCTTGAGTATGATTTGCGTGTTTCACTGTCAACTGTAAGACCCGACATCACATATCTGTGCTCTAAGCATCAATCACAGTTTCACATTAATCATTAATCGAACAAAATTTATTGATGTATTTTTACTCAGTGATTGTAGTAAAGCTTACTGTATTATGTTATGGTGTACATTATTATTATATAATATTTCAATAAATTAACATATTAAGTTTAATTTTCTTTTAATTCAAGGAAGGGTGCCCCTGGTGTTTAACGTTATTCCCAAGGGTGCCGTGAACTTCAAAAGGTTGGGAAACAATGGTCTAGAGACACATGGTTCAAATTCCAGCAATGTCATTGAACTGTACCTATATTACTGATATTTGAAAGAGAAAGTTGCTAATCACTGGGTAACATTTGTGTTGAGGGATTACGTTTGCTAAAGTGATGATTGTTAATTTTGCTTGGCTACACCACATCATCACTTTTTATGCTGCTACTCAACGTTGCGTAACAGACAAGTGACGGGCAGTCTTACTTCAGTTAGCTTCTACGAGGCCTTTGAAACTCTGTTGCTACGACAACAGTGAGGATACACAACATTCTCCTGTTTTCCTGCAGCGAGAAGAGCAGAGGCAGGACAAGGAAACAGTGCTATCAGAGAGGTTGTTAACAAATTCCTCCTTGTCTGTAATATGAGTTTGAGGCTTCAGTGAGACGAGATGAATGGGGTGTACAAGATAACTAAAACACATGTGGGGCAGCATTTAACCTCTGTTAAATACCAAGCTAGGTATTTAAGTTCAGTATCTTTGAAGGATCAGACATGAAAATGTTTAAGAAAATCCCTCCCACCCCCACTACCCTTTAAATGGAAACATTTTTAAAAATATGATTTTCTCAAAAATGGCTGTAACGATTTTGATTAAAATATTGTATGCTACAGACATTTACATGACAAATGAAATGTATATCTTGAATTTTCTGAGAATAGTCTCCGAAGACTATGACTCTGAATGAATTTTGCATATAGAGATAGACAAAAACTTTTTACACAAAAAAATTTACATCTCATTAAAACACATAATTCATCTCAGGTCTTTTTTTTTGTAACAAGCTGTTTTGGAGGTAGTCCTTGTTATTGGTTTCAGTTTTAAAATGCTTATACGAAGGTCAGCTGATAAGTTCCGGGTCTCACACAGACATGGTGCCACTAGGCCAGTTAGACAATAGCATCATATAGTTTAACTCTAGACTAGCTTGTATCCATAGCTACAGGTCAATAGCTGTTTAGTTTTCCAATGACAGCATTTTAAACAAGACAACTTTAGAGTTTTCAAGAAAATGGAGGATTTGGAAAAACCAGCAGTGATTAAATACTTCCATTTGAAAGGCTTAACACCTAAAGAAATCAAGGAGGAAATGGACAGTACATTGAAAGACTCTGCCCTTTCATATTCAATGATTGAAAGATGGGTTGCAGAGTTTAAAATGGGACGTACGAGCACTAGTGATGAGCCTCGCTCTGGACGCCCTGTAGAAGTGACAACTCCGGAGATCATTGAAAAAATTCATCGTTTAGTACTGGAAGACCACAGATTAAAGTCATTTGAGATAGCAGAGGCTGTAAACATATCAAAAGAACGTGCAAGTAATATTTTAAGTAATGTTTTGGGCTTTCACAAGGTCTGTGCAAGATGGGTACCGCATTTATTAACACCTGATCAAAAGTTGCAAAGAAAAACTGTTTCTGTTAAGAATGTGGAGCTCTACCGTAAAAATCCCAGTGAATTTTTGAGACGGCTTATTACCATGGATGACACTTGGATACATCACTACACTACAGAAAGTAAATCACAGTCAAAGCAGTGGATTGCGCCAGGTGAACCAACTCCCAAAAAGGCAAAGTCAATATTGTCAGCTGGTGATGGCGAGTGTTTTCTGGGACGCAGAGGGAATTATTTTTATTGATTACTTGGAAAAGAGTAAAAGTATCACTGGTGACTACTACGCAAGCTTACTGCAACATTTGAGTGATGAGGTGAAAAGAAAAACACCTCATTTAGCAAAAAAAATCTTGTTTCATCATGACAATGCTCCGGCCCATCGTTTAGTCATTGCAACGGGAAAAATGTGTGAATTAAAGTTGGAATTGCTTGAACATCCACCCTATTCATCAGATCTAGCACCCAGTGACTACCACCTCTTCCCAAAATTAAACAAATTTCTTGAAGGAGGAAGATTTCACAGCAACGAGGAGGTCATTGATGCGATAAACAGCTATTTTGAGGACGTAGATAAATTGCACAACAGAGATGGTTGAATTAAATTAGAACACCAATATGACAAATGTATTACCCTTTCTGGAGATTAGGTTGACAAATAAGGCAAACAAATGTTTTTTGAATCTGTTTTCATTGAGAGGCCCAGGACTTATCAGCTGACCCTCTCACTTTTCGCATTAGGGAATTTGCCAATCCCTGTCCATACAAATAAAGGAGTTTCAATAACATAGGAACAACATTTTAAAATATTTGACTATCACTTTATCCTAGTGTATTCCCTTCTACTTACAAGGAAGCAAATAATAAGACAATTTCGGCTAATGTTTAGCTTAACTAGCATGTAGTAGATGTAAGAATAAACTTTTCAACAATAGTTTGTTACAGAGATATAGAGAAAGTCAAGTATTTTTCCATGGAAAAATCCCCAAAAGCATATGTTTACCAAAAATGGCTGGTACTTACTGTGCATTGTCTGTAATTCACATCCTGGCTAGGCTGCAACACCCTGGAGTTGGTGAGACTTGCAATGCCGCTGTCCTCACCACCTGGCGCCAGTCGTGATGTGTTCATGCGAACATCCAGACAGTCCAGGAAGTGTGTATCACACCCTGCAACACACCCTGTGTAATTGTCTGGGAAGTAGGGAGCGAGCGCGCCACGTCGCAACTTGAACCTCAAAGTCTGTGTTGGTGGTCCACACTGAAACAATCACATCAAACACATATTTTCAGATTCCCTGTACCAAAAAAAACTTTCTCTTCACATACTAGTGCTCATAGAGCATACAGAAAGTATTGTATTGCACTCAAAAATTCAATACCGAGATATCCTCGGAAACAGACGTTTTGGGACCCACTGAGTGTGTGTGTGTATGAGTGTGACAGATCCTTGTTTTACACACAGCCCTCTGCAAGGCTGGGCTGACAGGAAGTACAAGGGGCAGGGGTGGACCAAGCTACACACCACTGTTGCCAGATCCTTGTTTTACACACAGCCCTCTGCAAGGCTGGGCCGACAGGAAGTACAAGGGGCAGGGGTGGACCAAGCTACACACCACTGTTGCCAGATCCTTGTTTTACACACAGCCCTCTGCAAGGCTGGGCTGACAGGAAGTACAAGGGGCAGGGGTGGACCAGGCTACACACCACTGTTGCCAGATCCTTGTTTTACACACAGCCCTCTGCAAGGCTGGGCTGACAGGAAGTACAAGGGGCAGGGGTGGACCAAGCTACACACCACTGTTGCCAGATCCTTGTTTTACACACAGCCCTCTGCAAGGCTGGGCTGACAGGAAGTACAAGGGGCAGGGGTGGACCAAGCTACACACCACTGTTGCCAGATCCTTGTTTTACACACAGCCCTCTGCAAGGCTGGGCTGACAGGAAGTACAAGGGGCAGGGGTGGACCAGGCTACACACCACTGTTGCCAGATCCTTGTTTTACACACAGCCCTCTGCAAGGCTGGGCTGACAGGAAGTACAAGGGGCAGGGGTGGACCAAGCTACACACCACTGTTGCCAGATCCTTGTTTTACACACAGCCCTCTGCAAGGCTGGGCTGACAGGAAGTACAAGGGGCAGGGGTGGACCAGGCTACACACCACTGTTGCCAGATCCTTGTTTTACACACAGCCCTCTGCAAGACTGGGCTGACAGGAAGTACAAGGGGCAGGGGTGGACCAAGCTACACACCACTGTTGCCAGATCCTTGTTTTACACACAGCCCTCTGCAAGACTGGGCCGACAGGAAGTATGCGCATGACTGTATTGCTCAGTTATGATCATTACATGAAGTGTTTGTGGTCACACAATAAAACTGTGTCATGATACACTGTGGTGTAAACGTATTATAATCAGGATAGCATTACATCCTCTAATAGACAATAAATGTTTATTCGGGTGCAGTAAAATCAAGAGATTATTTGTTATGGGGAGAGAGGAATCTACTCATACCATTAGTTAATTATTACATTTACATTTTGTAGTACTGTACAGAACAACTTTCTATGCTCTGAACTAACACATTAACTGGAAGCCTTCTCAAAGTGTAAATTCCTTACAAAAGAACTTATAGTTATGCGCCCAATAGGGCCAACCATGAAAATGTATTGGGCTCAAAAATAGTTAATTCTTATGTATTTCCATCTGCAGAATTAAGAAATCACCATCAAACTGACAGATTAGCTCTTACTTTGGATTTAAAGTGACATTTCATTTTTATATCAACATTTTTAGTTTGGGCAATATTTTGTTTTGGGATTTGCCACACCAGTCCAATAACAAAACACAAGCTGTTTGTAAGTCATAAACATAGACACTGTTGTTGTGACTGTAAGTTTCATATAGTTGCTGCTGTAATTAATGCAGAATTTCTGGTTTGAGAGTGCTTTTATAGTGTAAAGTCCATAAAAATGCCACGAAAATGTGTAAATATGGTAAATAATCTTTGTTACATTTATAGTGAAATAACATTTTTCTCACAGAAACGCCTCTTGTGAAGACTGCCTGTCAGCATTATTTCGGGACCAGGATAAGTCTTGGGCTCCAAATATATGTTGCAACACATGATTAGTTATGCTGCAACATATAGCAAAATAAGAAATGATCTAGGGCTTTTGCTAAACCTATCAAACATTTTATTCAAAGATATAAACCAAGAAGAACGGTTCTTTAAGTACATAAGAGAGAAATTTCCGAAATTAAGTGATGCAAAGTTAAGGAAGGTAGTTTTGTTGGGCCACAAGTTCGAGAACTTGTAAAGGATCCTGCTTTTGATCAAGTTTTGGACGGGAAAGAAAAGGAAGCTCGGGAAGCCTTTAAGGGCAACAAAAGAGATGATAACTACACACAGTTGGTGACAGTGCTCTTGCAAGATTACCACAATCTGGATGCAGTATGTCCTCCACTGCCATCCTGCTAGTTGTGAAGCCGTCAGTAATGAACATGGAGAAGGATTCCTTCAGGGCAATTGGAATGAAGCTATGGGATGCCCCTGAACTCTGTTACAAGAGGCAAGCTAAAATACGACCATCTCATGAGCCAACTGTCTGCGACGTATCAGCAATTTACAATGTAACTACTATTTAAAAAAATTCATATGCACTTTCAATGTTAGCTTATGTAATCAAAATGTATCTTTTTCTCTTAATCCGTTAATATGAAATACTTCCACCTAGTGTGTATCACAGAAACTAGAGATAAGAAAAGCTTTTCACTGCCACATTCGTTTTTTTTAAACCCAAAATTAGTAAGAATTGATCATGAAGTGCAGGAAACATTAAAAAATTGTTTTTTTGTTGGGCAGTGTAATAGTTTCCTCGGCTGCTGTGCATAGCCAAACTTTAAAAACATTAAAATATGTGGGATTTACTTACACCCAAAAAGTGCTACTAGTGGCATTAATGGAGTTATTGCAGTTTGTTACCAATGTATGTATACTCTACTGGTTTGCAAAAGCTAGTGAACTCTTGTTGGAAGAGCATCAGTGAGCTGTTATGGTGGGGAGGAATCATTCAGAAACACGAGGTAATGCCAGTCATGTCCAACGGGACATGCTACGTACACAACCTCATGGTGGTCTCTTTGCCACCAAGAGTGGACCTCATTCTGTATGAGAGCAGATTCTTGATGTGATGTGAGATGGGAACATGTAATGCACCCAGAAATGTCCAGGAGTGGGGAGGCATAATGTTGCATGGGCGGCCCCAGCTCCAAATCTTTGAGCACGATCCCCATATCCATCCTTACCAGACTTCATTTGCATGGATGTGCAGGTGGAGGATCTCTTGGCACAGGAGGACACACAGCAAATAGACAAGGCCTGTCTATTCCAATGTGGGGTGAATCATGTACAACAGCTGTCAGCATTGATAGTGGAGGACAAACAGCAAATATACCAGGTCTGTCTATTCCAATGTGGGGTGAATCACGTACAACAGCTGTCAGCATTGATAGTGGAGGATCCTTGGAACAGGAGGATGCACAGCAAATATACCAGGTCTGTCTATTCCAATGTGGGGTGAATCATGTACAACAGCTGTCAGCATTGATAGTGGAGGATCCTTGGGACAGGAGGATACACAGCAAATAGACAAGGTCTGTCTATTCCAATGTGGGGTGAATCACGTACAACAGCTGTCAGCATTGATAGTGGAGGATCCTTGGAACAGGAGGATACACAGCAAATATACCAGGTCTGTCTATTCCAATGTGGGGTGAATCATGTACAACAGCTGTCAGCATTGATAGTGGAGGATCCTTGGAACAGGAGGATACACAGCAAATATACCAGGTCTGTCTATTCCAATGTGGGTTGAATCATATACAACAGCCGTCAGCATTGATAGTGGAGGATCCTTGGAACAGGAGGATACACAGCAAATATACCAGGTCTGTCTATTCCAATGTGGGTTGAATCATATACAACAGCTGTCAGCATTGATAGTGGAGGATCCTTGGAACAGGAGGATGCACAGCAAATATACCAGGTCTGTCTATTCCAATGTGGGTTGAATCATGTACAACAGTTGTCAGCATTGATAGTGGAGGATCCTTGGGACAGGAGGATACACAGCAAATAGACAAGGTCTGTCTATTCCAATGTGGGGTGAAGCATATACAACAGCTGTCAGCATTGATAGTGGAGGATCCTTGGAACAGGAGGATACACAACAAATATACCAGGTCTGTCTATTCTAATGTGGGGTGAATCAAGTACAACAGCTGTCAGCATTGATAGTGAAGGATCCTTGGAACAGGAGGATGCACAGCAAATAGACAAGGCCTGTCTATTCCAATGTGGGGTGAATCATGTACAACAGCTGTCAGCATTGATAGTGGAGGATGCACAGCAAATAGACAAGGCCTGTCTATTCCAATGTGGGGTGAATCATGTACAACAGCTGTCAGCATTGATAGTGGAGGATCCTTGGGACAGGAGGATACACAGCAAATAGACAAGGTCTGTCTATTCCAATGTGGGGTGAATCATGTACAACAGCTGTCAGCATTGATAGTGAAGGATCCTTGGAACAGGAGGATGCACAGCAAATAGACAAGGCCTGTCTATTCCAATGTGGGTTGAATCATGTACAACAGCTGTCAGAATTGATAGTGGAGGATCCTTGGAACAGGAGGATACACAGCAAATAGACAAGGTCTGTCTATTCCAATGTGGGGTGAATCATGTACAACAGCTGTCAGCATTGATAGTGAAGGATCCTTGGAACAGGAGGATACACAGCAAATAGACAAGGCCTGTCTATTCCAATGTGGGGTGAATCATGTACAACAGCTGTCAGCATTGATAGTGGAGGATCCTTGGAACAGGAGGATGCACAGCAAATAGACAAGGCCTGTCTATTCCAATGTGGGTTGAATCATGTACAACAGCTGTCAGCATTGATAGTGAAGGATCCTTGGAACAGGAGGATGCACAGCAAATAGACAAGGCCTGTCTATTCCAATGTGGGTTGAATCATGTACAACAGTTGTCAGCATTGATAGTGGAGGATCCTTGGAACAGGAGGATACACAGCAAATAGACAAGGCCTGTCTATTCCAATGTGGGTTGAATCATGTACAATAGCTGTCAGCATTGATAGTGGAGGATCCTTGGAACAGGAGGATACACAGCAAATAGACAAGGCCTGTCTATTCCAATGTGGGTTGAATCATGTACAACAGTTGTCAGCATTGATAGTGGAGGATCCTTGGGACAGGAGGATACACAGCAAATAGACAAGGCCTGTCTATTCCAATGTGGGGTGAATCATGTACAACAGCTGTCAGCATTGATAGTGGAGGATCCTTGGGACAGGAGGATACACAGCAAATAGACAAGGTCTGTCTATTCCAATGTGGGGTGAATCATGTACAACAGCTGTCAGCATTGATAGTGGAGGATCCTTGGAACAGGAGGATGCACAGCAAATAGACAAGGCCTGTCTATTCCAATGTGGGTTGAATCATGTACAATAGCTGTCAGCATTGATAGTGGAGGATCCTTGGAACAGGAGGATGCACAGCAAATAGACAAGGCCTGTCTATTCCAATGTGGGTTGAATCATGTACAACAGTTGTCAGCATTGATAGTGGAGGATCCTTGGAACAGGAGGATACACAGCAAATAGACAAGGCCTGTCTATTCCAATGTGGGTTGAATCATGTACAACAGTTGTCAGCATTGATAGTGGAGGATCTCTTGGAACAGGAGGACATACAGCAAATATACCAGGCCTGTCTATTCCAATGTGGGGTGAACCATGTAAAGTCTGTGTCAAGTTAGTTCAGTCCTGATGTCAACAACAAGGCGGAGCTGGCTCAACTAGCCGCGTGTTAACGGTACATGTGCGCACATAAGTTTTGCAACACTAGCGATATATATCAGCAAACTGTGAAGAGTACTTTGAGAAATGTGGCAAATGTGGCAATTCTGTGTCAGAATGTACTCCATGCAAAATTGTATTTAGAGTCGATGGTTCATTTCTGAAAAAAAAAAAAACAATCATAAACTTTACCGCGAATAGCACTTTTCGCAAAATCATCGTATTTCTCTGAACGGTTTTTTATATTTACACGATTTTCCCAGTGTTCTTAGGCTTCCGGATGCTTGCTGTTCCATTCTAACACTATGCACACTAAATGCAGAAACGCCAAGGAGATCACCTGTTTCTTTTTCGATATTCTTTATGGCCGATTCGGCGTTTCTTTCTTTAAGCACCGCGAAACAATGCGCGACCATTCGCCTCTCGACACTTTTTAAAGGCTTGCCTCGGTTGTATTTTATTACGACTAATCATCCATGATCAAAAGCTTACTGCTTTTAAACTGCATATAGCAAGTCCCCTGGGCTTGTGAGGTATGCGAGACGTACAGGAAATAGTCTTAAATAACACATTATCAGAGGCAAGCCTGCATTATAAACAATAACAGTTTAATCAGCATTCACCTCGAGAATTACCGGTTGTTTAAGAGAGCTGTGTGGTACAGGTTTGTAACTTATTGTGCATATAATACCAATATTCTTTAGTAATATAAGTTAGCTGCATTTTATTTAACAGTAATAAGTTAATAAAGTCAATATATAATTTCGCCTGTCTTCTGTCTAATCTATATGTTTTTTATAGAATGTGTACGTCTGTTGCAAATATTCCTTTCAGAATTCACGAACCCAGAGCCATCTGCTTGGTATGAGTCGGATATGGATAAAATGTCGGACTATTACCTTTTATAAGAATCGAAGCATTGCATACTTTTCTCTCCGAAACTAACTCGCACAAGGCAGTGATCTGAAAACTATTACAGTACTGTACTTTTAGGAGGCTGTTACAATATACATCCCCGTAAAAGTTAACACCCATTACCTTCCCTGAACCAATCAACAGCCTAACACTCTTTTGCTTCAGTATCTCTGTCTCTCTCTTCCCTCCCATGTGTTGACATCAGGACTGAACTAACTTGAGACAGATAATACAACAGTTGTCAGCATTGATAGTGGAGGATCTCTTGGAACAGGAGGATACACAGCAAATAGACAAGGCCTGTCTATTCTAATGTGGGTGAATCATGTACAACAGTTGTCAGCATTGATATTGGAGGATCTCTTGGAACAGGAGACTCCACAGCAAATAGACCAGGCCTGTCTATTCAAATGTGGGGTATATCATGTAAAATAGTTGTCAGCACTGCTAGTGGAGGATATCTTGGAACAGGAGGATACACAGCAAATAGACCAGGCCTATCTTTTCCAATGTGGGGTGAATCATGTACAACAGTTGTCAGCATTGATATTGGAGGATCTCTTGGAACAGGAGCATACACAGCAAATAGACCAGGCCTATCTTTTCCAATGTGGGGTGTATCATGTACAACAGTTGTCAGCATTGATATTGGAGGATCTCTTGGAACAGGAGCATACACAGCAAATAGACCAGGCCTGTCTATTCTAATGTGGCATGAAGCATATACAACAGTTGTCAGCACTGCTAGTGGAGAATACACAGAAAATAGACCAGGATTGTCTATTCCAATGTGGGATATATCATGTAAAACAGTTGTCAGCACCGCTAGTGGAGGATCTCTTGGAACAGGGGGATACACAGCAAATACACCAGGCCGTTCTATTCCAATTTGGGGTATATCACATACAACAGTTGTCGGCACTGCTAGTGGAGGATCTCTTGGAACAGGAAGATACACAGTAAATAGATCAGGCCGTTCTATTCCAATTTGGGGTATATCACGTACAACAGTTGTCGGCACTGCTAGTAGAGGATCTCTTGGAACAGGAGGATACACAGTAAATAGACCAGGCCTATCTATTCCAATGTGGCATGTAGCATATAAAACAGTTGTCAGCACTGCTAGTGGAGGATACACACCAAATAGACCACACCTATCTATTCCAATGTGGCATGTAGCATATAAAACAGTTGTCAGCACTGCTAGTGGAGGATCTCTTGGAACAGGAGGATACACAGTAAATAAATCAGGCCTGTCTATATCAATGTGGGGTGTAGCATGTACAACAGTTGAACAGTTGTCAGCACTGCTAGTGAAGGATACACAGCACATCGAACAGGCCTGTATATTCCTATGTGGGGAGTATCAAGTACAACAGTTGTCAGCACTGCTAGTGGAGGATAAACAGCAAATATACCAGGCCTGTATATTCCAATGTGGGGTGTATCACGTACAGCAGTTGTCAGCACTGCTAGTGGAGCATCTCTTGGAACAGGAGGATACGCAGCAAATATACCAGGCCTGTCTCTTTCAATGTGGGGTGTATCATGTACAACAGTTGTCAGCACTGCTAGTGGAGTATACACAGCAAATATACAAGGCCTGTCTATTCCAATGTGGGGTGTATCATGTATACAGTTGTCAGAAGTGCTATGTCCTAGCACAAGAACTTGGCCAGCATTGCTGTCCGTGCTGATCATACAGCTATTCTATAGTCCATATGTACCAGCAGTTATCAGCAGTGCTAGGCCCTAGTACAAGAACTTGTGGCCAGCATTGCTGTCCATGCTGATCATACAGCAATTCTAAGAATCCAAAGGAGCATCATATTCTGTAGTGAGTTTAGTATATGTGACTAAACGTGACATTTCGTTTTATCTCGTATCAAATGTGGTTTAGTAGCAGCTCTCTCTATGCATGATACAGCAGTTCCTATATCTTGTACACTGTGAATGTCAGATGGTTATCAAGATCACTTTTAAAGTAACAAAGGAATTTAAACTTACTTATTAACTCATTAATCTATAAATTAATTGCTAAAATTGATATTTGGTCATTTAGTAGATACCTGGGGACATGTTTCTCCGCTCAGTTCCACCTGGTCCACGGAACTAGGGAACCACATGACATTGCGACAGTTGGGATATCCCATGCAACTGATGTATTTGCCGTTTCCTTCCCTCTTGTTCCTTAGCATCATGTCTGCCCCACAGGATGGACACTTGAACACTGGCGCAGTTTCAGTAACCAGCACAGGCTGCTGGACAGTTTCCTGGAAATACTGGCTCAACGCCTGGTCCAGCTTCTGGGCCTTCAGAAAGGTACACATGTGATTCAGAATCAATTCATTTTAATAATTAGCACATTTAAACCTCCAATGTGATCCATGTTAAACATATGAAACTAGAGATTGTTTTGTATATGCAAGCTTTAAGAATAAATTTATTAAACTTTTTATATTGGTCAACTTTGAATTGTGTTGGCAAACCTGTTAATCATATATTTCTTACTCTGTTATAAGCAGATTTTAAAGTTAAATAACTATATTTGACAACTTATTGCATATTATAGAAAACATAAAAGTGGTTTCCTTATAATCTGCACACATCAATAAATAAAAGAAGTATCATGTGACTACCCACGTACAGCAGAACAGCATTATCAAAATGATTTGAATACACAGGTGTTTCCATTCAGTATTCAGTACGCTAAGTGAACTCAAATCGATTTCAATTCCACATGCAAACATGGTAACTGTTTACAATTTTGGAGTATTCCTGAGCATTCTTTGAAATATTTATATACTTTTTTATTTTGTCTTCAAACTGAGGCAGACTTACCAAGTGAGAGAGAAAGTGAGTTACGGAGGAGTACTCTCTTCGTGATCCTATTGAGAGGGATCAGGATTTGTGTGGAAGCTTCTTGCATTGGCTACCAAGAAACTCATGTATCAAGCTGATCCTATTGAGAGGGATCAGGAATTGTTTGGAAGCTTCTCCCATTGGCTACCAAGAAATTCATGTATCAAGCTGATGCTATTGAGAGGTATCAGGATTTGTCTGGAAGCTTCTCCCATTGGCTACCAAGAAACTCATGTATCAAGCTGATGCTATTGAGAGGGATCAGGATTTGTCTCGAAGCTTCTCCCATTGGCTACCAAGAAACTCATGTATCAAGCTGATCCTATTGAGAGGGATCAGGATTTGTCTGGAAGCTTCTCCCATTGGCTATCAAAAATCTCATGTATCAAGCTGATCCTATTGAGAAATATCAGGATTTGTGTGGAAGCTTGTCACATGGTTACCAAGAAACTCATATATTAAGCGATGCTATTGAGAGGTATCAGGATTAGTGTGAGAGGACTTGTGTTTGACAACCCAGCAGAAGAGAGAGGCTTCTTCACATGTTGAGGAAAAGTGACAAGACATGAAAATCAGAGAACTGAATACTCTAATTGGTGTCACAAGTGGGATTTAACTGTCACAAGTGGGATTTAACTGCCATAATGGAGAAAATCCTTGAAAAACTAATAGTTGGACTTGCTCCATTGGAATATGGTCTTGTACCTGGCCAGCTGTTCTTAGACATGCTCCCTTCCCTGGGGTCAATATCACAACACTCACCTGCTCCACTGGAACATGGTCTAGTACCTGGTCAACTGTTCCTAGACATGCTCCCTTCCCTGAGGTCAGTATCACAACACTCAACTGCTCCATTGCCACCTGGAACATGGTCTTGTACCTGGCCAGTTGTTCCCAGACATGCTCCCTTCCCTGGGGTCAATATCACAACGCTCACCTGGTCCATTGCCACCTGGAACATGGTCTTGTACCTGGCCAGCCATTCCCAGACATGCTCCCTTCCCTGGGGTCAATATCAACACTCACTTGGTCCATTGCCACCTGGAACATGGACTTGTACCTGGCCAGCCATTCCCAGACATGCTCCCTTCCCTGGGGTCAATATCACAACACTCACCTGCTCCATTGCCACCTGGAACAAGGTCTTGTACCTGGTCAACTGTTCCTAAACATGCTCCCTTCCCTGGGGTCAATATCACAACTCTCACCTGCTCCATTGCCACCTGGAACAAGGTCTTGTACCTGGTCAACTGTTCCCAGACATGCTCCCTTCCCTGGGGTCAATATCACAACACTCACCTGCTCCATTGCCACCTGGAACATGGTCTTGTATCTGGTCAGCTGTTCCCAGACATGCTCCCTTCCCTGGGGTCAATATCACAACTCTCACCTGCTCCATTGTAACATGGTCTTGCACCTAGTCAACTGTTCCTAGACATGCTCCCTTCCCTGGGGTCAATATCACAACACTCACCTGCTCCATTGCCACCTGGAACACGGCCTTGTACCTGGCCAGCTGTTCCCTCAACACAACATCAGGATTCTTCTTTCCTTCACATATGTCCTTAAGATCAGCCTCGAGTTCAGCGCGTAGGTTTGGCTTTGACATGGGGAAACCCATGCTGTCATAACCCTCAACAAGGCCCATGCCAAGTTCACCAGGGACAAAGTGAGTGCCATCCTCAATACCCACATAGAAACGGCTCTTTATAGTCTCAATGTGGTCAGCATGCGTGGCATCAGTTCCTGGAATCAAAATACCAGAGGTGGCTATCACCATATTTCAGGAGACTTTGCTCAGCATGCATGGCATCAGTTCTTATAATCAAAATACCAGCGGTGGCTATGAGCATATTTCAGGAGATTTTGCTCAGCATGCATGGCATCAGTTCCTATAATCAAAATACCAGTGGTGGCTGTGAGCATATTTCGGGAGACTTTACTCAGCATGCGTGGCATCAGTTCCTGTAATCAAAATAACAGAGATGGCTATGAGCATATTTCAGAAGACTTTGCTCAGCATGCATGGCATCAGTTCCTGTTCATATAACCAAGGTCGCGGGTTCAAACCTGGCAGAGGACGATGGATTTTTTCGGGCATAAAAATCCTTAGCATGGCTTCCTTCGGAAGGGAAGTATAGTCGTTGGTCCTGTGTCATAGATTTACGACATGCAAAACAACCTCAAGCCTGATTGAGAATCCTCTGAGCAAAATTAAACGATCTTTCATGCCCAATTTAGAATGGGATGCTGAGAACCACACCAGTTAAAGAGCGTCCATAAATAACACAACATTGTTCATCAGCTCCTGTAATCAAAATACCAGTGGTGGCTATGAGCTTATTTCAGGAGACTGCTCAGCATGCGTGGCATCAGTTCCTGTAATCAAAATACCAGAGGTGGCTATGAGCATATTTCAGGAGACTTTGCTCAGCATGCATGGCATCAGTTCCTGTTCATATACCCAAGGTCGCGGGTTCAAACCTGGCAGAGGACGATGGATTTTTTCGGGCATAAAAATCCTTAGCATGGCTTCCTTCGGAAGGGAAGTAAAGTCGTTGGTCCTGTGTCATAGATTTACGGCATGCAAAAGAACCTCAAGCCTGATTGAGAATCCTCTGAGCAAAATTAAACGATCTTTCATGCCCAATTTAGAATGGGATGCTGAGAACCACACCAGTTAAAGAGCGTCCATAAATAACACAACATTGTTCATCAGCTCCTGTAATCAAAATACCAGTGGTGGCTATGAGCTTATTTCAGGAGACTTTGCTCAGCATGCGTGGCATCAGTTCCTATAATCAAAATACCAGTGGTGGCTATGAGCATATTTCAGGAGACTTTGATCTGTATGCATGGCATCAGTTCTTGTGATTAAACACATCTTATATGAAGGCTGTGTTTAATTTCATATTACCTAATTTAAAACAAGCAATATATTGGAAATGGTCAACTGCACACAAAAATGTATTGTATATAAATAGTGAGTTAACATCTTTATCTAGTAAGATTCCTCTATCCCTTTACCAGTTATATACAAGTCATTCAGAATATAGAGGTCTTCAGAAAATTCAACACATACACTTTATTTGTCATCTAAACATATTTAATATATCATATTTTAATGTAAACAATGTGACACATTGTTGTGAAAATTGAAAATTTCAAAATATTTTCACTGTAAAGGCCAGTCTGGAGTGGGGATTTTCCTAGAAATGACATGCGTTCGCATGCATATTTGTTTATAAAAATACTTTTTTTATCTTGATTCAGAGGTCGTGCAAACATGCATTTATAGTGAAATGTTGTTATCAAATTTCAGTGTTTATGCAATACGTTCTTTACTGATATGTACATGGTACAGAAAGGACTAACGACTGAAATAACAAATAATATCTGAAGTGGTTGTTGACTCCACAAAACATGGCTCCTCATCACTAAATGAAACTTTATTAAATTGAATGATACGCCAGAGGTAGGTGCTGCTTACCGATCCCGTGCTTCTCCATCAACGCAATGAGATCAGCTTCTGTGAGCAAGTTCGGAGGACTCGTCTCCCCTTCAACTATCTCCACACTCGTTGGTTGAAAAGTATGTCCGGCGTGGTACACGTGGATCTCTCTGGCGTTCCACTTCTCATAAGGGTACACCTCCAAGTAGTTGAGTGCGACAATCATCAAGCCACTTGCTGAAAACTGAAATAAATACATTACCACTGCAGCAGGGAAAAGTAACAAACTTTGCAACTCACATTTCCATTAGCTATCATTGGAGAAAAGACTATTCTCCGAAACTAAAATTGGAACAGTTGCTCACACATCAGTGTATTGGAAGCCATGACCAAGTATAGAAAGGTTACCTGTGTATTTCTCCTCCTTCTCACGCCACACTCATATACCAGCACATTTCTGGTTTCCCATCTCTGCCACCCCCAATCTCAATTTACAGTAAAATCTTTTGCAATACATTTTATTAAATATGTTATCTTGATTGAAAATTCTATCCATAATCACTGTTGCAACTAAGGGCGCCGCCAACACCACCTTATTTTTAGTGATGAAGCCTTGTAATGTATAAATGGTGAATAAAATGTGACACTAAGATTTTTAAAAAATATTTCTAAAATAGTTTATTTGCAGAACAGGTAAAGAAAGGCCTTTGAAATGGAAACATCTTATTACTTTCTCTAGTCCCGTGTATACAATGTACATAGTGGATAGAGAAGTTATTGTATTGCACCTAAAATTTCAATACCCAGATTTCACCGGAAATACATGTTTTAGGACCCTCTGAATCCAAAAAAAGCATTTTCAAAAAAAGGTCCGAATGTCTGTCTGTCAGTGGACAGCCTAGCTCCAAACCGAAAAGAGGTTAAATACCAAACTTGGTATTTAAATTTGGTATCTTCCAAGGATGCGACACGAAGATTTTCAAGAAAATATTCCCTCACTTCTAACTACCCTTTACATGGAAAAATGTTTGAAAATGTTCTTTTCTTAAAAATGGCTCTAATGATTTGGTTAAAATACCACATATTAAAAACATTTCCATCACAAATAAAATTTATATCTTGAATTTTCTGGGAATAGCTTCTGAAGACCTGCTTATTCTGGATGAATTTTGTTGAATTTTACATAACTAGTAAACCGTAAGAGATAGACAAAACTTACTACACAAATAATTTAGATCTCGTTAAAACACACAATTTATGTTATATACTTTTTTTTCATGGAGTTGGTATTTTTTGAGTTATTCCTTGTTTTTGATTTCACCTTTAACAAACTTGTACTTTTCTCGTACAGGAAATTGTCAACTCCTCTCCATACAAACAAAGGAACTTCAGTCACATAGCAACCAGCTTTTGACAATCACTTTAACCTATGGTACTCCCTTATTTAGCTTCTACTTACAAGGAAGTAAGTAATAAAAACTATTTCTGCTAATTGTTTCTCAATTAGCATGGAGTAAATAAAAACATGGACTTTTTAACAATAATTTGTTGCAGAAATGAAACACATGGAACACATCAGATTTTTTTTTTTTTTTAATATTTGCATGAGTAATAAAATGGAGGTATATCTTAAATTTTCTCCAGTCTTTGAAATCCTATTCATACTGAGTTAATTCTACACAACTATAAAATATAAGAGATAGACAAATACTATATTGTGTACTAAGAAGTTATATTATCAGCTCGAGAACCATATTGGGAATACAAGACTTGTAGAACCAAGTATTCCCAAGATTTCGAGATCTTATAAGTAAATTATAGCTCCTGGTTAGCCAATTACATGTTGAAATACTTGAAAAAAACCTAAAACAAATAATAATAAAAATTTGATGTGTTCCACTCACATGACTTTCTCTACATCTCTGCAACAAATTATTGCTAAAAAGTTATGCTTCTATTTATTTCATACTAATCCAGAAAAAAATAGCAGAAATAGTCTTATTACTTGCTTCCTTATAAGTAGAAACGAAATAAGGGAATACCTAGGTTAAAGTAACAGTCAAAAGCTGGTTGCTATGTGACCAAAGTTCCTTTGTATAGACAGGAGTTGACAAACTCCTGTATGAGAAAAGTGTTTTTAAAGCTGAAATCCAAAACAAGGAATATCTCAAAAACGATCCACTCCACAAAAACAATATACGAGGTACATCCAGAAAGTAAGTTCCGTTTGGTAATAAATTAAATTGTATACAGATACAGAATAATTATTTATTGCACAAAATTCTACAACTCTTAAACTACTTTTCCACATAACTGCCAACATTTTGCAGGCATTTGTCATAGCGTGGCACAAGTTTTTGTATACCTTCTTCATAGAAGTTTGCCACCTGTGTCTTCAAAAAGTTGGAAATATTTTCTTTCAGCTCTTTGTCATTGTTGAAGTGTTGACCGCCAAGGAAAGACTTGAGATGTAAGAACAGATGAAAGTCGCTAGGAGCGAGGTCAGGGCTGTACGGAGGATGGTCAAACACGTCCCAGCCAAATCCCTGTAAGAGGCTTTTTGTCACATTTGCAGTGTGTGGTCGTGCGTTGTCCTGAAGAAAAACAACACCTTTTGACAGCAATCCTCGGCGCTTATTCTGTATTGCGCGGCACAATAAACATCTTGCAATAAACATCTGCTTTGATTGTTTGACCACACGGTAAGAAATCAATGAGTAAGATGCCTTTCCAGTCCCAGAACACTGTGCACATCGTTTTTCGAGGTGTCAAGATTTGTTTCGGCTTAACTTTTGCTGGGGATGAAGTGTGCCTCCATTCCATTGATTGCCGCTTACTTTCAGGGGTGTCGTAAGAAACCCAAGTCTCATCTCCTGTGACTATCTGTGTCAGAAATTCTTCGCCGTCTTCATCATAACGGGTTAAAAACTGAAGTGCACTACCCATCTGTTTTGTTTTGTGTTGCTCAGCAAGAATCTTTGGTACCCAACATGAGCAAAGTTTACGAAATTTCAGTTTTTTGGTAACAATTTCATGAATTAGTGATCGTGAGCTTTGGGGAAATTCCATAGCGAGAGCACTAATTTAAAACTTGTGGTTTTCCTGGATCTTGTCATCAATTGCGTGAACCAGTTCTTCTGTAACCAAAGAAGGACACCCACTTTGTTCTTCATTGTTCTCTTCACTAAGTCCTTCATTGAACTGTCGGACCCATCTTCTCACAATTGAATCACTCATTGCATTTTGTCAGTTAACTACGCAAATTTGCCGATAAATTTCAATTGGTTTCACTTTCCTATCCTTCAGAAAACGAATTACAGATTTGATTTCACAAGCGGTGGGATTTTCAATCAACACCGACATTGTACACAAGCACAACAAAGCGTATGTGGCTGACAGCGATCTCAAAATGGCGCACGTTTCTTCTCCTTGATACAGAGCGTCTACCGCGCACGTGCGGAACTGCGATCGCAACGCTGCAGCGGAGATAAATTGAAACGGGACTTACTTTCCGGACCTACCTCGTACTAACAATTTAGTGTTATTGTTGTCAGTTTGTTACATTCCCCTTCCCTCTATACTAACAATTTACTGTTATTGTTGTCAGTTTGTTACAATCCCCTTCTCTGTATATTTACAATTTACTGTTATTGTTGTCAGTTTGTTACAATCCCCTTCTCTGTATATTTACAATTTACTGTTATTGTTGTCAGTTTGTTACACTCCCCTTCCCTCTATACTAACAATTTACTGTTATTGTTGTCAGTTTGTTACACTCCCCTTCCCTCTATACTAACAATTTACTGTTATTGTTGTCAGTTTGTTACACTCCCCTTCCCTCTATACTAACAATTTACTGTTATTGTTGTCAGTTTGTTACACTCCCCTTCCCTCTATACTAACAATTTACTGTTATTGTTGTCAGTTTGTTACACTCCCCTTCTCTCTATACTTACAATTTACTGTTATTGTTGTCATTTTGTTACACTGCCCTTCCCTCTATATTTACAATTTACTGTTATTGTTGACAGTTTGTTATACTCCCCTTCTCTGTAAATTTACAATTTACTGTTATTGTTGTCAGTTTGTTATACTCCCCTTCTCTGTAAATTTACAATTTACTGTTATTGTTGTCAGTTTGTTATACTCTCCTTCTCTGTATATTTACAATTTACTGTTATTGTTGTTATTTTGTTACAGTCCCCTTCCCTCTATATTTACAATTTACTGTTATTGTTGTCAGTTTGTTACACTCCCCTTCCCACTATATTTACAATTTACTGTTATTGATGTCATTTTGTTACGCTCCCCTTCTCTGTATACTTACAATTTACAGTTGTTGTTGTCAGTTTTTTAAACTCACCTTTTCGCCACCAACATCTATAGTAACAATTGTTTCAAATCCTTCTGCATCCTTTGAACAACAAGCAAGAAAATGCCGCACAATGAATTCGTAAACTCGCTGCTCATTCCCTGCAAATTACCAACAACAACAGCATTAGTTGTATGTTTGTACAGTATTGCTCAAGCGCAAACAAACAATTTACAATACCAACCCTGGAGTTCTGCTGCGTGCTTGATTGGATGTATAGGGGGATGAGCCTGGTCAGATTTCTTTCCTGCCCTTGGGTTCGGTCCACTCTGCAAAATCTGCCCTGCAAAACCTTCAAACAAAATCATGCTCCATAAACATGACTTTCTCTTATATAACATAACTTCATGCTATTGAGATAAACATTAATCTATATGTTTGTTTGGTATGTTTTTGTCCCTCACTTACAGTTTACCAACTACAACAAAAGTCACTAGAAGGAATAAGATTTTGTAAGCTAGTCAAGATCGACATATCATTTGTTGTAGCAATGTGTTAAAATATGTGGTTTTTTGATGAAAATCATTACAGCCCATTTTGAGAAAATGCAAATTCTTGTGCACATATGTGGTAATAAAAGAAACAATTTGGAATTTTTACTCTTGTTAATGAGAAAATTTGTGAGATTGTAACCATGACAACCTTTGGGTACTGCAATATCATCATGTTGTATACTTCATCAGCTGATCATCCAGAATAAAATTTTGTGTTGAATAATTAGCAAGTGTTTACTTTAGGTCAGGTTCAGCAACATTTGCTACTCAGCAACAATCACAACAAATAAAGTATATTTTTTTTCATTATGAGCTGCCAACTCTCCCAGAATAGCTAGGACTCTCCTGGATATCATCCTTAATTAGCAGTCTGAGGTCTGTGACTTGATTTTGACAGTCTTAAGCTTATTATTGTAATTGCTACCTAATTGGGAGAAGAAAGGGAAAAGCAATACTATTGCACACTTAACAATGCCTGCAAAAGTTTATACGACTGGTTTTTTATCAAATTTTCTACCTTTACTGTTATTTCTAATTTTCTCCTGGAGGTTGGCAAGCCTAAGAATTACAAATGTTTACTTAGTCCCTTAAGTACATAAATATCAACAATTAAATTTTACAAAACATTTTTATCTCTGTTGTTCGTCCCTACAACAGATCACACAAACAAAAGGATGAGAATGAAAACTTTTATAGAATCGAATAAATATTCATTTTATAGAATTTAATGGTTATATTGTATTTGAAAAAATTGTTTTTAATATCAATACACTTAATGAGAGAAATAATGACTGAGACACTCAGAAACTTTGTTCATATAATGTACGAGAGTTTCCTGTGAAACTGATCAACTGATTAGAAGTATTTATTTTTAATTTTTGGAAATAAAAAGAAATCACAAGGAGCTAAGCCAGGACTGTATACTAGAGAGTTAGGACTTCCAGATACATAGTCAGTCACTTGTGTTTTGTTATAACATAAAATATAAATAAATCACAAGGAGCTAAAACAGGACTGTATACTAGAGAGTTAGGACATCCAGATACATAATCACTTGTGTTTTGTTATAACATAAAATATAAATAATCACAAGGAGCTAAGTCAGGACTGTATACTAGAGAGTTAGGACTTCCAGATACATAGTCAGTCACTTGTGTTTTGTTATAACATAAAATATAAATAAATCACAAGGAGCTAAAACAGGACTGTATACTAGAGAGTTAGGACTTCCAGATACATAGTCAGTCACTTGTGTTTTGTTATAACATAAAATATAAATAAATCACAAGGAGCTAAAACAGGACTGTATACTAGAGAGTTAGGACTTCCAGATACATAGTCAGCCACTTGTGTTTTGTTATAACATAAAATATAAAGAAATCACAAGGAGCTAAGTCAGGACTGTATACTAGAGAGTTAGGACATCTAGAATCATGTTCACTGGACCTTTTATTTATTTTATTTATTTATTTAATTATTTTTTTAAGTTTTACGTCCTTTAACCTGTTTGGTCATATTGGACGATGAATGAAATTGATGAAATGATGCTCAAATGATCTCGGAGTCCATGGAGCTATAGTTACTCGACATTCATCTTCTAAGGATAAGGGAAAAACCCCAAAAAAAACCTTATCCTGGTAACTCACCCTAAGCAAGGTTCGAACTCACGACCTGTTGAATATCAGGCAGACACACTACCACCACACCACCCAGGCGGGCTCATTGGACTTTTGTAAGCTTACATTCTGTATGAAAGACCATTGCCTTTTCTTTTTAGGATAATAACATTAAATCCAGGTCTCATCATTAGTAATGACATTGCAAAACAAATTGAAAGTGCTATCTATTTACTTCAAGCTAATCAAGAAAAAATTAGCAGAAATACTCTTATTACTTGGTTCCTTGTAACTAGAAGCGAAATAAGGGAGTATCATAGGTTAAAGTGAAGTCAAAAGCTGGTTACTAGGTGACTGAAGTTCCTTTGTTTGTATGGACACAAGTTGACAAATTCCTGTATGAGAAAAGTACAATTTTTTCAAAGCTGAAACCAAAAACAAGGAGTATCTCAAAAACGATCAACTCCTCGAAACAAATTTATATAATATAAATTGTGTGTTTTAATGTGCTCTACATTTTTTGTGTGGTAGGTTTTCGTCCATTTCTTACGGTTTAGCAGTTATGCAAAATTCCTCCAGAATAAAGTAGTCTTCAGAGGCTATTCCCAGAAAATTCAAGATATGCATATTATTTGTCAGGTAAATATCTTTAATATACAATATTTTTATCAAAATCGTTAGAGCCATTTTTGAGAAATTCAAAATTTTCGAAAAAAGTTCCATGTAAAGGGTAGTTAGGGGTGGGGGGATTTTCTTGAAAATCTTCGTGTCGCATCCTTGGAGATACCAAACCTAAATACCAAGTTTGGTATTTAATGGTCTTTTCGTTTTTGAGCTATGCTGCACGCATGCGCGCACACACACAAAACACACACACATACACAGACCTTTTTCCAAAAATGCTTTTTTTGGATTCAGGAGGGCCCAAAACATGTATTTTCAGTAAAATCTTGGTATCAAATTTTTGGGTGTAATACAATACCTTCTCTATATGTATATTAATTTGTTGAGTTGATTTTTTAACACTACGTCACTTACATTGTTGTTATGAGGGACTAGTTTCAAAGCCTATGCTTTCATTTTCAACCTCACGGGTCCAACTGCCGTTGCTGGCTGCATTTGCTTGTGTTCTCTTCTCTGGTGGCAAAATGATGAACTTCTTAACTAAGCTGTCTACTGGCGGGATTTCAAAGTTTATTAGGTGATCTTTGCTTTTCCATATGAGGATGTTTTTCCAGGTTGTGAGTCCATTGTGGCCTGACATGGTTTTTAGCAATTTTGGATTTGGATCTAGATTGTGGTTTTCTTTCCACTATTGCACTATTGCAAGCAGACATTTAGATAATGCCATCAAATTATTAAACATACAGGAAAAAACAATAAAATTCACAATGGAAACAGAAACCTTGGAGAACTCTCATTCTTAGACCTAAGAATCATCAGAAATGGCACAAAAGTAAACTTTGGAATCTACAGAAAACCAACTCAATCAGAAAATTACATTAAAAATGACATTACCACACAAATATGCAATAATAAACAGCCTCACACATAGATTAGTAAATGAACCTATGAGCACAACCAAATTCAATAAAGAGTTAAAAACCATAATTCAAACAGCAGAACAAAATGGATACAGCAAGAACCTTGTATACAAGAAACTAAACAAAGCAAAGCAGAAAGAAACCATAAAAGAAATAACTACCCTAAGAGCAGGAAAAAACAATATCAACACATTCAAAAAATTCACTTACCACCCTCGAGCATTTAGAAAATTAAAAAAAAATCAACCTAGCTCCAATAAACAGATTTTCTGCCATAAAGTTACTAAATTCACAAATAAAAGATGAAATTCCACCAGAAAATAGGTCAGGAATATATCAAATTAAATGCACAGATTGTGAAAAGTTCTACATAGGACAAACCAAAAGAAGTTTAAAAATCAAATCCAAAAAGCACTTTAGAAACCTAAAATTGAAACAAGAAGATAAATCGGCAGTAGTATTTCCCTTTTGGAAAGAAAACCACAATCTAGATCCAAATCCAAAATTGCTAAAAACCATGTCAGGCCACAATGAACTCACAACCTGGGAAAACATCCTCATATGGAAAAACAAAGATCACCTAGTAAACTTTGAAATCCTGCCAGTAGACAGCTTAGTTAAGAAGTTCATCATTTCGCCACCAGAGAAGAGAGAACAAGCAACTACAGCCAGCAACGGCAGTTGGGCCTGTGAGGTTGAAAATGAAAGCATAGGCTTTCGAAACTAGTCCCTCATAATAACAATGTAAGTGACGTAGTGTTAAAAAACCAACTCAACAAATTAATACACATATAATTTGACTGTCACTGTTACTAAATTCCTCCAAACATCAATCAACCTTCTCTATACACTATATACATAGTATGTATAGATAAAGTAAAAATTGATGAAATTAATAAACATGTGTGTGGAGCAGAATAGCAGATCCCCCAACATCATCTTTGCTACTGTAGCTGTTAAATTCACAGCAGCAATCAAATAGGATTAGAATTAGGTGTCTATAGGAAACCAACCACAGGTTGAGCCACATTCCACTGACACATACACACATGTGGCAGAAATTGAATAATTTCAATTAAAATTTAGAATTTCAGTTCAAACTCCATTGATAAGATAATTCAAAAACATAAGATGCTAAATGGAACAATCACTTTGGAAAAGCTAAAAAAAGAATCCTTTTAATTACTGTAAATTTACTTTCAAGAAATTTAGGAAATTATTTAGAGATGACAGCATTACCTTGATAAAAATTCAGAAACATACTAAAGCACCCTTTGAAAGATAGCAGCACACCAGAAAGAAAATTATCTGGTATTTATCAAGATTGCATTGGACAAACCAGGAGAAATCTGGACATTAAGACATATGAGAAACAAATACACAGAAAGTGCACCATTTTGGGACAGAGAATCACAATATAGAACCAGAAATAAAATTGTTGAAACATTTAAAACAATGTTGGCAAGTAAACACATGGGAAAACATTCATAAGCACAAAGGAAATCTCATGAGTTTTGACATCATCCAGAAGATGGCGGCAGCAGCAGTCGACAAATTAACTGAAGATAGGGAGGACACTCTCCGAAACTAGTCTTAACAAGTAAGTGGAGAATTTCAAAGTGTTACTCATTTTTAAATGATTCCATTCTTGAAGATTTGTTCAAATTTTTTGAAAGCCCAAGAGGTGAATTTTCTGTTCATCCAGTTTGCGTTCCACATGGTAGTTTACTTATGTCACCAACATTTGGGAAAAAATAAATATCATCAAAAATAGTGAAGCAACTGTTTAAAATTAAACAAACAATCAGTTGAAGTTAACAATGTTAAGTATTTATCTAGAACATGGCGTTTCCCACATCTTCAGCTGTAACTCGGTAGCAGTCTCCTCTGCAACAATGACTTGTTCACCATCAAGAAATTTCAGCAGTCAATCACCACATTTTCACCAATTTTTAAAAAGGTTATATATCATCCACGAGGAAATTTTAAAAGGTTTGGGTCCATAAAACAAATTTAATCTACAACTCCAATAAAATAGAAAAAAAGCTGGCCAAATAAAAATGAGGTAAACAACGCAACAAGATTTACGTGGGAACCACCAAGTTAAAAGATCATTTGAGTAATAGACAAATGTGCTGTTGCCCACAATATTTGTTAAATAGAGCAATACTTGAACTACAAAGTAAATATGCAAGAAAATCCTAACTGTTCAGCCTCAAAGCTGAAGATGCAGGCAACATCCCGTGAAACATACTTACCTTAAGACTATAAAGTTCTACTCTTTTTTACTTTCTCTACACATACTATGTACATTGTAATGCACCCAAAAATTTAATATCAAGGTTTCACCAGAAATATGAGGGCCGTTCAGAAAGTAGCCTCCAGTTGATTGCAAGAAATTCACCAAGTTAAATAAAAATATTTTAATATATACATATTACAACTACATCTTTGCACTATTTTTCTACATAGTTTCCATAACGATTGAGGCACTTATCGTATCTGTTCACAAGCTTTGAAATTCCTTCTGCATAAAAATCACCCGCTTGTGCCTGGAGCCAGCCTGTGACCGCATCTTTGAGCTCTTCGTCGTCATCAAACCGCTGGGACCCGAGCCATTTCTTCATATGCATGAAGAGGTGATAATCGCTTGGCGCCAGATCTGGGCTGTAAGGTGGATGGTTGACAACGTCCCACTTGAAGGACCCAAGAAGGGCTGTTGTTCTGCGAGCAGAGTGAGGACGGGCGTTATCGTGCAAAAAAACGATACCGGAAGTCAGCATACCACAGCGTTTGTTCTGTATAGCCCGTCGTAATTGTTTTAGTGTTTCACAGTACACGTCTTGATTAATGGTCGTCCCACGTTCCATGAATTCAACCAACAACACCCCTTTTGCATCCCAAAACACCGTTGCCATCAATTTTCGGGCAGAAAAATCTTGCCGGGCTTTTGTTGGTTTGGTAGGCGAATTTGAATGTGCCCACATCTTTGATTGTTCTTTTGCCTCAGGGTTCACGTACTTAATCCAGGTTTCGTCCCCAGTCACGATTCTGTTTAACAATGGTTCACCTTCGGCCTCATAACGTGACAGAAAGTCTAATGCAGAGGCCATTCTTTGAGTTTTGTGGTGGTCGGTAAGAATTTTGGGCACCCATCGTGCACAGAACTTACGGTAACCCAATCTTGCTGTCACTATCTCGTACAAGAGAGTCTTAGAAATCTGTGGAAAATCAGTAGACAACTCCGACATTGTTAAACGTCGGTTTTCACGAACTTTTGCATCAACTGTCTGAACGAGTTCGTCCGTGACCAATGATGGTCTACCACTCCTCTCTTCATCATGAACGTTTTCTCGTCCACTTTTAAATAAACGTACCCATTCACGGACCACTCCTTCACTCATAACTCTTGGTCCGTACACGGCACAAAGCTCACGATGAATAGCTGCTGCAGAATATCCTTTGGCTGTAAAAAACCTTATAACAGCACGCACTTCACATTTGGCGGGGTTTTCTATTGCAGTACACATTTCAAACGGCCACAAACACTAAACTAGCGCAGGTACGACTTTCACTCGACCACGGCTTGATGCCGACTGACCTGCTGAGTGCGTGAATGCACAGATGGCGTCGCTACTCCCCCCACTACCCGCACTGTGACCGATCGGAGGCTACTTTCTGAACGGCCCTCGTACATGTTTAAGGAGCCCCTGAATAAAAAAAAAACAAACTATTTTTAGAAAAATTTGGGGGGGGGGAGCAGCATAGCTCAAAAATGAAAAGCCCATTAAATCCAAAACTTGGTATTTAAGTTCAGTATCTTCCAAGGATGCAATACAAAAATTTTCAAGAAAATCCCCCCATCCCCCTTCACAAGGAAAAATTTTCAAACATTTTTATTTTCTTAAAAATGGCTCGTAACAATTTCAATTAAAATATTGCATATTAAAGATATTTACATGACAAATAAAATGTATAGCTTCAATTTTCTGGAATAGCCTCTGAAGTCATTTTATTCTCGATGATTTTGCAAAATTTTGCATATCTGGTAAAGCGTAACATACACAAAAACTTTCTTCACAAAAAGTGTATAGCTCATTAAAACACAATTTTTTTTTTTTTTTTTTTTTTTTTTTGGTAGTCTTTAATGCCCGCTTTAACTGCTTATGGCACCGCAGGCAGTACACAATTTATGTTACATAAAATTTTTTCATGGAAATGACCATTTTTGAGATCTTTGTTGTTACTATTTTCAGCTTATTTTTCTCAACGGAAGTTCAATCACATAACAAGCTGATTTTAAAAGATTTGCCTATCACTTTAGCCTATGGTACTGCCTTATTTCCTTCTACTTACAAGGAAGCAAGTAATGAGACCCTTTCTCCTAACTTTTTCTTGATTAGCATTAAGTAAATAGAAGAATAAGCTTTTAAACAATAGTTTATTGTAGAGATGTAGAGAGTCATGTGAATGGAACACATCATATTTTTTAATTTAATTTTTGAGCTTACCAAGGCTCTTGATCTGGATCAAAAACACATGGAATGGAACTATCAGAACAAGACTCTTGATCTGGATCAAAAAGACATGAAATGGAAATATCAGAACAAGGCTCTTGATCTGGACCAAAAGCACATGAAATGGAAGTATCAGAACAAACTCTTGATCTGGATCAAAAACACATGGAATGGAAGTATCAGAACATGGCTCTTGATCTGGATCAAAAACATGGAATGGAACCATCAGAACAAGACTCTTGATCTGGATCAAAAACACATGGAATGGAACCATCAGAACAAGACTCTTGATCTGGATCAAAAACACATGGAATGGAAGTATCAGAACAAGACTCTTGATCTGGATCAAAAACACATGAAATGGAACCATCAGAACAAGACTCTTGATCTGGATCAAAAACACATGGAATGGAAGTATCAGAACAAGATACTTGTTCTGGATCAAAAACACATGGAATGGAAGTATCAGAACAAGATACTTGTTCTGGATCAAAAACACATGGAATGGAACTATCAGAACAAGACTCTTGATCTGGATCAAAAATACATGGAATGGAAGTACCAGTACAAGGCTTGACACATGTTAGAAGCAATGTATAAGATTTTTTGCGCCGGCTTGTGACCACACATGAAAGTTGGGTCCACTACTATACCCTAGAGCCAAAGTGGTGTAAGCATGCTGATTCTCTGCCACCAAAGAAAGCAAAGACAATTTGTTCAGCCGGAAAGGTCATGGCATTAGTTTTCTGAAGAGGATTCTGTTTGTCCATTATCTTCCCAGTTGGCAACATCTACTGGAGAGTTTTATTCTACCTCCTGGACCAATTACAACAAAATATAATGAAAAAAGTCACGTTTAGCAAGAAAGAAAGTCATCTTCCATCAAGACAATGCACACCCCACACACATGCTGTCGCTATGACAAAATTACACAAACTAAGGTATGAATTGTTGCTAAACTCGCCTCCTTCGCCTGATATGGCTCAGTCAGACTTCCATCTCTTCTCAAGCTGTGAATATTCCTTGGTGGATAAAGATTCAATTCAAATAAAGAATTCGTAGCCAAAGTTGCCAAGTATTTTGCAGGCCTGGAGAAATCTCATTTTAGAGATGGATGACGGCATTGGATATCACTGGACCAAAGGCATTTATCTACAAGGAGATTATACTGAAAAATAAAAAAAGTTCCAGCGTCCTAAGAACTTTTTTTCTATTCTGTTTCGAGAACTTATCAAACCAACCTCATATTTAACTTTGAAAAATTAAACCACATTCTTGCATTATTAATTTAGAGGAATTAAGTACTACATTTATTTGGTAACAATAATATAGTTATTAAATGTTCCCAACAAATGCTTTGTGGCAGAGTCTATACTTACAGTCCCATCTATAGTCCTGAATCTGCAACTCCACCAGGTTCAGTTCCTTAGGGAAGATGTTGGTCTGTGTTCTGGGATAACTGTGTATACTTACTGCCCCATCTGGACTCCTGAACCTGCAATTCCATCAAGTTCAGTTCCTTAGGGAAGATGTTGGTCTGGGATAACTGTGTATACTTACTGCCCCATCTGGAGTCCTGAATCTGCAACTCCACCAGGTTTCTCAAGTTCAGTTCCTTAGGGAAGATGTTGGTCTCTGTTCTGGGATAACTGATAAAGCCCTGTGTGTAAAGCTTCTCTGCGACTCTCATTATCTCCTTGGCGTTGATCTTCAACTTCTTGGATCCCACTTTCTCCAGCTCCTGTGTCACAACAATAATATTCATCATCTCATTATTGGAACAGACTATTGGACATAACATTAACATGCAATTGTATTTTAATGTCCTTTAACCTTGTTGGCATGTCAGACCATGAATGAAATTGGTGAAATCATGCTCAAATGATCTCAGGGTCCATGAAGCTCAGGATAAGGGAAAATTCTGAAAAAACTGAATATTTGGTAGCTGACCCTAAGCAAGATTTGAACTCACAACTTGTTGAGGCAAGCTAATGGAAAATTGTGATGAGGTGAAAATTTCAAATGAAAGGCTTGGCCATGCAGAAAATTTCAGGCATGTTTTCTGCAACAGCAGCACTTTAAACAATCAGAAACAAAACCAAGTTGATATTCAAGTTTAGTATCTCCCAAGGATGCAACACAAAGATTTTCAAAAAAATCCTCACACCCCCAACTACCAAGTACCCTTTTCATTGAACATTTTGATTGCCTCAAGAATGGCTCAAATGGTTTTTATTAAAATGGACATTTACATGACACAAAAATTCTTTTTTTGGAAATAGCCTCTGAAGACCTCTTTATAGTAGATGATTTTTTTTTAATTTTGCATAACTAGTAAACTGTAAGAGATAGACAAAAACTTACTTCGGAAAAAATGTAGATTTTGGTAAAACACATAACTTATACCATATACGTTTTTCTTGTATACATATTGGTTTCATTTTTAAACTATCTAACTTTTCTCAAATGGGACCATGTAAAGTAAACTGAACTTTAATTGTTTCTTTAGTATTCCCTTATTTCTCTTCTACTTACAAGGAAGCAAGTAATAAGACAATTTGTGTTAATGTTTATCTAGATTAAAATGCTACATGTTTTGTTTGTGGAGCAAGTAGAGAAAGTACTGTGATTATTTCATGAGCTGGGCACATATTTAATTACTGTGTTTCCCTCATTATCAAAAACTACAATGTGACATTGGATACACAAAAAATAAATTCAATTTGAGGAAATTATTAAATAAAGCAGCGAGTGAGAGATACAATGTTTGTTTGAGAGCAGAAGGCCAACTGCCAGAGCGCAAGAGTGCGTTACTATATAAAGTAATGAGTCAGTATATAACAACATGGTACCAAGCTGATACTCACAACAGTGTCGAGAGGTAGAGGTCTCCACTTGCTCTTTGGTTTCGTCTGAACATCTTCCACTTGAGCCTCAGATGTTTCTGTACACTTGTCATGTAGCACTTGACAGGCCAGCTCGTCAAACACATGCACACGCTTCCATCTGAAGTCAACCGTCAGCTCGTTCTGTGTGTGAGTCACTGCAACATAATATTGTAGTCCATCACAAATAACTAAAAAAATGAAAACTTGACTAAATACCAAACTTAGTATTTAAGTTTCAGTATCTTCCAAGGATACAACACAACCATTCTTGAGCGATTTCCCACCCCAACTACCCTTTATAACAACATTTTTTGAAAATTTCAATTTTCTCAAAAACACTCAAAATTCAGATTAAAAATAGATGTTTAAGATATTTTAATGATAAATAAAAAATGTTATATACATACTGGTTGATAAGTCCCAGGCCTCTCAATGAAAACAGCATTTAAAAAAAAAAAAAATTGCTTTATTTCTCAACATAATCTCCAGAAAGTCTAATACATTTGTCATATTGGTATTCTAATTTAATTAAACCATCTCTATAGTGCGATTTATCAAGGTCCTCAAAATAGCTTTTTACCGCATCAATGACCTCATTGCTGTGAAATCTTCGTCCTCAAAAATATTTTTTGAGGTTTGGGAACAGGTGGCAATCACTGGGTGCTAGATCTGGTGAATAGGGTAGATGTTCAAGCAATTCCAACTTTAATTCGCACATTTTTCCCATTGCAAAGACTGAACGATGGGCCGGAGCATTGTCATGATGAAACAAGATTTTTTTTTGGTCCCAAATGAGGTTTTTTTCTTTACACCTCATCACTCAAACGTTGCAGTAAGCTTGCATAATAGTCACCAGTGATACTTTTACCCTTTTCCAAGTAACCAATACAAACAATTCCCTGTACATTCCAGACAACACTTGCCATAACCTTGTTAGTGACAAAATTAACTTTACCTTTTTTGGAGATGGTTCACCTGACGCAATCCACTGTTTTGACTGTGATTTACTTTCTGGAGTGAAGTGATGTATCCAAATTACATCCGTGGTAATAAGCCGTCTCAAAAACTCACTGGGATTTTTACGGTAAAGGTCCACTTTCTTAACAGAAACTGTTTTTCTTTGCAATTTCTGATCAGGTATCAACAAACGTGGCACCCATCTTGCACAGACCTTGTGAAAACCCAAAACATTAATTAAAATATTACCTGCATGTTCTTTTGATATGTTTACAGCCTCTGCTATCTCAAACAACTTTAATCTGCGGTCTTCCAGTACTAAACAATGAATTTTTTCAATGATCTCTGGAATTATCACTTCTACAGGGCGCCCAGAGCAAGGCTCATCACTAGTGCTCGTACGTCCCATTTTAAACTCTGCAACGCATCTGTTAATCATTGAATATGAAGGGGCAAAGTCTTTCAATGTACTGTCCATTTCCTCCTTGATTTCTTTAGGCGTTAAGCCTTTCAAATGGAAGTATTTAATCACTGCTCGTTTTTCCAAATCCTTCATTTTCATGAAAACTCTAAAGTTGTTTTGCTTAAAATGCTTATATTGGAAAACTAAACAAGCTATTGACCTGTAACTAAGGATACAAGCTAGTCTAGAGTTAAACTGTAGGATGCTACTGTCTAACTGGCCTGTGTGAGGCCCGGGCCTCATATGTGTATCTGTGTGAGTTTGAAGTAACATAGGGTTGTTAAATTATAAGGTAACCCCTCCTCACTTTTTAGTTAATGTTAGAAACGCATTGACCAGGTTGTTGTCGCTCACTGGCAACATGAGCTGTAGTGTACGTGGTTAGAGCCCCAGAAATAAAACTCAGGACTAGTCAGGCCCCTCTCCTTGTACATGACAGGCATTTACTATGACCCCAATGCTGGTTACCCTAGCCTCTGATAAACCGTAACAGTAATGGAAATGTAAATGGCGTGTTATTTATGGATGCTCTTTAAATGCTGTGGTTCTCAGCATCCTATTCTAAATTGGACGTGAAAGACCGCTTAATTTTGCTCAGAGGCCTCTCTATAAGGCTTGAGGCTGTTTTACGTGCCATAAATCTACGACACGGGACCAACGGCTTTACTTCCCTTCCAAAGGAAGCCACGCTAAGGATTTTTACACCTGAAAAAATCCATCGTCTTCCTCCAGGTTTGAACCCGGGAACTTGGATATATGAAGTTAGCATGGTAACCATTACACCACAGAGGGTGACCCTTAACAGTAACTTACTATACCAAAAAAAATGCACATCTTGTTCAAATACAAAACTCATGTCACATGTAATTTTTTTTTGTGAGGTTAACCATTTCCAAGATATTTCTGTTATTGACCTATACTTTTCTCAAATGGGAAGTTGTTGTTCAATTTTCTTTTTCCTGGTCAAAGAAATAGAATGGAATTTCAATACCATCACATACTCACCAGCTCTTTTAAGTATAGTATTGCTTGAGCAATGAGAATGTGTCTACAAGGGAAATACATAATAATAAAATCATATCTGCAGAAGAATAAGGTTTTGTAAGAAAGGCATGTTCCCACCTTTAAGCTTCCAGAATTTCTCTGGAATGAAGTCCTTGATAGCGTTATATCTCTCCACTACAAATCCCAGGGTCGGGAACTGGCAGCTGCCATAGCTGATGAGGGACTCCTTCAAGTTCTCAGGGAACACTTGCTGCAGTCTCAGGGTCTGGAATCTTGTGAATGCAGCACCTTACACAAAACACAATATCAGATGTGAGACTGAAATGTGGTGATATGAGACTGAAATGTGCTGATATGAGACTGAAGCGTGGTGATATGAGACTGAAGAGTGGTGATATGAGACTGAAAGTGCTGATATGAGACTGAAATGTGCTGATATGAGACTGAAGAGTGGTGATATGAGACTGAAAGTGCTGATATGAAACTTGCTGCAGTCTCAGAGTCTGGAATCAGCACCTTACACAAAACACACTGTGTAGATGCAAGCATCCCAAATTACCAAGTGAAGCACAGTGAGTCACTGGGACGGACAACTAGTGTCATTGGTGTTTGTTTGTTTTTGTGTGTGTGTGTGTGTGTGTGTGTGTACGTGTGTCTGTTGTGTGTGTGTGTATGCGTGAGCGTGCAGGAGTGTGTGTTTGTGTGTGTGCATGTGTGTGTTTGTGTGTGTGCGTGGGTGGTGTGCATGAATAGGTTTGGGTGTGCAGGTGTGAGATTGAGTGCATGTGCCCGTGCCTGCGTGCGTGTGTATCTCATGCTCAACAGTTAATAAATGATGAGATCATTCTCCTTCTTGCTTCCCAATATTTTGAAGTTAGAGTTTTGAAAGCCATAACGGAATCACACAATTTTTAGATGTTCATGTCCATTTCTTCTTCTTTGGAGTACAATAAACAACTTGCTACTATTGCAATTTTCAAAAGATGCTTATTCAAACAGTCATGTTCTGTGATCAATCGAAATGCAGCAACAAAGGATTTTCTTGGTAAATCAGCAACTATTGACGCATCATCCAAAATGTCCTTCCATTTCGAGTGTTCATTACGAAGTGTTATCTGTTGATTATAATTTGAAGTTATTTCTCTTTTAAAAGAATTAAAATTTTAATTGATTCATAAGATACATTGTGTTTTATCATTAAATTCAGTTTATATTCTTTCTTTACTAAAATGTCAGTCATTTCATTTCCAAAAACATCACAGCATGCAAAAATGTTAATTGGCTGCCAAAGGTAAATGTTTTCCATCAGAGGGGAGAGCCTTTATTTCCTCTACAATACAGGCTTCACAGGAACCAGTCTGGATGACCCATCCCTTGCCTTCCAGCTGTTCAACTAAAGGGACTCATCAGCATGATGACCTTTTCCTGTTTCTCCTTTCCTATCCAGTCTTCCTTGATTGAATTTTGTTTTCTTCAACCCTTAGAGCATTCAAGGCCTATGTGCTGACCTGCAATGGCATAATGTTGTCCTGCTGGCTAAATCTGAGAGACGTTGATGATTCAACTGCCAACCTTAAAAAGTGTTCAAATTTGCTCATGGTTCCTCAATGGAAAATGGTGAACGCTCTAAGACAAAAAGGATGAGTTGCTACAGAACAGTTGGAGACAAACACAGAAATTGCTATCAGTGCCGTTATTACTGATGTTGAGGACACTCATGTAACTATATATAAGTATTATTAGAGTTGACTGTAACACTTTTACATCACTTACATTTTATAATTAAGGACATGTTTCAGTGTTGTCGTGGATAGGTTTGCCTCTGGTGGTGCATTTAAGAATCTCTGGACCAGCAAGTCTCAACAAACTCAAAAAAACCTCAAAGAACAGAGTATTACCCTAGCACCTACAAATAATTTCTTTATTAAAAATCTCCTGCATTCAAAAGTCAAAGATGTAATTGCAACAGATAACAGAGTTGATCACTATATACCAGATAAACTACTTGGATGTGATAAATTGTACATAGGGAAAACAAAGAGACAAGGAACACTTCAGGAACATAAAATTAAAACAGGAAGTGGTATGACATTTCTGGACATAACCCACAACATAAGAAAGAGTTTGGAATTAGAAACCTGGGAGAATATCCACATCTGGAAAAACAGCAGACATTTAATGAACTTGGAGATCCCGCCCGGAGACACGCTCATCCAGAGATTCTTAAATGCACCACCAGAGGCGAACCTGTCCAGCAGAACAGCTGCAAGCCATGACACCAGTAGTCGAGGAAAAGTTGATAACAGAGCTTCCAAACGTGAACTTAATTATAAAATGTAAGTGATATACTTATAATTGGGTGCCAGGTTTGAACCTCACAAACTGGTGGCATTTTTGGAAAGCATCATTACAGGAGACCTTCAATACAAGCAACAGTCAATGGTATTGTGTTCGTCTCCCACAAAACCATCCACTTTCACGAGGCAGCGTCACATTATTACTAAGTTGAAATAAAGTCAATGGCGTTGTGTTTGTCTCCCACAAAAACACCCACTTGCACGAGGCAGCGTCACATTATTACTAAGTTGAAATAAAGTCAATGGCGTTGTGTTTGTCTCCCACAAAACCATCCACTTGCACGAGGCAGCGTCACATTATTACTAAGTTGAAATAAAGTCGATGGCGTTGTGTTTGTCTCCCACAAAACCATCCACTTGCACGAGGCAGCGTCACATTATTACTAAGTTGAAATAAAGTCAATGGCGTTGTGTTTGTCTCCCACAAAACCGTCCACTTGCACGAGGCAGCGTCACATTATTACTAAGTTGAAATAAAGTCAATGGCGTTGTGTTTGTCTCCCACAAAACCGTCCACTTGCACGAGGCAGCATCACATTATTACTAAGTTGAAATAAAGTCAATGGCGTTGTGTTTGTCTCCCACAAAACCGTCCACTTGCACGAGGCAGTAACTCAAGTTCTCTGTCAGCAACTTATGGATGTTTGCCTCATCACAGTTTTCAACATTTCTCTCACAACTTGCACTTTTATGCAGTAAGCTGGTTTAATATTTTTATTTTGAATGATGTACCCAAGACCATATTTTCATGTGCTTTTCAAACAGCCTTTACAAGCAATTGTAAATTAAGTTAATTACTTCATCATCTGATGATAATGTTTCTCTCTTACTCCCTACGGCAGTGGTTTTATGAATTTAGTGATCAGATTTTCTTGCAATGGGATCTCAAAGTTCATTAATCTTGGATAAAATTTCCAAAGAAATATTTTGTCACAAATATTTAAATTGGTGCCTGGCTAACAAGCATTGCTATGTTAGCACTTTTGTGTCAAAAAATGAGCAACAACTACTGATTTTTCTTCTTCCCTGGATTTGTTGTTTCTAGTGTTTCTTAAGCCTTGTTTCTATGTTTTACCCACATATATTTGATCACATTCTTTGCAATCTATTCTATAAATACTGAATTTTTTATGAGCTGCCACTTTTTATTTTTGGTTTGACTTTGTGAGGAATTTTATGTTCAATTTATTTTTGGGGATGAGTGTTATGCTGCTGACTTTGAAAATCTTTTGGAAGTTGTATGTGCCCATAGACAGAAGGTGACCTTCTTGAACAGCACATTTTGTTTTTGTAGTTTGACGGTTGTATTTGCTTGTATCATTTTTTGTTGCCTGAATTTTCTGATTGACATCCTTACATCCCCTTCTTTTCTTATTCTCCTTGCCCTCTCCTTGTTTTACTTCTAGTGTCTATGAAATAGATGTTAGAACAGGTTTACCACATCTGTACACTGTCCATATCCTTCTCTCTCCTAACTCTTCAGATGCTTGGATGCTATTTGTTAGCACTTTCTGAAAACTGTTGCCATTTATTTGCTGTAGTTGGCAGATATTGCTGCAATCAGCTCCACATATAATACGGAATATCAACAGGTCCTCCACAGTAACAAGAACAGGTCGTGAGGGTCACTTACCCAGATAAGGTTTTCCTTATGCTGAGAACATGAATGAACACAACTGTTTAAATAGAACATGAGAGAAGTGGCAGTTTTAGGTTGTGGTCGTTACCTATCCTCAAGTCCAGCTCCTGTCTAACGTCAACAGCAGCACTCACTTTCTCATCTGGCACTCCCAAATTCTGAATGGCTCTACGTACAGATGCTCTTGTTATTTCTGAGAACTTGGCTCTGAAACAAAAAATGCTTCATGTGCTACATTCACATTACTACAGCTCCTCATCAAGACACAAATGTCATACACAAGAAGCTATTTTAATTACAACAGGACAGCAATGACACATTCACTCACTTATTGTACCCACTATTGCTAATTCAGATAAACATTAACACAAATTGTCTTATTACTTGCTTTCTTGTAAGTACAAGGGAATATACTAGGATAAAGTGATAGTCAAATGTTTAAAAGCTGCTTGTTATGCAAGAACCATTAAAGTGCATGTCTGCAAATCCTTGAACATGGACAGCACCTGACTGGTACAACGCAATGTCATTGACCTGAAGAACATGCGACCCTGACCTGACTTCAACAACCTCACATGTTGGATTAGCGAATGTCTTAACCTGCTGCTTATCAAGCCTACAGCCAGAGTTACACAATATTAAATCATGACTGTAATAATTTCACTACAGCCCAAGTTACACAATATTAATCAGGCCTGTATTAACTTCACTACAGAGTTACACAACATTAAATGTTGCCTGTAATAATTTCACTACAGCCAGAGTTACACAATATCAAATCATGCCTGTAATGATTTCACAACAGAGTTACACAATATCAAATCATGCCTGTAATAATTTCACTACAGAGTTACACAATATTAAATGTTGCCTGTAATAATTTCACTACAGCCAGAGTTACACAATATCAAATCATGCCTGTAATAATTTCACTACAGAGTTACACAATATCAAATCATGCCTGTAATAATTTCACTACAGAGTTACACATTATTAAATCATGCCTGTTATGATTTCACTACAGCCAGAGTTACACAATATTAAATGTTGCCTGTCAGCTTACTTCTCACTTATAGTGTACTGTATATTCACACATTTGGGATTATTATAGTACCATATTAATATGAGAACCAAACCATTTTTTGTTTTCAAAATGTTAATCTAGAAAATTGGAGGTCTGTTGCATTCACAAAATACATTTTCTGAATAGCATGCAGGAAAAAGTAAGTTTCAAATTTTGTGAGGCTGGCAGTACTGAAGCCTGGGGGAAAGGATTACTGCCAAGGTAGATTTTATGTATTTCATTCTTGTCACAAGATCTAGAGGGATTGTAAGCATTCTCATTGGAAACAATTTTTCTCTCTGAGACCAAAATAAAAATGGTTGTGAAACAAAACATAGAAAATAAGTTATTTTTAGTGATGAAGTCTTGTAATGTATAAATGGTGAATAAAATGTGAATCTGAAAGAACGATGTTATCCACTCTGTTGTTGCAGCTATGCTGCTGTCAGTAAACCCCCCCCTATCTCTATCTTCCCCTCCCCCTTTCCCTCTCTCTCCCTCCCCCCCCAAGACACACACACCTGCATTCCATCTCACTCCCACCCTTTAAGTGAAATTCTGCACAAATTTGAACTGGGTAAAAGTGTTTACAATGATGTTAGTGATGTTAGGAATGTTTTCTAATTACAAAATCGATTCCATCATCATAATCATCAACACATCCCACTGTTACATTTACATTGAGTGGCCCTCTATAGGAAATTAAATACTAAATCAAATCACATAAAAAAAAAAAAAATTTTAAGTATAGAAAATATAAAAGGTATTTTAGTATAAGTAATACCATGAGTGTTTTCATGTTGTGGATAATTCACGACCAGAGCAAACCTACGTGAACCAATTGTCCTAAGAGACAAAAACACAAGTTTTCAGTGAAATAGAGTATTAATAATTTATAATATAATGGAAGGTGACACATTCAACCACGTTTATTTACCGAATTGTTCTTCACTGCCTCCTGAATTAAACAAAAGAACATCAGGTACAACAAGATTTCAAAGAAATGAACATTAGCAGCACGCCCCAAGTCAGATGACTGCGATTGGTTGAAATTGCCATTGCATTGCATTTTAATAGTAGAGCTAAATGGTTAACTTAAGTGTACCTTAGTTATTTCAAAATATGTGTGCAACACTTTAAATTTCTTCTTTTTATAGAGATGTTACAATTCAGGGGTCATCTTGTATTTGCATGTTCCCCAGAATGACATGCAACTAGAAATCCAGAGTGATGTATTTCTAAAACATAATTGGAAGTTTTGGAGCCCCTCTAAGGGCCTTTGCTGAAGTTGTTATCATGCCAAAGTGCAAAGTGCTGGATTGTCCTAGTGAAGGATTTAACAGAAACTCGTGTTTATATTTATTACCATGTGTTCAATTTTTGGGAAATAGCCTCTCCAAGACCTTCTCATTCTGAGTGAGTGTTGCATAACTCACAAATTGAAATAGACAATTATAAATCCACAACACAAAAAAAAGTAGATTTCATTGAAACATGCAATTTATGTCATATACATTTTTTCTGTGGAGTTGACTGTTTCTGAAATATTCCTTGTTATTGGTTTCAATTTTAAAATACATCAACTTGTCTGATATAGTAATTTGTCAACTCCTGGCCATCCAAAGAAATGAATTTCAGTCACATAGCAACCAGCTTTTTAACAAGTTGACTATCACTTTAGTGTATTCCCTTTTCCCATTTATAGGGACATTAAATTGTAAGGTAACCCCTGCTACGCGAGAAATCAGAGTGTCACCGGCTAAATATGTATCTTAAGATAAATTACATGAATGTTGACCTGCTCAGGTATGGACAGTACAATTTGCAAAAATAATCTCGCTCACTTGTCTAGGCGTAGCAACAGGAATCCTATCACTAAAATTAACTTGTTATACTGCCTGTTTGGGAGCAGTAAGGCCTCCAGTGTGACTCTGGTCTAAGCTTAGCAGCGGGAATCCTATCACTAAGTTTAACTTGTTATACTGCCTGTTTGGGAGCAGTAAGGACACCAGTGTGACTTTGGTCTAAGTTTAGCAGCAGGAATCCTATCACCAAGTTTAACTTGTTATACTGTCTGTTTGGGAGCAGCAGTAAGGACACCAGTGTGACTTTGGTCTAAGTTTAGCAGCAGGAATCCTATCACCAAGTTTAACTTATTATACTGTATGTTTGAGAGCAGCAGTAAGGACTCCAATGTAACTCTGGTCTAAGCTTAGCAGCAGGAATCCTATCACTAAGTTTAACTTGTTATACTGTCTGTTTGGGAGCAGCAGTAAGGACACCAGTGTGTCTTTGGTCTAAGTTTAGCAGCAGGAATCCTATCACCAAGTTTAACTTATTATACTGTCTGTTTGGGAGCAGTAAGGACACCAGTGTGACTCTGGTCTAAGTTTAGCAGCAGGAATCCTAGCACTAAGTTTAACTTGTTATACTGTCTGTTTGGGAGAAGCAGTAAGGACTCCAGTGTGACTCTGGTCTAAGCTTAGCAGCAGGAGTCCTAACTTGTTATATTGTTGTTTGGGAGCAGCAGTAAGGACTCCAGTGTGACTCTGGTCTAAGCTTAGCAGCAGGAGTCCTAACTTGTTATATTGTTGTTTGGAAGCAGCAGTAAGGACTCCAGTGTGACTCTGGTCTAAGCTTAGCAGCAGGAGTCCTAACTTGTTATACTGTCTGTTTGGGAGAAGCAGTAAGGACTCCAGTGTGACTCTGGTCTAAGCTTAGCAGCAGGAATCCTATCACTAAGTTTAACTTGTTATACTGTCTGTTTGGGAGCAGCAGTAAGGACTCCAGTGTGACTCTGGTCTAAGCTTAGCAGCAGGAATCCTAACTTGTTATACTGTCTGTTTTGGAGCAGCAGTAAGGATTCCAGTGCACCTTTGCTGGTGACACTCTTTTCTCTCGCGCAGAGGAGAGAAGGGTTACCTTATAATTTAATGACCTTATAGTTACAAGGAAGCAGGTAATAAGACAATTTCTGTTAATGTTTATCTCAATTAGCATGATGTAGGTAAAAGAATAAGGCTATCAACAATAATTTGTCATGGAGATGTAGAGAAAGTCATGTGAATGGAATACAATTATACTGAAGTTTTGGTGCAGTATGCTATAGTGTTCCGCAATGCCAAGCCGCCAGTGATAAATGTCAAACAGGCATTGTTGCACATGTTACAGATTGCAAAACAATTCAATACTACTAGACAAGGTATTAAAAATCTTACGTGTTACACTCACATGACTTTCTCTAGCTACTCTATAAATGCACGTCTTACAAAAGATAATTCTTCTTTCAACACCACCTTAATCGAGATATACATTAGCAGAATTTTGTTACTTAGTTCCTTATAAGTAGACTGGAACTAAGGGAATGCACTAGGCTAAAGTGATAGTCAAATGTTTTAAAAGCTGTCGTTATGCGATTGTCATTGCAAATACCTCTTTGCTTGGCCAGGTTAGAACAAAAGAAAAACGAACACTCCCGTCTGTGAAAAGTATAAGTGCTTCACAACTGAAACTAATAACAAGGAATACCTCTAAAACGGTAAGTTCCACGAATACAGTGTATATGACATAACTTGCATATTTTAATGAGATCTACATTTTTTGTATAGTAAATTTTTTTCTATCTCTTACGGTTTACTAGTTATTCTAAATTAAGCAAAATTCATCCAGAATAAACAGGTGTTTAGAAGCTATTCCCAGAAAATTCAAGATATTCATTTTATTTGTGACAGAAATGGCTTTAATGTGTGATATTTTAATCAAAATCATTAGAGCCACTTTTAAAAATACAAAATTTTCGAAAAATTTTCCATGTAAAGGGTAGTTAGGCGTGGGGGGGATTTTCTTGAAAATCTTTGTGTCGCATCCTTGGAAGATACCAAACTTAAATACCAAATTTGGTATTTAACCGTCTTTTCGTTTTTGAGCTATGCTGTCCACCTGTTTCTGAAAATGCTTTTTTTGGACAGGGGGACCTAATACATGTATTTTCGGTGAAATCTCAACATTGAATTTTTGGGTGGAACACAATATTTCTCTATCCCTATGTACATTGTACATATGGGGCTAGAGAAGGTAAAAAATGGAAAGTATGAAGAAGCAAGTTTGTCAGTTACCTGTATATTCTGAGATTGGACTTGACTGCAGTACAAACTTGTATCACTTCAAAGCCAATGTTCTCTCCCTCTCTGTCACAGTCGGTCCAGATGATGAGGACCCCACAGCTTCTGACCTCGCGCTCCAGCGTTCTCTGTAACAAAGTGATGGTGGTTCTGATATCAGCACAACATGTACTGGTACACTAATGCCATTCAACACAATCTCATCTTTCCTGACCACTTACATTTCTTTCTTACTGTCCATAAAGTTCCAACTGGTATTCCTGCACATCAATAACCTGAACATTCCACCGTTACATATTGGGCTCAATTCCCAATTGAAACCAAGCAATTCCTTCTCTTCACAAACTTTACGATATAACTCTTTTGCTGGTTGCTTGTAGAGGGTAAGTGACTTTTTATCCCAGCATTTGCCCATTCATATTCTCTAGCCTGTTTCTTATTATTTTCCAAATTCTCTTTACTAATTTCATTCGGGAACCGACATATCTCCTAACAGAGTTATCATTAACATTTCTTTAATTTTTTCAAACCATGTATTTATCTCCGAGTTTTTGAAATTCAAACACATATTTAATACATCACTGTTAGATAACTCCCAGATTCAAAAAGATTATTTTAATACACTTTCAATTAGTAATCCCCTTATGCTCATTTTTCCCAACTTCCTGCATTTTTAGTATTCTGATTAATACTGGCAATTAAATATAGAGCAACAGCACAGGTAGGACATGTGTATTTGTGCTAAGCTAATACATACCAGAGTATGACTCATACCCATATACACATTTCAGTTCCGTAAAACACACAAATAGGTAATACAAAATTAGAGTAATGCCTCTGTTATGCTGTTTAAGATATTGGTAGAGGTATCATCCTTGTTACTTCACTATCAACACTCTGGTGCTAGAGAACTCCAGTTTGTAACATGGTGGTGTATCATCCTTGTTAATCACTATCAACACTCTGGTGTTACAGAACTCTGATTTGTAACATGAATGTGGTGGTGTATCATCCTTGTTGATCACTATCAACACTCTGGTGTTACAGAACTCTGATTTGTAACATGTAACATAGTGGTGTATCATCCTTGTTGATCACTATCAACACTCTGGTGTTACAGAACTCTGATTTGTAACATGTAACATAGTGGTGTATCATCCTTGTTGATCACTATCAACACTCTGGTGTTACAGAACTCTGATTTGTAACATGTAACATAGTGGTGTATCATCCTTGTTGATCACTATCAACACTCTGGTGTTACAGAACTCTGATTTGTAACATGAATGTGGTGGTGTATCATCCTTGTTAATCACTATCAACACTCTGGTGTTACAGAACTCTGATTTGTAACATGTAACATGGTGGTGTATCATCCTTGTTGATCACTATCAACACTCTGGTGTTACAGAACTCTGATTTGTAACATGTAACATAGTGGTGTATCATCCTTGTTGATCACTATCAACACTCTGGTGTTACAGAACTCTGATTTGTAACATGAATGTGGTGGTGTATCATCCTTGTTGATCACTATCAACACTCTGGTGTTACAGAACTCCAGTTTGTAACATGTAACATGGTGGTGTATCATCCTTGTTGATCACTATCAACACTCTGGTGTTACAGAACTCTGATTTGTAACATGTAACATAGTGGTGTATCATCCTTGTTGATCACTATCAACACTCTGGCGTTACAGAACTCTGATTTGTAACATGAATGTGGTGGTGTATCATCCTTGTTGATCACTATCAACACTCTGGTGTTACAGAACTCTGATTTGTAACATGAATGTGGTGGTGTATCATCCTTGTTGATCACTATCAACACTCTGGTGTTACAGAACTCCAGTTTGTAACATGTAACATGGTGGTGTATCATCCTTGTTACTTCACTATCAACACTCTGGTGTTACAGAACTCCAGATTGTAACATGTAACATGTGGTGTATCATCCTTGTTAGTTCACTATCAACACTCTGGTGTTACAGAACTCCAGATTGTAACATGTAACATGGTAGTGTATCATCCTTGTTACTTCACTATTAGCACTCTGGTGTTACAGAACTTCAAGTCGGGTGTAAAAATCCTTACCATGGCTTCCTTCGGAAGGGAAGTAAAGCCATTGGTCCCGTACTGTAGATTTACGGCACATAAAAGAACCTCAAGCCTGATAGAGAGGCCTCTGAGCAAAATTAAGCGGTCTTTCATGCCCAATTTAGAATGTGACGCTGAGAACCACAGTAGCTAAAGAGCATCCATAAATAACCCCCCATTTCATTTCTTTTCAGAAGCTTCGTTGTCCTAAACGCTGACGTCCTGGAAATGCCAACCTCTTGTCCTACACGTGACAATGATTTTTGTGGTGAGTGCTCTGAACAGGTCCCTACTTCATCAAGCTTCTCTTCTCACAGTACACTGTATTTTATAATATGTTTTGAGTTCATAAACAATCCTGTATGCTTGTCTCTAAGAACAAGTTCAAGAATAGTTGTCCGGCTAGGAATTGGAACACTGCAAAATTCTCTACGCAACTTCTTGCAGAAGAAAGTGTACTGAGCCATTAGAACTGGACAAGAAACAAGGCACAGACCAATTCAATTGACAGCAGTTTAAATAGTACAGTGCTATTCTCAGGTGCGCCACTTGGCACCCAGACCAACTCGACTGACAGCAGTTTAAGTAGTAGAGTGCTATTCTCAGGTGCGCCACTTGGCACCCAGACCAATTCGACTGACAGCAGTTTAATTAGTAGAGTGCTATTCTCAGGTGATCCACTTGGCACCCAGACCAATTCGACTGACAGCAGTTTAAGTAGTAGAGTGCTATTCTCAGGTGCGCCACTTGGCACCCAGACCAATTCGACTGACAGCAGTTTAATTAGTAGAGTGCTATTCTCAGGTGCGCCATTCAGCACCCAGTCCAACAATCACACAGACCAACTCGACTGACAGTAGTTTAAGGAGTAGAGTGCTATTCTCAGGCGCGCCACTCAGCACCCGTCCAACACTTACACAGACCAACTCGAGTAGAGTGCTATTCTCAGGTGCGCCACTCAGCACCCAGTCCAACAATCACACAGATCAACACTTACACAAACCAACATTCACACAGACCAACTCGACTGACAGTAGTTTAAGTAGTTGAGTGCTATTCTCAGGCGCGCCACTCAGCACCCAGTCCAACAATCACACAGATCAACACTTACACAAACCAACATTCACACAGACCATCTCGACTGACAGTAGTTTAAGTAGTAGAGTGCTATTCTCAGGCGCGCCACTCAGCACCCAGTCCAACAATTACACAGATCAACACTTACACAAACCAACATTCACACAGACCAACTCGACTGACAGTAGTTTAAGTAGTTGAGTGCTATTCTCAGGCGCGCCACTCAGCACCCAGTCCAACAATTACACAGATCAACACTTACACAAACCAACATTCACACAGACCAACTCGACTGACAGTAGTTTAAGTAGTTGAGTGCTATTCTCAGGCGCGCCACTCAGCACCCAGTTCAAGGCCACATTGAAATGGTCCGGTCGCTCAAGCAACGCACAGTACTATAATTAATATATTTAATTATTTATTATTATCCTTTTAATATCTTATTTTATTTTAATTTATTATTATTTATTATTTTAATCAATATTTAATATAATTTATTTTATTATTTATAATTATATATAAATTCTTTAATATTTATTTTAATTATACTATTGTTATTTATTTTATATTTATTATAATTATTATTTTTTTAAAATTATGTTTAAATATTTTATTAGTTTATCCCACAATCTTGTTACTATATTTCTATAGTTACATCATTTGAAATAAACATCAAACTATTACTAAAATTAAAAATTTTAAAATATTACTAGTAACCAGTTATTATAATTTAAGTTACTAATTAAAATATTCTTTTTAGAAAAAAAATTACACGAAAACCTAAACTTAAATTAAAATAATCAAAACTACAAACTACACTACTGTTTAATTTGCCGCTGGTAACTGGCAGCACACCGTGTTGGTAACCAATATTACTTCTTCCTACCCTTTTCTACTTTAACATCAAATGATTTAAATTTCTGCTCAATTGGTAAGTGTTCCACAATGTTATACCTAATAAAATCTTCTACTATTATTATTCTACTGTGCAATTAGTTGTTCTGTGACTTAGTTCTAATGTAACCCATGTGTAATTATTTTTCTATTTTCTATTGCATGCAATATTTAACTACATAACTCTTTAGTTGTAGATTAAACTACCCACTTTTACTGTACACTTTAAAAGTCATCACTTCTTTTAGCACTTGTAAGTTTTATATGTATTTTTAAGTCCTAAAATAAATACCTTAGTTCACATTTTTAACTCATCCTACACTACACATCAATAATTGTTTACTAATGGTTGTTTTTAATGATAACAATTATCCTTATTAATTTCTTTAAACATTATTCCCTCCTTATCACACTTATTCTACCTTTCCACTCACTTCGCCTTCTTACTTTGTCCCTGACCCTATATCTTTTCACTTCATCCCTGACCCAGCATCTTTGTCCATGTCACACCATCTTCCTACTTCATCCCTGTTCCTACATCTTCTCACTTCATCCCTGACCCAGCAGCATCTTTGTCCATGTCACACCATCTTCCTACTTCATCCCTGATACTACATCTTTTCATTTCATCCCTGACCCTGCATCTTCTTACTTTATCCATTTCACACCATCTTCCTACGTCATCCCTGATCCAACATCTCACTTCATCCCTGACCCTGCATCTTTTTACTTTGTACATGTCACACCATCTTCCTACTTCATCCCTAATCCTACATCTTCTCACTTCATCCCTGACCCTGCATCTTCTTACTTCGTCCATGTCACACCATCTTCCTACTTCGTCCCAGAATGCCATCTTCTGTCTCCATCCAGATATCACCTGATAATACTGCCTTATGGTTGACTTGTTATCATTGTTTACACGTCCTCTTCCTCTGTTTCACATTCTATTCCTTCTTCTTATACATCTCCCTCCATTTTATCTTGTCTTTGAATTGGATTAAAAATATTCCTGGGTCTTAAAACTCCACTTTTGGTAGCTGCTGTATGTTTTCTTGTACTCGTTTGGTATTATTTTTTCCCACCCTTTCGTACTTATTTTATTAGCTAAAGTTTCTAAAAATCCACAGAGTTCTTTATCTCTTAGTATTTTGTTTAAACATTTTACTGCCAATAAGGATCCATGTTCTGGAACATCACATATATCATGTGCCAATATAAGGTCCATGACTTTTACTTGCCTAATACTCACATGTTTGTGTATGTTATCTGTTCTTCTTCCTGTATCTATATTATTCCATTCATCTTGCCACTCATTTAACAGTTTGTTTTAATTTCTCTACACATAGTACTATGTACATAATGTATAGAGGAAGTATTGTATTCCACCCAAAAATTCAATACCAACATTTCACCGGAAATAAATGTTTTAGGACCCCCTGAATCCAGAAAAAAACATTTTTACAATAAGGTACCCGCCCATCTGCCTGTCTGGACAGCAGAACTCAAAAATGAAAAGACTGTTAAATACCAAACTTGGTATTTAAGTTTGGTATCCTCCAAGGATGTGACACAAAGATTTTCAGGAAACTTTCCCAACCCCAAACTACCCTTTCCATGAAAAAATGTTCGAAATGTTTGATTTTCAAAAAACTGGCTTTAAAGATTTTGATTAAAATACCACATATTAAAGCCATTTCCTTCACAAATAAAATGTATATCTAGAATTTTCTGGGAATAGCTTCTAAAGAATTGTTTATTCTGGATGAATTTTGCATAACTAGTAAACTGTAAGAGATAGACAAAAAAAAATCTGATATATTCCATTCACGTGGCTTTCTCTACATATCCGCAACAAATTATTGTTAAAAAGCTTATGGTTCTATTTACTTCATGCTAATCGAGAAAAAATAAGCAGAAATAGTCTTTATTACTTTCTTCCTTGTAAGTAGAAGTGAAATACGGTAGTAGCATAGGTTAAAGTGATAGTCAAAAACTGGTTGCTATGTGACTGAAGTTCCTTTGTTTGTATGGACATCAGTTGACAAATTCCTGTGTGAGAAAAATATGTTTTTCAAAGCGGAAACCAAGAGCGAGGAATACCTAAAAAACTATCAACTCCACAAAAAAGTGTATGCAACATAAATTGTGTCTTTTAACATGATCTACATTTTTTGTGTGATAAGTTTTTGTCTATCTCTTACGGTTTAGCAGTTATACAAAATTCTGTAAAATTTATCCAGAATAAAGTAGTCTTCAGATGCTATTCCCAGAAAATTCAAGATATACATTTTATTTGTCAGGTAAATATTTTTAATGTACGATATTTTAATAAAAACCGTTAGAGCCATTTTGGAGAATATCAAAATTTTGGAAAAAAAGTTCCATGTAATTGGTAGTTGGGGGTGGGGGGATTTTCTTGAAAATCTTTGAGTAGCATTCTTGGAAGATACCAAACTTAAATATCAAGTTTGGTAATCAACGGTCTTTTTGTTTTTGAGCTATGCTGTCCACAGACAGACACACACACAGACATTTTTCCAAAAATGCTTTTTTTGGATTCAGGGGGTCCCAAAACATGTATTTCTGGTGAAATCTCGGTATCAAATTTTTGGGTGCAATACAATACCTTCTCTATACACAATATACATAGCCCGTGTAGAGAAAGTAATTACTACATAAAAATGCAAATCTTGTCAAAACACACAATTTATGTCATATACATTTTTACTTTCTCTATGCGAACTATGTACATAGTGTATGGAGAAGGTATTGCACTCCACCCAAAAATTTGATACCGAGATTTCACCAGAAATATATGTTTTAGGGTGCCCTTTAGCTAAAAAAAGCATTTTCGGAAAAAGGTCCATGTGTATGTGTGTCCTTGGTCTGTGAACACGATAACTCAAAAATGAAAAGTCGGTAAAATACCAAACTTGGTATATAAGTTTAGTATCTATCTTTCAGGGATGCGACAAGAAGATTTTGAGAAAAATCTCCCCACCCCCAACTACCCTTTACATGGAACTCTTTTTGAAAATTTTGATTTTGTCAAAAATGGCTCTAACTATTTTGATTAAGATATCATATATTAAAGCTATTTACCTGAGAAGTAAAATGTATGTTTTGAATTTTCTGGGAATATCCTCTGAAGAGTACTTTATTCTGGATGAATTTTACGGAATTTTGAATAGCTGCTAAATCATGATGGAAAAAAAAAGTATTACACGAAAAATGTAGAGCACGTTAAAACACACAATTTATGTTACATACATTTTTGTGTGGAGTTAATCGTTTTTGAGACATTCCCTGTTTTTAGTTTCTGCTTTGAAAAACTTATACTTTTCTCATACAGGAAATTGTCGACTATTGTCCATATAAACAAAGGAACTTCAGTGGCATAGCAACCAGCTTTTAACTATCACTTTAACCTATGGTACTAACTTATTTCACTTCTACTTACAAGGAAGCAAGTACTAAGACTAGTTCTGCTAATTTTTTCTGATTAACATGAAGTAAATAGAAGTATAAGCTTTTTAAGAATAATTTGTTGCAGAGATGTAGAGAAAAACATGTGAATGGTACACTTCAGATTTTTTTGTGGAGTTGACTGTTTTTTAAATATTCCCTGTTATTGGTTTTCAGTTTTACAGTTATACTTTTATCATACGGGAACTTGTCAACTGTTGGCCTTGTGGTAAAACTGATTTCAATCCCTTAGCAACCACATTTTAAAACATTTGACTGTTGGTTTAATCTAGTGCATTCCTTGTATTTCCCTTCTGATTATAAGGAACTAAGTAATAAGGCCATTTCTGCTGATGTTTATTTGATTAGCATGAAATAGAAGACATCAGATTCTTTGTTAAGTGAGCCAGGAATTGTTTCCTTGGCATTCATGTAACAGGTCATCAAGAACCTGTTCCGCACCTTGCTGCTGACCACCGCTCGATAAAAGGTTGGCATCCCTAGGTTAATCGTTCGATTCCAACGGGATGTTATGATTATCTGCGTTATCAGTGGCTGCGAGTTGTTTATTATACTGTTTAGTATAGTCTACCCTGCTGTGAGTTCTCACATGTACCTGAAGCGAAATCAATTATTTCTACAGAGGCACACATGTGTTTCTAGTGGAAAACATTTTTAATGAACATGGAAATTATACTGAGAAAGTGAAACAAAATTTTTTTGTCAGGTTCCCTAACTCAAAACTACTGCACCGAGATACTGTGCGTCATTTAATTAATAAATTTCGCGAGTCAGGTTCCATGCATGATGGTGTTAGAAGTGGAAGACCCAGTGTGCTAACAGAAGAAAAACTATTGGATATATCGGATAGAATGCTTAAAAGTCCACAAAAATCAATAAACAAATTGGTCCAACAATGTGATATTTCTTACGGTTCCGCATATAAAGCAGTCAAAAAAGAACTAGGTTTGTATCCATATAAGGTATCAGTCATCCATGAATTAAAATCTGCAGATCACGGGAAGAGTTCAGTATTGTGAATGGTTTCAGAGGTTTATTTTGCACCATGGAATTGACGTGTTAGATAGGACATTTTTTACTGATGAAGCTTGGTTCCATTTGTCAGGATGCATAAATTCACAAAATATGTGAGTATGGTCTACTGAATATCCTAATATAATTCATGAAACCCTTTTACATTCAGAGAAAATTGGTGTTTGGTGTGCGATCTCTTGCTCTCGAATTATTGGGCCAATTCATTTTCCATTTATTTCACAGCTAAATGAAGATAAAGTGAACGATGCATTTTTTCAACAAGATAACGCCACTGCTCATACATCACATAAATCCTTGGGACTGTTAGTGGAATTTTTTGGGGAAAGACTAATTTCTAAAGGTCTATGGCCACCATGGTCTCCTGATCTTACCCCTCTGGATTATTTTTTTTTGGGGAGCGGCTAAAGCTTCGGTCTATAAGGACAATCCAAAAACAATCGATGAGCTGAAAACAGCAATAGAAGATTGCATAACATCTCTAACAAAGGAAACCTTAATTACAGTGTTCAAAAATTAATTAAAACGAGTGAATTTGTGTATTCAAGAAAATGGCTAACATTTTCAATATCTTCTTTAAACATGTTATTTGCATATTATTTTTCTACATTACCTTACATGCATGAATAGCCGTTTTCTTAACCAGCGAAACGTTTTCACCATAAGGTCGTGCCAGCCAGTGCTGCCACCAGAATTCCCGACTCTAGGGGAACCTTGGTTACACGGGAGGTGCAGAGCGACTTCTCCATGACCCATTATAATCCACCAAAAAGATTTCCTCTCCTCCCATATTGATGTATGAAACACTCATCACTTGAAGACCTAAACTCGCAAACTGTCTTCGTGCTTTGCTCTTGTAAAATTCTTTCTTACTCAAGTTTTACTTTCTCTACCCAGTATCTATGTGCAGAAGGTATTGTATTCCACCCAATACAAATACGTGTTTTAGGGTCCACTGAATCCAAAACAGTATTTTTTAGAAAAATATGAGGTGTTACACTCACATGACTTTCTCTAACTGTTCTACAAATAAACTTCTTACAAAAGATTATTCTTCTTTCTACACACTGCTAGTCGAGATAAACATTAGCAGAATGTTCTTATTACTTAGTTCCTTATAAGTAGAAGGAAATTAAAGGAATGTGCTATGCTAAAGTGATAGTAAAATGTTTTAAAAGCTGTCATTATGCAATTATCATAAACTGGCTTCTTTGCTTGGCCAGGAGTAGAACAAAAGAATGGACACTTCCTGCTGAGAAAAGTATAACTATTTCAAAATTGAAACCAGTAACAAGGATTATCTTGGAGATGGTCAACTATACAACAAAAATGCATATAACATAAATTGTGTGTTTTAACAAATTCTACATTTTTTGAGCAGTAAGTTTTTGTCTACCTCTTACAGTTTAACCGTTATGCAAAATTCTACAAAAATCAACCATAATAAAGGTTATTATCAGAGCATTCAAAATATACATTTTATTTGTGTTGTGAATAACTTAAATATATAGTTAAATCAAAATCATTAAGAGCCATATTTGAGAAAAACAAAACTTTCAAAAAATTGTCCACATAAGGGGGGATTTTCTTGAAAATGTTCATGTTGCATGCTTGGAAGATAATAAACTTGAATAGGCACCAAGTTTGGAATTAAACAGACTCCCTCCCTCTCCCTTCTTCTCGCTGCACACACAGAGCTTTTTCTAAAATGATTTCTTTGGATTCAAGGGGTCTCATATATTTCCAGTGAAAACTCGATATCGAATATTTGGGTGCAATACAATACCTTCTCTATTCACTATGTACATAGTATGTGAAGAAAAAGTTGTTCAATACCAAACTTGCCATTTTAGTTCAGTATCTTCCAAGGACGCAACACAGAAATTTTCAGTAAAATCCCTGTACCCCAAGACACCATTTAACATGGAATATTTGTTAAAGTTGTAAATGTTTTAGAAAAAATTTTTGTGATGATTTTGATTAAAATCTACATGTTACATGCCAAACAAAATGTAATAGCATCTCAAGACTGAAGTCGTCATTCTCAATGACTTTTGTAAACCGAAGACATCTTGTTAAAATGCGCTTCAGTCATTACAAACATAAATATATAAGAGGTGAGAAAAAGTCATTCACATCACTTTCTCTACATGTCTGTAACAAATTATTATTAAAAACCTATTCTTCTTTCTACTTCATGATACTCGAGATAGACATTAACAGAAATTGTCTTATTACTTGCTTCCTTGTAAGTAGAAGGGAATACACTAGGATTAAGTGATAGTCAAATATTTTAAAAGCTGATTGATATGTGATTGACATCTATTAATTGCCTAGCCAGGAGTTTACAAATTTGTGAATCACAAAAGTTTTAGGTATTTTAAAACTGAAACGAATAACAAGGAATATCTTGAAAATTATCAATTCTACAAAAAACATGTATATGACATAAACTATATACTTTAATAAGATATACATTTTTTGTTTAGTTACTTTTTATAACATTCTTATACTTTATCATTATATAAAATTGATCCAGAGGACATCAGGGGCTATGCCTAGCCAATTCAGATTATATTTTATTTCTCATATATCTTTAATATACTGCATTTTAATCAAAATCATTGTTAGAAGATAGTTAACTCAAATACTAAGTTTACAGCCTTACTGTGTTGACACAAGAGCCTGAGTTTATATACTACTATCATGTGAGTCTCTACTGCTATTATTGTATTACTGTGTTGACACATGAGTGTGAGTTTATATGCTACTATCATATGAGTCTCTACTGCTATTATTGTATTACTGTGTTGACACATGAGTGTGAGTTTATATGCTACTATCATGTGATGTGTCTACTGCTATTATTGTATTATTGTGTTGACACAAGAGCCTGAGTTTATATACTACTATCATGTAGGTCTCTACTGCTATTATTGTATTACTGTGTTGACACATGAGTGTGAGTTTATATGCTACTATCATGTGATGTCTGTAATGCTATTATTGTATTACTGTGTTGACACATGAGCCTGAGTTTATATACTACTATCATGTGAGTCTCTACTGCTATTATTGTATTACTGTGTTGACACATGAGTGTGAGTTTATATGCTACTATCATGTGATGTCTGTAATGCTATTATTGTATTATTGTGTTGACACAAGAGCCTGAGTTTATATACTATTATCATGTGACGTCTCTACTGCTATTTTTGTATTATTCAACAAACCTTAATTTGTTCATATTCTTTGGGGCAGAGTTTTGCCACAGGAGCATCAAATAGCGCTAATGGGTTGCAAGCTCGCCAGTTTTTGTAACTCCCCACAAACTCAAGACCCAGCAGATGTCCAGAAACTGATGTCATAATCATCGTACTGCGCTGGTTCAACACATTGCATTCAAATTCATATATTTTATTGAATTTTGAAAATCCATCTCTCTGAAAACAAACACAAAAATCATTTATATAAATGTAGGTTAATCACATCCTTGTGAAATGATTCTGTACTTCTAAGTCTCTTTTAACAACCTGGAGTAAAAGTTTACTTTGGTTACAGCACTGCATTTAACAAATAGTTGACTTTATTATCCACTCTGGAGTGTCTAGAAGTCAACATTTAAATGCTAATATGTTCTGTATGGCATCTATTTTAAATATGACAACACCAGTGGTGACAGTATGCATGCTAGTAAGTAGCAACATGGGGCTATGGGTGTGCACCAGAAGCTAACACAGACTGACAAGTGCTAACAATGACACATGAGGATAGTAGTGATACTACTTGTAAACTTGATTTCAAGCATTGTCATTGTATATGATATGACTCCATTTTACATTCTTTGATGGTACTTCAAAACGGAAATTCCACATAATAATAAAGTTGATGTATTTGCTTATTTCAAGGCAGTGACATGTTATTATATACATCATTCTCGTATTGCGTACAGTTTTGCAATAGCAATGTAAACATATACTGATGTCAAGTTTATTTTTAGCAACGATTATGTACAATGCTATAATTTGAATATTTTCAATGCATTTCTTTTATTAATATATACATTAGCTGCACCCTCCCCCCATATAGTAGATGGTATTTATTACATTCAAGGTTTTAAATCTAGACAAATCTCTTTAATATACCCTCACTATAGATGTTTGTTCCTAGTCACTTTCTTCAATAAGTCCATTACATATTTCCGCTGCATTTCGTCATAGACTAGTTCATTAATGTGGAACAGGCGCTATTATCCCCTGCAGAGCATCTACAAACCACAATGTTATACGTTTTGTAATGCATTCATTTTAAAGGTGCATGAAAATGATAGTTTTGTAAGTTATAGGAAATAAATTATGTGTAAGACCAAATACAGACCTGAGAAATCCTTAAAGCTTTATAGTATCACACTGTGCTGAGTAATATACAGAGATAGATTTAAAGATAAAGCATTACTTCCACACGTGATCTAAATGTGGTGCTTTTCTTATTCTGCCATTGGAACCACTTTGTTGTTACTGTAGGATAATAGGGCATAACCCTGCAAAGCTAAAACCCCAATTATCCCCTCAGTAATGTGGTGGATTTCAAATCTGAACATGTTAATGTTTTCAGTCAAATATGTATCATCTGTAGAAGTTTTACCAAACTTAGTGTTAGTGCTGTTGCCAACGTATCATGAGTAACATTGGTGTTGAAACACAAAATATGGTTTTTATGGTTAATGGTTAGGCAGAGAAATCCCTCACAGCTATTTAAAATTAGGAGTTTATGAAATATTTACTCATGAAAACTATAAGAACATAATTCACACATCCCTAACCTTTCTTGCATCCACCCTGGTAAAATAACACGACCCTTGTCTCAGCACTCCTAAATGTGAGAAGTGTAGGTTATAACACTACTGTAATACGAGCAAGGTATAATAACGCTAGGTCTTACCAAAGATCATTTTTCAGGTAATGATCGCAACATGTAAAAGTGAATTTGTACAACTATACCTTAATTCGACAAAGTCTACTTGGTGTTCCGTGTTTACTTACCCGCCTCGAGTTTCCTTCCGATAACAGCGAAGCTATATTTTTTGCAGCATCATTTTTTTCCGCGACATTTAACACTTTCATGCTGCTGTAGCATCTGACTTTGTTACACAAGTGTGAAACATTCGCTGTAAAGTGCCTATGTACTATGTGATTTGTACGGGATATATTGCGCCAAATATGCACTACAAGGCACATCTGAATTGAGATAAAATATTCACATCTACCTTCGGAAGAACATTAACGTAAGTAATCTTCAAGAAAGTCATAAGTGCATTTAAAATGTTAGGTTACTTCTTGTTTACATTCTGTCAAAATAATTTCGCGCCAACACAATTCCAGAGACACCTATTGATAAATTTTGCAGAGATCAGTATGCGCTTGCAATTGTTGACACCATTGTTTTATGTTGTCGTCTGCAGTGTATGTCTTGTCATATGTGTGCAGTTAAATGAATGTTCTCTTACACGAAATGTGTCCAGTTTTTTAAATTATCCAAGTGTGTTCTGTTTAGTGTAATGTGTTAAGGAGTGTTGAGTAGGCGATGTCATCACAGTAACGCGAGTAAGACCTGATGGAATGAATGTTCTGTGCGTAAGGTTGCATTCAAAAACGTAGGTTTTTCAATGAATTATTTATTTGCTTGTTTCAGTCCTTATTTTTGGTAACAGATTAACAATCGGTTATAAGGGTGAGCTAATAATTAACGCTAACCATTGCTTGTTACAAAATATTTATTTGCAGTGTTATCTGATTAAGCAAGAAATGGTTTTAATATCACTAATGCAATATAAGCAGCTCGCCTGTGGACAGATGATTATTTTTATTCAGAAATTATAAATGAAGATGTAAGCTATACAATACAGCAGACACATTGATCAGTATATTTGGGCACAGCAATCATTTTCCTATAAACTATATTAACCAGTTTATCGTATGTAGGTAAACGTAAAGTTTGAAAACTTCTGATAACGAAATAAATTATAATTTCGAATAAACTGCATAGCATAATTTTGAACCAAGCTTGGCAATATTCATGGGGAAACCCGTTACACAGCAACGCTCAATCAATTTTCTTGTGCATCTTCTGACGATATGATTTCACATATAGAGCGAGAAGTGTTATAATCCTAGATACCCTTGCTAAATAAGAAACTTCGGTTCAGAAGAAATGGCTAGAATTCATTCAGTGTATCCTTGAAAAGGCTGCCTCTGTAATTAAACTCTAGTTGTATGTTAATTATTCTAGAATGCTTGTACATTTTGCCAACACCATGTCATTAAATAAACGTTTATCAACTAAGGAAATTCCGGAGACAGTGGAAATTCCAGGAAAAAGTGAAAACAAAAGGTAGCACATTGTTAACAAGAAATATCAATTCAGTCCGTACTATTATTTACTGGCCGAACTTCTTATAAAGAAATTTAACATTTCATCTGAAACTATTCAGGAATGCAAAAAGGTAACTTAGATCTCAGAAGGTAATAAATACGAATGAATGTTATTTTTTTTTTTTTTTTTTACGGTAGTAAACTGTTTATTGACTGCCGGACGAGCCCGGGGTCACTACATTTTTTTATCCGAGATTCGAACTCTGTAGTAAATGCCAGTCTTGTTAACTATTCTTCATTTATTGTCAATTGTTATTTTCCTTCTGAATACAGTCACTCTTACTTTAATACCGACATGTATACTGTATAGAGAAGGTATTGTATTGCACCCAAAAATTCAATACTGAGATTTCACCCGAATTACATGTTTTGAGACCCCCTGATTAAAAAAAAATTTACAAAACGGCCCGCGCGCGCGTGTGCGTGTGTGTGTGGACAGCATAGCTCAAAAACGAAAGGACCTTTAAATACCAATTAAGCTGGGTATCTTCCAAGGGCACGACACGAAGTTTTTCAAGAAAATCGCCTCACCCCAAACTACCTTTTACATGTAAAATTTTTCGAAAATTTTGTTTTTCTAATAAACGACTCTAACTTTTTATTAAAATACCACTTATTTAAGCCATTTCCATTACAAATAAAATGTATATCTTGAATTTTCTGGGAGTACCTTCTGATGGCTGCCTTATTTTGGATGAATTTTGCCCAATTTTGCATAACTAGTAAATGGTAAGAGATAGACAAAAACTAACTGCTCAAAAAATGTAGATCTCGTAAAAACACATATTTTATGTCATATTGTTTTGTCTTTTTTTTTTCTTCTTTTTTTCTTCGTGGAGTTGAAAGTTTTCGAGATATTCCTTGTTATTTGTTTCAGTTTTAAAAGTACGGAATTTGTCAACTCCTGGTCACGCAAAGAAACGGATTTCAATCCCAATACCAAACTTGGTATTCAAGTTTAGTATCTTCCAGGAATGCGACACGAAGATTTTGGGAAAAATCCCCCCACCCTCAACTACCCTTTACATGGAACTTTTTTCGAACATTTTGATTTTCTCCAAAATGGCTCTAACGATTTTGATTAAAATTTCGTATATTAGAGATATTTGCCTGACAAATAAAATGTTTATCTTGAATTTTCTGGGAATGGCCTCTGAAGAGTAGTTTATTCTGGATGAATTTTACTGAATTTTGAATAATTGCTAAACCGTAAGAGATGAACAAAAACTTACTACACAAAAACTGTAGAGCGCGTTAAAACACACAATTTATGTTATATACATTTTTTTCGTGGAGTTCGTCGTTTTTGAGACATTCCTTATTTTTTGTTTCTGCTATGAAAAACTTACACTTTTCTCATTCAGGAATTTGCCAACTGCTGTCCATACAAACAAAGGAACTTCAGTGACATAGCAACCAGCTTTTGATTATTACTTTAACCTATGGTACTCCCTTATTTCGCTTCTACTTACAAGGAAGCAAGTAATATGGCTATTTCTGCTAATTTTTTACTGATTAGCATGAAGTAAATAAAAGTATAAGCTTTTTAAGAATAATTTGTTAGAGATGTAGAGAAAGTCATGTGAATGGTACACATCAGATTTTTAAACATTTGACTGTCGGTTTAGCCTAGCTTATTCCCTTATTTCCTTTCTACTTATAAGGAACTATGTCATAAGACCGTTTCTGCTATGTTTATCTCGATTAGCATGTAGCAGTAATTTGTTACAAAGATGCAGAGAAAGTCATGTGAATGAAACTCATCAGATTTTTCATTTTTAAGTGGTGTCGCATTGTCTGGCAAAATACAAGTTATTGCAAAAGTAATAAATAAGCAAGCCTCGGATCCTGGACTTCAGACAAATTTAAGTTTATTTTAATGTTTTAGGTAATGTAGTGCAATTTTATAGTACAGGCTAAATTGACCTGATTTTAGATTAGGATAAGATAGAGCCTGAAAATACTAACATTCTTATTTAAGCAATTAGAGCACATTTATTTATAAGAAATGTTTTCAAAGCAAAAGGCGAACGTTCGAATAATAAAAATGACAAATAATTATGATCTTTTGAAATCTTACAGAATTTTCTGGATAGAAGTTGTTAAAGTGTGCAGTTCAGTTTTGAAGATCGTAACGGTTTCTATGGAGAAAAAGTGGAATAGTCGTAATGAAGTTTGAAGTGGAGCGAGCACATTTTAACGGAAGGCTGGTTGCTCGTTTCCAGGGAGAATTGAAATCACGTATCCTATGATGCGTATTGAATCTTGGATCCAATCCTGGAAACACCTGCGGTAGTCATTTGTTAATTGCTCTGTGGTACATTATAAGAACACGTTCTATAGTTTGCAAGGCATTCTCAAACAGTTCAAAAGCTGCAAGTAATACACAAATAACGCCAACGCAATTAAAAGGAATGGACGAATAAAATTATTCTGGAAGCTTGTGTATTCAAAACGATTGAGTTTAACACATGAAACGGAGATCATATTGAGATGGTCAATTGCCTATGGAAAGGTGACGTGTTTAAAATGAATACTTTGAGAGAACTTTGTAATGCTTGAGATAAGTTCATTGCTAAAGTATCAAGCGTAGGAGTACTCAAGTTGATAGATTCAAGTTCCAGTTAATTTAACATTTTAGAATTAAAATTGTAGTATTTTAAACACATATCTAATCTTCCTAATCTCTAAACTGAACACATATATGTACTGGTAGAATTTAAATATAAGATGGGGATTACTAAATCTACCACGTTTAATATCTAAGGTATATTTGAAACGTCAGCAATGATGACTGTTTCCATTTCAATTAGATTTCACACGACTAACTTCATCTTAGTTGGAGGATGAGTGTGCCTCGTGTCTTCAGGAATCGAACCTAGATCTGTGTATGTTACCAATAGATCGCAGGTCACAGACTAAAAATAGCTTCAGACTCGACTGCACTTTCATGACGATTCCCAAAATCACAGTTAAAGCTATCAGCTATTTATCATATCGGCGCTTCCTACTGAAAGATCACATTTCTATCCTGTGCTCTCAAAAATCTGTCTTTCATTCACATGACTTTCTCTACCTATTCTGCAAAACTATTCTTACATAAGCTTTTTCTTCTATCTGCATTATGCTAATCAAGATAAAAATTAGCAGAAATTCTTATTATTATTTGTTTCCTTGTAAGTAGAACGGAAACAAGAGACTAAGCTAAAACGATATGGGGTCGCTATGTCAAACAATTGAAATCCATCTCTTTGCTTGCCAGGAGTAAACAAACGAGAAACAAGAAGAAAGATGTCTTCCCGTTTGAGAGAAGTTTGTGGCTCAATAATTCGGAATATCTCGAAAACAATTAACTCTACCAGAAAATGTATACAACATTAATTGTGTGTTTTAATGAGGTCTACATTTTTTGTGCAGTAAGTTTTTCTCTATCTGTTACGGTTTACCAGCTATACACAAGTCATCTAGAATGAAGAGGTCTTGAGAGGCATCTCCAGAAAATTCAAGATATACATTTCGTTTGTCATAAAAGTATCTGAAATATATAGCATTTTAATCAACATTGTGAGAGCCATTTTTGAGAAAGTCAAACATTTCGAAAAATGTTCCAAGTAAAGGGCAGTTGGGAGTGGGGGGGGGCGGGATTTTCTTGAAAATCTTCGTATCACATCCTTGGAAGATACTCAAGTTAGATACCAAGTTTGGTATTTAACCGATTGTTCATTTTTGAGCTCTGCTGCCCACAGACACGCACACAAGGACATGTTTCTAAAAATGTTTTTTTTTTTTAATCAGAGGATCTCAAACATATATTTCCGGTGAAATCTCGGTATCGATTTTTTACTTTCTCTAGCCCGCATTGTACATAGTGTATAGAGAAGGTATTGTATTCCACCCAAAATTTCGGTGTGGAGATTTCACCGGAAATATATGTTTTGGAGTCCCCCGAGTCCGAAAAAAGCATTTTTAGACAAGATCCGTGTGCGAGTGTCTTTGGGCAGCATAGCTCAAAAACGAAAAGACCGTTAAATACTTAGTATCTTCCAAGGATGCGATACGAAGATTTTCAACAAAATCCCCCCACCACAAACTACCTTTCCATGGAAACTTTTTCGAACGTTTTGATTTTCTCAAAAATGGCTCTAACGATTTTGATTAAAATACCGTATATTAAAGATATTTACATCGCAAATAAAATGTATATCTTCAATTTTCTGAGAATAGCTTCTGAAGACCTCTTTATTCTGGATGAATTTTGCGGAAATTTGCTTAACTGCTAAACCGTAAGAGATAGACGAAACCTTACTGCACAAAAACACACAATTATATGCTTTACGCTTTTGTTGTGGAGGTAACTGTTCCTTGGCTTTAATACTTGCACTTTTCTCTGACAGGAAGTGTTTTTCCTTTGTTCTGACCAAGCAAGACAGCTTTTAAAACATTTGACTACCGCTTTAGCATAGCGCATTCCTTTAGTTCCCTGCTGCTTATAAGGGACTAATTAAAAACAACATCCTGCTAATGCTTATCTCGAATAGCATTGTGTAGAAAGAAGAATACGTTTTGAACTATAATTTGTTACAGAGATGTAGAGAAAGTGATGTGAATGGAACACATCAGATTTTTCTTAATATGTTTCTCAGGCAATCCCGAAACATGTTTCAGGTGAAATCTCGGTATCGAATTTTTGGTGGAATGCACCACCTACTTGTAAACCGTAGAGTTGTCTGATAACTCAATCGGTTAATATACAAGCTTTCTTACCGAAGTTTATTTTTCATCATTTTAATAGAAATAGCTTCATTACTCATTTCATGATAATCAAGATAAACATTAGCAGAAATTGTCTTATTAATTAAAAGGGAAATAGGGATTGCACTAGGTTAAACCGTCAGTCACATGTTTTAAAATGTTGCTATGGGATTTAAATCCATTTCTTTGCGTGGCTAGGGGTTGACAACTTCCCATATAAGAAAAGTTAAAAGTATTTTCAAACTGAAACCAATAACAACGAATATCTTGAAAACGGTCAACTCCACGAAGAAATGTAGGATATGACATAATTTGTCCGTCTCTTACGGTTTACCAGTTGTGGAAAATTCAGAAACATCCATCCGCAAGAAATATGTGTTCACAGGATATTCTCAGAAAGTTCAAAGTATACATTTTATTTGTCTTAAAAATGAGATGTTAATCAAAATCGTCAGAGCCATTTTCGAAGTTTTATCCCACGCAAATGATAGTTGGGGTGGGGGAGATTTTCTTGAAAATCTTGGTGTTGCATCTTCGAAAGATCCAAAACGTAAATAACAAGTTAGCTATTTAACGGACTACTCGTTTTAAAGCTATGCTCCCCCCTCGCCATACATACAGACTTTGCTCAAAATTGTGTTTTTTATCCAGGCAGCCCTAAAACGGTACCTATTGAATGTTTTGTGGCTATAACTTTGGTTTTAAACACAGACTGTTGGGAGTGATTCAGACCGTGCAGCGGACGCCGAGGCAACAAGTTGAAGAAAATGCCCTAACTCAAATTACTCTTTCATCTTTAGCCCAAGCATCACCCCTTCAACTTCACGTGAAACAACTCGCATTACGGTACCTAGCGTTTTAGAACGCTAGGAAATACACCCACACTCAGCCGGAAATCGAACCCGGAATCCCCGGGTGAGAAGTCAGCTCGATGAACACAGGCAGTCAAAGTGTTTTTACTTTCTCTGCACGTCCTATGTTCATAGAGTATAGAGAAGGTATTCTATTCTACCCAAAAATTCAATACCGAGATTTCACCGGAAATACATGTTTTGGGTCCCCCTGAATCCAAAAAAAAGCACTTTTGAAAAAAGGTCTGTGTGTGTGTGTGTGTGTGTGTGTGTGTGAGAGAGAGAGAGAGAGAGAGAGAGAGAGACTGTGGACAGCAAGATCAAAAACGAAAATACTGTTTATACCAAAGTTGGTATTTAAGTTTGGTGTCTTCCAAGGATGCAGCACGAAGATTTTCAAGAAAATACTCCCACCCCCAACTACCCTTTACATGGAACTTGTTTCGAACATTTTGATTTACTCAAATAACGATTTTGATTAAAATATCGTGTATATTAAAGGTGTTTACGTGACAAATAAAATATATATCTTGAATTTTCTGGGAACAGCCTCTGGAGACTACTTCATTCCGGATATATTTTACGGAATTTTGCAAAACTGTTAAACCGCAACAGATAGACAAAAGCTAACTAAACAGAAAATGTAGAGCTCATTAAAACACACAATTTATGCTACATTCATTTTTTTCGTGAAGCTGATCGTTTTTGACATATTCCTTGTTATTGGTTTCAGCTTTAAAATACTTATACTTTTCTCATACAGGAATTTGTCAACTTCTGTCCATACAAACAAAGGAACTTCAGTCACATAGCAACAAGCTTTTGACTATCACTTTAACCTATGGTACTCCCTTATTACCCTTCTACTTACAAGGAAGAAAGTAATAAGACCATATCTACTAATTTTTTCTCCATTAGCATGAGATAAATAAAAGCATAAGCTTTTTAACAATAATTTGGTGCAGATATGTAGAGAAAGTCAAGTGAATGGAACACATCAGGTTTTTTAGCTTAACATCCTTTAACCTGGTTGGTCATATTGGACGATGAAAGAAGTTGATTAAGAGATGCTCAAATTATCTCGCGGTCCTTGCAACGTAAAGTTACTCTACAATCGTCTGCTCAGGTTAAAGGAAAGCCTTATCCGAGTAAGCGATATTCCGTCACGACGTGTTGAATGATAGGCAGACACAGGCGGGCCTCTTAATGTCTGGTTTCCGGAGTGTATGTAATGAATAATGATAGGAAGACACAGGCGGGCCTGTTAATGTCTGGTTTCCGGAGTGTAGGTAATGTATAATGATAGGAAGACACAGGCTAGCCTCTTAATGTCCGGTTTCCGGAGGGTATGTAATGTATAATGATAGGTAGACATAGGCGGGCCTCTTAATGCCTGGTTTCCGGAGTGTAGGTAATATATAATGATAGGCAGACCTCTTAATGTCTGAGCAGTTGTCCGTCACGTTCAGAACACACACTTGTATGTAACAATTCCCTCCGGGGGGGTCCGGCCAAAACATCATGTCTCGTATTTTAATCAAAATGGTTTGAGCCATTTTTGAGAAAAACAAACATTTCCAAAAATGTTTCCATGCAACGGGTACTTTGTGGTGGGGGAATTTTCTTGAAAAGCTTCGTGTCGCATCCTTGGAAGATAGTAAACTTTAATACCAAGTTTGGTTTTTAACGGTTTTTGAGCTCTATTGTCCACAGACATACACGGACCTTTTTCTAAAACGCTTTTTTCGGACTCAGGGGACGTCAAAACATATTTCCGGTGAAATCTCGACATGGGATACAGTACCTAGCTTCTGTATCCACTAGAGAAAATAAAAAGAGTCGATGGATACAAGAAAATATGGAGCAGATGAAAGGACTCGACAACATAATAACGTTTCCTTGTTATTATAAACATGGCGTTGCCTGTTCACAAATAAAGTTCAAGAAGGCGCAAGTGGAAGCTGTCAACATGCATGGTCACATCACTTTCTCCACTCACTCTTCAAACATTTATATTGGTACCGCGTCTTATCGCAATGATGTTCATTTGTTTACTGCCTTACATTCACACACAATGTGGATATCCATTTGTACATAGAGAACGTATTGTATTGCACCCAAAAATTCAATACCGAGGTTTCACCGGAAATACATGTTTTCGGACCCGCTCAATCAAAAAAAAAAGTATTTTTAGAAAAATCTCCGTGTACGTGTGTCTATTCGTGCATGTGTACGTGCGTGTGCGTGTCTGTTCGTGCATGTGTACGTGCGTGTGCGTATGCGTGTGTCTGTTCGTGCATGTGTGTGTCTGTCCGTGCATGTGCGTGTGTCTGTTCGTGCATGTGTACGTGCGTGTGCGTGTGTCTGTTCGTGCATGTGTACGTGCGTATGCGTGTGTGTGCGTGCGTGTCTGTTCGTGCATGTGTACGTGCGTGTGTGCGTGTGTCTGTTCGTGCACGTGCGTGTGCGTGCGTGCGTGCGTGTGTGCGACGGGGTGGGGCAGCATAGTTAAAAAACTAAAAGGTCCTTAAATACCAAACTTACTATTTAAGTTCACTAGATTCCAAAGATGCGAAACAAAGATTTTCATGAAAATCCCCCCCCCCCAAACCCAACTATGCTTTACATGGAAACATTTTTGGAAATTTTTGTTTTCAAAAAAATGCCTTTAAAGATTTTGATTAAAATATATATATTACAGATATTTACATGAAAAATAAAATGTATATGTTGAATTTTCTTTGAAGACCTCGTTATTTCGGATGAATTTTGTATAAGTGGTAAACCATAAGAGATAGACGAAACATACAGTAACATAAAACACACAGTTTATATTACATTTTTTTTTTTTTTTTTCTCGTGGAGTTGACCGTTTTTGAGATATTCCTTGTTATTGGTTTCAGTTTTCTCATACGGGAATTTGTTAACTCCTGGCCATACAAACAAAGGATCTATATATGTATCCCCTTAACATCTTAGGTCATATCGGGGGCTTTACTTTAGAAACAATTTGTTGTCTGTAGGTCCTTTATGTTCGTTTTATTCATTTTTTTATATATTTTCCTCAAACACACACATACATGCTTCCAGACTCTGTGGGGGATAGGGAATAATTCTGGTTAAAGAAAAATTCCCTGCACCAGTCAGGAATTGAACCCGGGACCTCCAGTTGAGAACTCAGTTCGCTGACCACTCAACAAAGAGGAAACTGGAGAAGCCTGGTCCGTTTAGGTGAGACGCAGGTGGTCCAACCACTCGGCCATGCTGCAATGACAAAACAGTTGCTGGAGCAGCATACGTCTGTTTCTAGCTCAAACTTCACAAGTTGATGTTAATGAGCAATGCCAACTGTGAAACATAAAAATGCTAAAGTAATAGAAAAGCAAGAAATAGTTAATAAATTGTACACCAGTAAATAATTGCAATTTTATCTTGTTCTTGCATTACAAAACATGTAGACAGTTCGCAGTCACTTGTTTCCTAAACACCATTCCCTTTGCAGATTTAATACATCATGGCTTCTGCGACCACAAGTATGATGATGATGATTTTAAAAGGAATCACTGGGCAATAAGATGTGTTGGTATACAACCATTGTAAACTGTTGGGAAGAAACATAACCGTGTAAATATATACTCTCTCTCTCTCTCTCTCTCTCTCTCTCTCTCATATATATATATATATATATATATATATATATATATATATATATATATATATATATATATATATGAAGATGAGTGCTAGAAGTTAGAGCAATCAAGCTTGTTTTAAATAACTTGTCCAACCCTTTTGCCATTATAAACTGAATAGCAAAAAGTTTCTCATTTCCTGACTTTTCTACTGCATAGTTATACAATTTTCCATGAATCTTTGATTTAAAAAAAACATAACACTCATCTTATTAAAGATATAACATGTATCAGCATTTTAGCTGAAAACACATTGTTGTGTTTATTAGTTACTGAAGCAAATATCAGACTTTTACTAAAAAACAGGTTTTCTTTACAAATTTGGACCCACAGAAATCTAAAAATGATGTAATTTGATAGAGTGCAAAGGATAAAGTGATCATTGGTGTAAACAGGATGAAGCTAATAGCAACATGCATGTGTTAGATAGAGATAGAGAGATCCATAAGGTTGAGACATGTTGTAGAAATTAAACAGGTTTTATTCACTCATAACATGCGTCTTTTTGCATAAGTCGAACAGTTTTTCAAAATGAAAGTACAAATACTAGGACCGGTACAGACATTCTGGAGAGGAACCCTCAAAACAAGCAGTGTGTCCCTCCCATACAAAAATCCTGGATATATCCTTACTGTCAGTTCCAAACTTTTGGGTGAAAATCAAATCTAGAGCATAAAAAAGAAAAACATTAATAATGAAGATACTAAAGACATTTGAATTTGTTGCAGCCCAAATTTAAAATACCTTCTTTCTGTGAAACATATACTTGAAAAGTATGGTATGAACATTTCCTTTTGTTATAAATGTGAACAGATATACTGATGTTGAACGTTTTTCATTAGCAATTAGCTTTGAAGTTAAAGTATGGCAAGTTTTGCTGCCCAAGCTGCTCTTAGATCTAAATGGACAGATTTGGTTGAGTCGTCTCCATTTGACGTTCCTGGTGAAGTGTCGTCAGGTGTGCGCAGCGTGGTGGGATGGCTCAAACAGGTTAACATTCTCTTGTTTCTCTTTGTTACACACAGGCAGTGGTGACCAGCCATCTTTAATAAACTGATAAATAGGGAGTTAGATATAAACAAACATTTCTGGATCGGTATTCTCCTGGAATGGATTTTACAACAAATTCAATTTTATTGCCACCCTTATGTAGTTAAGATGGAAAAGAATTGCAAGAAAATCACAATATCAACAGATAAGAAGACTGATGGTTGTTCACATCATTAGCAAGAGAAATTTAAGAAGGATCTAGGAGGAGGACAAATACAGACTTGTTGAGGCAGCCTGCTGCATGTGTGTTGACAAATACAGACTTATTGAGACAGCCTGCTGCATGTGTGTTGACAAATACAGACTTGTTGAGGCAGCTTGCTGCATGTGTGTTGACAAATACAGACTTGTTGAGGCAGCCTGCTGCATATGTGTTGACAAATACAGACTTGTTGAGGCAGCTTGCTGCATGTGTGTTGACAAATACAGACTTGTTGAGACAGCTTGCTGCATGTGTGTTGACAAATACAGACCTATTGAGACAGCTTGCTGCATGTGTGTTGACAAATACAGACCTATTGAGGCAGCTTGCTGCATGTGTGTTGACAAATACAGACCTATTGAGACAGCTTGCTGCATGTGTGTTGACAAATACAGACCTATTGAGACAGCTTGCTGCATGTGTGTTGACAAATACAGACTTGTTGAGGCAGCCTGCTGCATATGTGTTGACAAATACAGACTTGTTGAGGCAGCTTGTTGCATGTGTGTTGACAAATATAGACTTGTTGAGGCAGCTTGCTGCATGTGTGTTGACAAATACAGACTTGTTGAGACAGCCTGCTGCATATGTGTTGACAAATACAGACTTGTTGAGGCAGCTTGCTGCATGTGTGTTGACAAATACAGACTTGTTGAGACAGCTTGCTGCATGTGTGTTGACAAATACAGACCTATTGAGACAGCTTGCTGCATGTGTGTTGACAAATACAGACTTGTTGAGGCAGCCTGCTGCATGTGTGTTGACAAATACAGACTTGTTGAGGCAGCTTGCTGCATGTGTGTTGACAAATACAGACTTATTGAGACAGCCTGCTGCATGTGTGTTGACAAATACAGACCTATTGAGACAGCTTGCTGCATGTGTGTTGACAAATACAGACTTGTTGAGGCAGCTTGCTGCATGTGTGTTGACAAATACAGACTTGTTGAGGCAGCCTGCTGCATATGTGTTGACAAATACAGACTTGTTGAGGCAGCCTGCTGCATGTGTGTTGACAAATACAGACTTGTTGAGACAGCTTGCTGCATATGTGTTGACAAATACAGATTTGTTGAGGCAGCTTGCTGCATATGTGTTGACAAATACAGACTTGTTGAGGCAGCCTGCTGCATATGTGTTGACAAATACAGACTTGTTGAGACAGCTTGCTGCATGTGTGTTGACAAATACAGACCTATTGAGACAGCTTGCTGCATGTGTGTTGACAAATACAGACTTGTTGAGACAGCTTGCTGCATGTGTGTTGACAAATACAGACTTGTTGAGGCAGCCTGCTGCATGTGTGTTGACAAATACAGACTTGTTGAAGCAGCTTGCTGCATGTGTGTTGACAAATACAGACTTGTTGAGGCAGCTTGCTGCATGTGTGTTGACAAATACAGACTTGTTGAGGCAGCTTGCTGCATGTGTGTTGACAAATACAGACTTGTTGAAGCAGCTTGCTGCATGTGTGTTGACAAATACAGACTTGATGCAGCCTGCTGCATGTGTGTTGACAAATACAGACTTTTTGAGGCAGCTTGCTGCATGTGTGTTGACAAATACAGACTTGTTGAGGCAGCCTGCTGCATGTGTGTTGACAAATACAGACTTGTTGAGGTAGCCGGCTGCATGTGTGTTGACAAATACAGACTTGTTGAGGCAGCCTGCTGCATGTGTGTTGACAAATACAGACTTGTTGAGGTAGCCTGCTGCATGTGTGTTGACAAATACAGACTTGTTGAGGCAGCCTGCTGCATGTGTGTTGACAAATACAGACTTTTTGAGGCAGCTTGCTGCATGTGTGTTGACAAATACAGACTTGTTGAGGCAGCCTGCTGCATGTGTGTTGACAAATACAGACTTGTTGAGGCAGCCTGCTGCATGTGTGTTGACAAATACAGACTTGTTGAGGTAGCCTGCATGTGTGTTGACAAAAGATGTCCAGGACGGAGAAAAATGGAGAACATTTAGAAATATAAAGATAAATAAGATTTATAACTTTCTGCTGTTAAGCTGAAGAAAAAACATTTGCAGCAGGAAATTAAACCTGCTTTTTAAAAAATTACTACAATTCTATACAATACATCCAGTCACAGGTAAACAGATGCATCAAGTAATATATAGGTACAATGAATTGTTAACAATATGTAATACTGTTTATAAATTGATTTTAAACAATCTGTAGAATACAAAATCACTAGTGAAAGAAATAGACTAAAAGTATTACATCTAACTTACTAAAAAGCAATATATTTAACTTTAATACTGTTAAAAAAGATTATCATCACTAGATAATTAAAGTCATCCGAAATCTTCCTTGAGATCCAACAGCTACTATCAACAGACTACTTATCCAGATGATGCAACAAGATGAATCAAAATGATGATACACAAGCATGACCATATAATTATATTCAAGATGATGATACAAGAAGATTGCTGTATAATTATATTCAAGTTGATGATACAAGAAGATTGCCATATAATTATATTCAAGTTGATGATACAAGATTGCCATATAATTATATTCAAGTTGATGATACAAGAAGAATGCCATATAATTATATTCAAGTTGATGATAAAAAAAGATTGCCATATAATTATGATACAAGAAGATTGCCATGTACTTATATTCAAGCTGATGATACAAGAAGATTGCCATATACTTATGTTCAAGTTGATGATACAAGAAGATTGTCATATACTTATATTCAAGTTGACGATACAAGGAGATTGCCATATAATTATACTCGAGTGGAAGATACAAGAAAATTGCCATATACTTATATTCAAGTTGATGATACAAGGAGATTGCCATATACTTATATTCAAGTTATTGGTGCTAGAAGATTGCCATATATTTATGTTCAAGTTGACAATACAGGAAGATTGTCATATAATTATATTCAAGTTGACGATACAAGGAGATTGCCATATAATTATACTCAAGTGGAAGATATAAGAAAATTGCCATATACTTATATTCAAGTTGATGATACAAGGAGATTGCCATATAATTATATTCAAGTTAATGATACAAGAAGATTGCCATATAATTATATTCAAGTTGATAATACAAGAAGATTGTCATATATTTATATTGATTATGCATGAAGATTGTCATATAATTATATTCAAGTTGATGATATAAGAAGATTGTCATATAGGGATATTCAAGTTGATGATACAAGAAGATTGTCATATAATTATATTCAAGCTGATGATACAAGAAGAGTGTCATATAATTATATTCAAAGTGATGATACACGAAGATTGCCATATAATTATATTGAATTTGATCTATCAGGAACTTGACATCACAACTAAGGACATGTTTTAAGAAGTTAGATGAAGACTCAATCAACTAAGTGGTATGTCTGTCTGACTGCCTCTCATGTGCCATTATGTGACAGTGCACATTTGAAATTTGATTAATAAGATAGAAACATATCTGGTCACCACGGCCTTCACTTGTTCATATTTGCTTTCACTGCACAGGTCAGCTTTTGATATAGTTTTGTGTTTTTCTGTTGCATGTCTTGTAGTTTGTTTGCTTGTATTTTAATTATATGCTATGTGTTGCACCTAGTTGAGTGATATTGTATTATCTAAGAATAAAAAAATTAAAGTGTAATGTATATTTAAACTGAGAAGCTGGGTCAATGACAAGTGTTGAAGATTTATGCAGACAGCTGCTACCAGGAAGCAAGCTATAAACACACAGATTATAGTGTATAGAATTAGCTTGTCGGGTTACCAGCCTGAGATGTTGTCTAGCCTCTCATTGCCAATATTGCAAGTTCAAATGCTTAGCATGGCTTCCTTTGGAAGGGAAGTAAAGCAGTTGGTCCCATTTCATAGTTTTAAGGCACATAAAAGAATCTGAAACCTGATAAAGTGGCCTCTGAGCAAAATAAAGCAGTGTTTCCTGTCCAGTATAGAATGGGATGATGAGAAGCACAGCAGCTAGAGAGCGTTCATAAATAAAGTGAATTTAATGTCATATTGGCTTGTTGAGGAAGAAGATTTGAGGGACTTGATGAGCTGGTAACCCCTCAAATGTTACAGTTGAGTGAGTAGAGTTATCTGTTGCAGGCATCACTTGAAGTTCGCCAAGCTGGTCGACGCACACTCAGCACTTTATCAGGAGGCAACATGGGCGGTTCTTCGCTAACAATACTTCATTATAATGATGTGTACAACATCGAGTCACGAGCCACGGAGCCTGTTGGTGGAGCTGCAAGATTCTGTACAGCAATAAAGTCATTCTCTCATTTGAACCCCCTTGTGTTGTTCAGTGGGGACATCTTCTCGCCCAGCATGTGTGAGTATGTTGTGTGTTGGTGTGACTGTGTGTGTCGTGTCCTCTATGTCAATAACGGCTTTGTTTTGTTCTGTTCTGTTTGCAGTAAGCTCTTTTACAAAAGGAGAGCAAATGATTCCTGTCCTCAATGAGTGTGGTACGCACTGCGCTGTGTTCGGAAACCACGACTTTGGTAATTCTTCCTTCTCAATATGCAGGGTGGAGCAAAACTGGCTACAATCCTGGTGGTTATACCAGCTTAAAGTTACATCCTCTGATTCGAAATTGCAACCTGTTGAATATAAGGTACACACACTACATTGTTTGTGATTTATCTCCCATCATAACACTCAAGTTGAGAAACCAGCTCAATGATGTGCCTTAATTCTATCAAATTGGAAAACACTGCTAGCAGTGGCGTGTATAGAAGAGGAAGACAACTGACTAGGATGGTGTTACCTCTGTTTCTTTAAATGGAAATACCATTAAAATAAACACATATTAAGAGTAAAAACACATCATACTTGTTGTAAGTGAATTACTTATTTTAACTAGTGAAGTTTGGTGTGATTAGTTACTTCACTGTGCACTCCCATTAATGTTTTCATAAACAAATATTGGAGGTGTGTGAAGATTGTAGACTGTCCATTAACATTCCCCTGCCGCAATGTAACACCAACAGCTCTGAGGAGAACATTTCCTCCAAACTATAACACTGCACGGTATAGATAGAGACAAGGTGAATAGAGTACAGTAACATGCTACTGTTGGTAGGCCTGCATTGTGTTATGTAGCCACTTTTGAGCCACTCTGTAAACTAAGAAACAATACAGGATATCTGATTCTTACAAAAGCTCACTTAAGTAGAGAAAGTATTCAAGTGCTGCTACAGAATCAGCATCCAATGTGCGCAGTAAATGAACATATGAAACAACAACTTTAATAAAGGCAGTAAGGAGGTAGGTGAGTCACTTAGCACTAGATATTGTGCCTTTCATCATGACCTCAAACTTCCCTTAATCATCTAGTACCTGGTTCTTATCATGCAACAGGCCCTATCCAGTTTGCTTTCCACCTTGTCACCTACTCTTTTCTGAACCCAAATATTTTTTCTCCATTTTCCTCAAGTCCAGACACTTTACATAGCTCTAGGTTTAGCAACTGTTTCAACTGATGTGCTCCATTCTACATCGCTGTAACAAATTATTGTTAATAAGCTTATTCTTCTATCTACTTCATGATAATCAACATAAACATTAATAGAAATGCCTTATTACTTAGCTCCTTGTAAGTAGAAGGGAAATATGGGAATACACGGCTAAATTGACAGTCAAATGTTTTAAAAAGTAGTTGCTATGGGATTGAAATCCATTTGTTTGCATGGCCAGGAATTGACAAATTCCTATATGAGAAAAGTTTAAGTATTTTAAACCTGAAACCAATAATAAGGAATATCTAAAAAACGGTCAAGTGCACAAAAAATAAATGTATCTGACATAAATTGTGTGCTTTAAATAGATATAAATTCTTTGTGAAGTAAGTTTTTGTCTATCTCTTACAGTTTACCAGTTATGCAAAATTCAGAAAAATTCATCCAGAATAAAGATGTCTTCAGTGTGTATTCCCTGAAAATTCAAGATATACATTATAATTTTCATGTTTATATCTTAAATATAATAAATTTTAATCAAAACCATTTTTGAGAAAATCAAAATTTTCAAAATTTTTTTCCATGTAAAGAGTAGTTGGGGTTAGGGGGGATATTCTTGAAAATCTTCATTCTTGGAAGATACTGAACTTAAATATCAAGTTTGGTGTTTAGCAGACTTCATTTTTTAACTATGCTGTCCAAAGACACAGATACATGTACATTTTTCTAAAAAAAGGATTTTCCTGGATTCAGGGGGTTTCAAAACATATATTTCCACTGAAATCTTGGCATCAGATTTTTGTGTGCAATACAGTATCTTCTCTATACACTAGATGTAGAGAAAGTAATAAAATGTGTTTTAGATTTTGGGTTGGAGGTTCTGAGTGAGCTGGTGGCTCAGACGACGTTTCCCTGGCTCATGTCAAATGTGATAGATCAGGAGACTGGACGACCTCTGGGCGACGGACGCATCACGCACGTCGTCGACTGGAATGGCAAGAGGATTGGTCTGGTGAGTCATTTCCTGTCTTTGTTATGTACAGCATCTGTCTCGCACACTAATTACTGCTTCCTCTCATGCTAAGCTATTCAACATCATTTCATTTATCATACATTGTATTTTAATCAAAAATTCCAAAAAAATGTTCCATGTAAAGGGTAGTTAGGGGAGCTGGGGGAATTTTTGTGAAAATTTTGTGTTACATCCTTGGAAGATACAACTTAAATACCATATTTGCTACTTAACTGAAATTTTATTTTTGAGTAATGTTGTTCACAGAAGATCTTTGGATGGAATACAATACCTGCTCTACATTGTGTATGGTAGAGAAAGTAAGAAACTGATGAATTAAATCAAAATTTTATATTTTTTAATTTCTGTAGTACACACAGTAAGTAGGGGAAGTAATACATTATAAATAAGTAGGTAACTAGACTCGGCCAAGTGCTAGACCATTTGCCTCTCAATAAGTGTGCTCCATCTTCATTCCACATATCACAAGTCTTTTCTACTCAACGTGAAAATGACAAATAACAGATGGGGAGGAGCATTTCGCCTTTTTGCTACAAGACCCTGCTTATATGACATATTTCAATGGAAACAATTGAAAGTGTGTTTGGCCCCCTCAGTCCCCTGTGGGTAACTTAAACCATAAAGTGTACAAGACACACCCTGGAAGAATTAAAACAAAATATCCACCAGCATTTGTGAACGTGAGCTAAGTTGCCAGTTTCATAAAGCTGACAAGTAAAGCCTTTAAAAACAGTTTTAAAATGTTGCCATTCTATGATATTGGCAGCCTGTTGTTTGCAACATGGGGGAGGGAAGGGGTGAAACATTTAAATGGCAGAATGGGATCAACAGGTACAAGTGAAAAGTTTCCATTAGTAAAGTTGAACAAACAGAGAGAGACAGAAAAACAAAATGAAATTGCACCATAAACTTAACATCACATGGTGTCACCACATCCTTTACTTGTTCTCCATGGCAATAAGGCTTTTGTAAAGCGTACTAATATCAAATGAAATTTATCTGCTTCATCTTACATCGTATGTAAAGTTTAACACAATTAACAAAATAAAGAGTAACTATTTACAAGAAGTTACAATTGAAATACAATGTAATGTAATTTATTGCATCCTAAAACATACAAATTATTTACAATATTTTTACATTATTATACATTTATAGGTCATTTAAGTTAAATAAAGCCTTATTTATTAAATATTCTTGTAGTTTATATTCAAATCGTGTTTTTGAGATGTTAGCAATATTTTTTAATTATGATGAAAACTTATTAAACAACTTGATTCCTCTTATGCTAACATCTTTTTCTGTGATATCCTTATTTACATTATGTCTGTGGAAATCAGAATTGCTCCTCATGTTATACTCATGCAGGTGATTATTCCTTGTTAAGCTCTGCTTATCTATCACATACATAGAGTAAATGGTGAATATTTTTTTATTAATGAAAGTATCCCTACATGAATCTCTTGGTTTTAATTTGAACAGAAGTCTAATGCATATTTTTTGAAGAATAAATAATCTGTCCATGTGTGTGTTTGCACAGCAGCCCCAGATTTCTACTCCATACACAAGTTGGGAATAAATGGAACCAAAGTAAATAAGTTTCAAAGTATATAAATCCCCATATGTCTGGAAACGTCTTATTAGAAAAATTGATTTGCTGATGGTACTGCAAATGCGGTTAATGTGTTCTACCCATTTTAATTGATTATCTACTACTATACCTAAGAATTTGTGAGCTTGCACTTCTTCAATAGAGTTACCCTGTATTTGTAGGCTCAAATTGGAGATATTTTTGTTTAACGATTAAATTGCATCATTTTTTTTTTTTTTTCATATTACATTTAAGGTTGATAGCCTCGAAGTAGTTTGCTATCCTGGAGGCAGAGTTGTTCATGTTTACATTTAATCCCTCTATGCTTTTACTCCAGCAGATGACTGTTGTATCATCTGCATAAGTGACAATTGAGGTATTGAGTGGGTGCACGATATCTTAACATATATAATGAATAGCAATGGTCCCAATACTGTCCCTTGGGGTATTCCATACTTAATGATTTTTACTTTTGAGTGTATTTTATTGATGAATTTACCTGCTTTTTGGGATATTTCTGTTAACTGACTTCTTCCAATAAGGTAACTACTTATTATTTTCTTAGCTAAACCCCAATTCCGTAGTTATCTAGTTTACTCAATAGGATGTTATGATCAACGCAGTCGAAAGCTTTAGACAGATCAAAAAATAAAGAGCTAACCTTGTCATCATTTTCCATTTTTTTTTTGTGACTTCATGAATAAACTGGCTAATAGCAGTGGATGTAGATTTTCCTTTTCTGAAACCATGTTGAAAGTTTTGAAGAAATTGGTATTTATGAAAATAAGAAATTAACCTTTCCAATAGGGCTCTTTCAAAAAGTTTGGCTACTTCAGAAGTTAATGAAATTGGTCTATAATTATTAACATCATCACCATCTCCTTTTTTAAATAATGACTTAATTAGTCCTATTTTTAATATTTCCGGAAATTCTCCTTCTTCTATAGAGGAGTTTATTAAATGCGTTAGTTGTTTAACCAGAACGTTCCTACAGTGTTTCACTATCACTGGACTGAGCTTGTCCCCCACTACTTGATTTATTTGCTAAGTTTCTAATTAATTTACTGATTTCACTTTCTGTTACTGGTCTAATAAAGAATGAGGACTGAACTGGAGGTGTAGCAATAATAGTAATATTTGAATACTTGCTTTGGTCTAATGTTTGAGAGGCCACATTGATAAAAAAGTCATTAAATGGATTACTTACAATTACTTGGTCCTCTATCAATTTCCCATCTATGTTTAACTGAATATTTTTGTGCAACTGTTTGTTCTTTCTAGTATCATTTATCAGACTCCATACTGATTTGTTAATATTTTTTGAATTTTCCATTTTCTCTCTATATGTTTTTGCTTTTACATTCTTTAGTTCTTTTAAATATTGTCGTTTTACAGCCTTATACTTATTTTTATAATAAACAGTGGATGTGCTCTTATATAGTACATACATATCTTTCAATTTCTCTTTTAGTCTTACTAACTCTAATGGTAATACAATTCTTTCCTTTTTGCTCCTATTTAGTGTACCCTGCTTAAGTGGACAACAATCATCAAAGTGTAATTTAAAAACCTCATAAAAGTTATTCCATTTATTATTTATACTATTACAGCTAAAGATAGAATCCAAGTTTTCAGTATTTAATGTATACACCAATCTAGATATATTTTCTTTATTTAGATTCCGAAATACCCTAACTTCTTTTGGCTGTGTTTCATATTTAGCTATGTCGAATTCGACAAATTGAGCATAATGATCTGAAATGCGAGTATTAATTATGGAATACGAGCGTTCTGGTATATTGGATGCTATATGGTCAATAGTTGAGGATGTATTTGAAGTTACTTAGGTTGGCTCTTGGATTATATCCTTAATGTTGTACATATTTATTACAGCTTTTAATATTTTATATGAGTTGTCAGAGTTATCTAGGTTTATACTAAAATCACCTCCAAGAATAACTTTATAATCTTTGCTCAGGTGTGTATGTAGCAATAATTCTAATTGTGAAATAAAATCTTTCGGAGAAGCTGAAGGTGATCTATACAATCTGCTTTTGAGTATATTCCCTTGATTTGTTTCTATCTTTATAGCGGTTGCTTCAAATATTTTCTCTATGCAAAACTGTTCTAAATTTATTTCTGTAGTTTTTATGTTATTTTTAGTGAGTATCATAATCCCGCCACCCTTATGATTCAATCTAAAATATTTACTAGCAAATTTGTAGTTGTCCACTTTACAAATATCTTCCCTACCTAAGTCATGTTCACTTATGATGCATATATCTGCATTTAGTTCATTTAAAGTATGAGTCAGTGCTGTAAACTTAGTCCTTGTATATTGTATGTTGAGGTGAAAGACATTAAGTGTTTGTTTATCATGATTTGCATGCAAGTTAGTAACATGATTTACCTTTGTTTCACTAGTTGACAATGATACACATGCTTTTCATCCACCTTTATGGCTTTCAGTTTCCCTTCTTGATGGAAGATACTACATTACACAACAGGTTATCGAATATGTATGAACCTGCACAGTTTAAATGTACACCGTCCCTAGCATAGTGTTTATGTTTAAGCCAGCACATTGTTTCACACTGCATATCCAGTCTAAGTTGCTGTTTATTACAGATACACGTCTAGCATTTACATCATGTCATTGTAGTATTCCACTTACTATGACTTTTGCCCTCGGTACTTCTTTATTTATGTACCTCACTAAGTCCATTGTGTTGCCCATTATTTCTTCCGCCATCACTCCTTTATGGATGTCGTTTGTCCCCACGATTACCCCTGGATCCATTTTCTTCAGGTCTATTACTTTGTGCTGAAGTTCTGTAGTGTGTATTCTGGGATAACAGTAAACATCATATCCTTTTTCCCTGCACAATTCTCTGGAGAATTTGAGTAGAGAGTCCCCTAGCACTAGTACACCTTTTTGCGTTGTGGTTTTTTCTGATTTTTTCTTATCAGATTTCAATGTTTATTTACTATTTCTGAGTAAGTATCTTCAGTAGATACATTCAATACTTCAGATCTGTTTGTCAGTTTTAAACTGTTTTCACATTTCCTTTCGCTTACCATGTTTGTTTCAGAATGCCTTCGCACTTTGCGTCTTGATACGAAGTTCATGAATTCTTCATTTTTGTTTGCATCCTCTTTCTTTTCTATTGCTTTTGTATGCAGCAGTTGTACTTTTAGTGTTTCATTTTCTGTTTGCAGATTTACTATTTTTTCCTGTGCTGCTTTTAAATCCTTATTAAGAATATCGATAATCATATGTAGTGACGCCACCATTTCACCACCATTTTGCTTTCCTGCAGTTGATGTATCCATGCGTTCACCTTTATTAGCCCATGTTTCGTCAATACTTCCACCTTTTGTTTTACCTTCATTTCCACAATTGTGTTTTTTGCTGTAATATGTCTTGTCACTGTTTTCTGTTGGTTTTACTATACAATTAACGTAGCTTTCTACAGATTGTTGTTGCATGCTACGAGTAACCATTCCACATGCCGTCGCCATCTCATCATACATTACTAGGGAAAATATATACTACTGCTACTGCTCCTGCTATAATAACAATAACAACAAGAAGAAGAACAAGAACAACAATAATAATAATAATAATAATTTATTGTCAATAGACTGCAATACAGTTTCTAACATTACCAAAAATTACTTAATTACATATTTACAATTAACTTTTAGACTCCTAACAGGCCATGATTGGTATAGTGAGATCTCCTCTGTGTCCTTTCTGTACACTTAAACAAGATATGGATGGAAACCATCTACTGCGCTGCCCAACCTTTAGTCAACATGATAACATCAAAATACTGGAATGCAAGAGAGCAAATGACTTCACTGCCAACTGTTCAACATTAGATACCACCAACCATATTTAGAATTATCATTACACTATACTTGCCTACACTTAAAACTTTGTAACTAATAGTTGTGTTATGATCAACATTGATGTTTCTATATTATACACATACAGTGAAATGGGTAGCTATCTGTAAAGACTGCCTGCATGAGTCCCTCACATTAACTCATATTTTATTCTAATTGCCTTTTTTTATAGTTTAAAAAAAAGTTTGATTTTGCGCTGCATCCCCATGTACTATAATGTGTGCTACCACAATAAATCCTCTTAAAGATTGCCATTATATGTCCTAAATGAAGTATCACCAATTTAATATAAAATATGACTTCTTTAGTGTTCTTTTCAATCCTTGTTCATGTTTATTCATTCACTGTGGCAATTGTCGCACATGTAACAGGCCCCATAAAAGCAATGACACTGTGTCTGTTTTCAGGTGGGCTTGGTCGAGCAAGAATGGCTTGACACTCTAGCGAACATAAACCCAGAAGAAGTAACGTTCCTGGACTTTGTTGAAGCTGCAAGGAAGCTTGGAGCTCAGTTGAAGCAAGAGGTTAGTGATATGCTAGCAGCAAGGTGGTAACAGTTGCCATTACACAAGAAATAAACCCTACCCCAGGTTAGCGAATTGTACTGCATTCAGATCTTTAATACCAAAATCAGTATATGCAACTTAATTATTCTTTGCTTTTTTGCTGTTTTGATTTTCTTTGTTATAAATATTTCTTGCTAGCATATTTCTTTTTGGTTGTGAAGTCAGAAAATATAAAAGAAGGTAACCATAAGCAAGAAAAAGCCACTGAGAGACTGTTGGTAGATGAGCGAAGTCAATGAACATCTTGGAAATAGTTAACTGTACAAAAAAAATTATATATGATATAAATGGTGGTTTTAGTGAGATGTACACTTTTTGTCTATCTCTTATAATTTACCAGTTATGTAAAGATGATTTATGAGGCTATTCACATGAAATTCAGGATATACATTTTATTTGCTTTGTAAATGTGTTTAATATACTACACAGCCACATCTGAGAAAATAACAAATTTTGGAGGATTCTCCATGTAAAGGGTAGTTTGTGAAAGGTTTTGTGCTGTATCGTTGAAGTTTGGTGTTAAGCAACTGTTTGACTTATTGTGGTGGTGGTGGTGGTGGTGTTGCAGGGCTGCGACTATGTTATAGCTCTCACCCACATGAGGACACCCAATGATATTAAACTGGCAGAGAATGTTGACGAGATTGACTTGATTTTAGGCGGCCATGATCACATATACGAAATTAAACAGGTCAGTAAACTTCCATTTCTAATCCAGTTTTATTGAATTATTTGTTATTTATTATTGATAATGTTTCTGTTTTCAGATAAATGGAAAGTATATAATCAAAAGTGGAACTGACTTCCGCCAATTTTCAAAGATCACATTGAATTTTGAAAAGGCATCTGTTGACATCACAGTTGAGGAAATTTCTGTAACCTGTGCATATTCAGAAGAGCCAGTGCTGAAACAGCTGCTTGAGAAATATTCAAGTATGTGGAAAACTTACTAAAGTTGGTAGACAGTGGGGCATGTTGAATGTTTCAACACTTATAATGATTGAAGTTTTGAAATGTATCGTACCTTTATGTGTGCATCAGCCGAGATGACAGGTCATGCTTATCAGCTGTAAGCTGCCTCAGTTGTTGCTTTGTCTTCGTGTTGTGAAGTGTTTCCATGATACATCTTGTGTGTAATTTGCTTAGGAATGTTAGTCTCTTGTTAGTCTACAGAAATGCTAGAATGGCGTATTTATACATACAATAAATATGTGGAAACCAAATCATATAGACAGATCTGAGACAGTTTCCAGCTCTGAGATGTCACACTGTATAATAAAGAAAACAAGTACGCAACTTGTTTTCAGTACAAAATATGAACTTCTTCCATAAAATGTAGACATGCTGTTTTGGAAGTTTGCTGAAGTATTATTGTTGCAGGTGTGATGGAGGGCAAGATGGATGAAGTGCTGGGTTCATTTACAGTGCCTCTTGATGGCAGATTTGAAAAGATCAGGACGAGTGAGAGCAACTTGGGTAACTGGGTATGTGACGTCATACTAGCAGCCACAGGGGCAGACTTGGTTATTTTAAACTCAGGAACGTTGCGCTCCGACCAGATCCATCCTGCAGGGAACTTCACAATGCGAGATCTGGTCACAGTGATTCCCATGATGGACCCCTTGGTTGTTATCTCAGTTACTGGTGTGTACAAATATGCGTATTCTACTTTCTTAATGAAATACAGTGCTATAATTAAAGTTGACTGTATGTTCCAACAGGCCAGGATGTTCTGGACGCCCTTGAGAATGGTGTAAGTCAATATCCAAAGTTAGAAGGAAGGTTTCCCCAAGTTGCCGGAATCAGTTTTGGGTTTGATCCAAGAGAACCTTCTGGGAAGAGAGTGGATCCTCAGCTGGTGAGGATTGGTGATGAATATCTGGTTCTGGATCAGAGATACAGGCTGGCCACCAAAACATACTTATATTCTGGCTGTGATGGATACAGCATGTTCAAGGATGCCAAGATTCTTGTAAGTATAGTAACCATGTTGTACTCTGATTCACATGACTTACTCTACATCCCTGTAAGAACTTATTGTTAAAAAGCTTATTCTTCTGTCTACTTGATGCTAATCGATGATTTTGTTGCTTGTTTTGTGGTCGCTATGCAGTGTGAGCAGTGCTCCATAGTTTCAGTCATCTTACCCTCATGGTTAGGAATGGTCCCACATGAACTTGGTCTAGGACTTGAGCAAGGCTGGGTGTGATGTCCTTCCCAGCTCAGCCACTGACTGCCCTCTGATATAACAGGTGACTGTGGACAGTCCTTGGGTGCAAGTGCTCAACAGCTCCTGCACTCTGATATAACAGGTGGCTGTGGACAGTCCATGGGTGCAAGTGTTCAACAGCTCCTGCACTCTG